>CM029554.1:2207500-2617500 GCA_017141385.1 Sogatella furcifera
TCGAATAATAGTTTTTTCTTGACAGAACTCTACTGTTATTTGCAAGACGTGAAAAGAGTCTTGGAAGAATGGATAATGGCGACAGCAAAGTATATCAAAAGACTGTTTTAATGATCTCGATTTTTTTCCAATAGTTTAATGTAACTGAATTGTATTATATCCCATTCAATAAAGTAATCGATTTCAATATGGTATAGTTTCTCCAAGCAAAGAAGACCCTCGCGGGAGAATGACTCAAGCTCGATCAATTTTGGTTCAAAGATTACCAATTTTATACAAAATTATAGAAAACAATTTGATCTACTATTGAGAACTCATTCATAATTCTTGAACAAATATTGACCAAGTTGGAGTCATTTCACGATCTTACCAGAGGGTCTACTCTGCTTGGACAGACTATACCGCTAACCGATTTTTCAATTAAAAAACCAACGTCTGATTCCCGTTCTAAGTTCTCTGTCTTCATAATTTTTTGAAAATGTTCTGTGATTGAATTTGAAATTATGATTTCCTTAGTATTCGTTTTTGATCTGATAACATAACGAATTGAATTCTTATTGTATTATGATCCTAGTATTGTATTATTTGTATCAATATGAAAATGTATTATTGTATCAATTTACATCTCCCAAACAAGTACATCCTCACAAACATACGTGTCAAAACAAGAAACTTTTCCAATGTTTGGAACCTTCACTTTTGCTTATTTCACGGAAACTACTGAAGTAAATACGTTCAAATCATATACCTAGGTTGAGCTGAGGTAATAGAACAACTAATTCAAAGGATTAGCTACCCTGTAAAGTGATATGAGATCATTCAAGTAAATCCATTCGAATGCAATTTGCAAGATTGTTAATAATAACAACAATAATCATGACTGAATTATTTATTCATCCATCTATTCATTTGATTACAATTATACAATAGAATGAAATTCACTATGTAGCCTAAACATCATCATCAACTTATCACATTTGCTTAAAATATTTGATATAAGTCGCAATTGCAACAATGAATAAGAAGTAAATTAAAGAAAAAAGAAAACAGGCTGTTCAGATACAGTTTTAACGTACCGAAAATCCTATTGGATCCTTTAATTAATTCATCTGTTCCTCAGTCATCCTACATATTTTTCTCTCTCTCATACCTATCATCATCCGGAATTCCCCATCTCTATCACTAAAATCTCCTACACCAATTACATTGCAACCAACTACTTCTCTAGCAGGCAGCTAATGAAATTTCGTCCCGAGGGAGACCCTTCCCACACCAGTGGCTACTATCACTCACGACTAAATGAAAAAGTTTAGTACAGACTGCAGATAACTTAGTAGACGATAGGATCGCTACTGTTGGTAATACTTTAGAATTGAGTTCAACCTTACACGAAGACTGAGGATCAAAGGGACTCTAATGTCTAGAATATTATTAGGGCTTTGCAGTGCCGCATTTAGCAGTTCAGCGCCCCTAGGCCTACAGACCAAGAAGCGCCCCCTCTCCCTACACCTGAACTCCTCCCCTTCCCATGGACTATGACGACACCCCCATCCGCCATTACTTTTCTATTGTTTTAGATGAAACGAATATATATAGTCTAACAACTTGGTAGAACTTACTTATTATTTTTATGATATTGTACTGTCATTGTCAAAAGTTTAGGATGGTGTAGAGTTTCACGTGTGATACTTATGAATCATATTTCATAACACTGTGAATGTCGGGTCGCAACATTGTTATTGTTGGATATTTATTGTTTTGTTAGTATATTTACTCTTGAAGATGAATAAATATTAGCTGCTAGCTGCACAAAATTTTTTCGATTGTTTGTCCGACCATATCTTATCCACGCTCGTGAGTGCGCTTCTTAAAATATTTCGCCCCCAAAATTCTGCGCCCTAGGCCTGGAGCTAGTAGGGCTAGTGGGAAATGCGGTACTGGGGCTTTGGCCATTTTTAGATAGTGTCCTGACTCCTGACTAGTTATGGGTATTGAATGGCAATACATAGATTCACCTTAGGTCGCTATTACACGATAATAGTTCTATGTCATACATCTATTATCAAAGATATTATAATATGTTCTCTAAAGGAGAACATATGACATAGAATATGATCATTTATAATATTTGGTTCATTGCACGGTAATAATTCATCATCACAGATGTTTGATAATAGAAATATGTCATAGAACTATTATCGTGTAATACCCGCCTTAACAACGATTGTGATGACGATATTCAACTATTTATCGTTTTGTATGATGAGCTATGTTGAATACATTTATTATATCTTATCTTATCATAATATAAGTGAAAAACATCGGTAACTAGGCATGAATGTTTTCAAATGTCGATGTTCTCTAAGGCCTAGTATATAATTATTATTTCTGTGCAAAATATCGATATAGTAACTGCCTCTAATAGGTCTTTCTTTCTCTTTTATCTTTTTCTTTCTATTTCTACACCTTTGGTCCTTATCTTTATTTTTCTTACTTTGCATCTCTTTGATTTTCCTCTTCTTCTTCTTCTTCTTCTTCTTCTTCTTCTTCTTCTTCTTCTTCTTCTTCTTCTTCTTCTTCTTCTTCTTCTTCTTCTTCTTCTTCTTCTTCTTCTTCTTCTTCTTCTTCTTCTTCTTCTTCTTCTTCTTCTTCTTCTTCTTCCTCCTCCTCCTCCTTCCCCTTCTCCTCCTCATTTTCCTCCTCCTCCCTCCTCCCTCCTCCTCCTTCTTCTCATTGTCCTCCACCTCCTTCCCCTTCCCCTTCTCATTCTTCTCCTTCATCTTCTCCCCCTTCTCCTCCTCCTCCTTCTCCTTCTCCTTTTCCATTTCCTTCTCCTTCTCATCCTCCTCATCCTCCTCCTTCTCTTTCTCCTCTCCTCATCCTCCTCCTCCTTCTCCCTCCTCCTTCTCCTATTCCTTCTGCATTTCGTTCTCCTTCTCATCCTACTCCTCCTCATCCTTCTCCTCCTCCTACCTCCTCCTCCTCCTCCTCCTCCTCCCTCCTCGTCCTCCTCCTACTCCTCCTCCTCCTCTCCTTCATCTTTTCCTCCTCCTCCTCCTCTCTTCTCCTTCTCCTCCTCCTCCTCCTCACTTCCTCTCCTCCATCTCCTTCTTCTTCCTCCCTTATTCTTCATCAGCTCAGCATCTCTCTTCTCCTTCACTTCTGATCCGTCCATCCAGATAGACAAAAGGCGACTCTGTCTGTTCAAGTCGACAGTGGTTTAGTCTGCATTGTTCTCGAATAATCGGGTTCACCAAGATCCTGTCGTGATTTACTGGCGGCTCGTACCCACGAAACAGGTGAAGTGCTGTACAGTAAAAGATATAGGCACTTCACCTGTTTGGCGGGCACGAGCCGCCAGTATCGTGATTCCCAGAAGTCAGTTCACATCATCTGTTGAAGCTCCACTTTCAGTCAATGGCTGAGACTGAGATTAGTTCGAGATCATGCCGCTAGGCTACAATAATAATAGTTCACGAATTGGATGTAACTTACATATTATTGAAGTGCAATTTCCTACCCGTCTTGTACATGCTAGATAAATACGAAAATTATATCTGTTATTATATATATCTATCTATACTCATAGTCAGCCAATAAGGCTACTCATTGTCAATGTAGAGAGGTCTTCATGGAGCCACTGGCGGCTCGTACCCACAAAACAGGTGAAGTGCCGGTATCTTTTACTGTTCAGCACTTCACCTGTTTCATGGGCAGGAGACGTCAGTGCATAGAGCACAATAGCCTAATAGCCTACCTTTATTCATAGTCAGACTGCTCAATTTTGTTGAATATCTGGTTCTATTCGGTTGTATTGGTTATGCCAGGAATATCATCTTATTTGTCAGTGGATATCAGAGCATTATTGTGATGGTAATACCACTAGTAGTTATGTGAACAGTAGACCTCACGAAGTCACCCATGGATGGGGGATTATTCATGAAGGGAATACTTAGTTATGTTGATTGCAATCATCGATATAAAAGCCTTCTAGTCTCTTTTCTCAAACAAGCTTATCATTATCAAAGTTGAATTATTCAAATTATGAATGGTGACTTTGGTGATCTTCCTTGTGTTTTTGGACTCTCTTGTTCCGGAAGAACTTTTAAAATTCAAATCTCAGATATCAAGAATTTCCCTTCGACTGAAATTAAGGTTATAGTGCCGGTGGAACTTCCTTTTGGAACTTCCCACCGAATACGGCATAAGAATACATACATACATAATCAAAGTTCATTCTCACTTTTCAATACGAAATTTGATTCTGGATATTTGAAATATTTAAAATAGGCTACGTAGAAAATTACTTGCGTTCTCGAAGTTCGTTATCGTTTTTGACTTCTCTCAAAAGACCATGCAGTCAGGTGAAATCAATTCAAGTTTCTGTCTTTTTTCTTTCTGATTTCTCTTGTTGATTGACGTTTCCAATTGTATATTTTATTCGTAAAGGGATAAAACATATTCTATTTTTCCGATTCTCAAGTTTCTTTTCAGACTTCGAGAAAGGTAATGATACTAGTTATAAGATACAATGAAAGAGACAACATACAATTATATTTAACCCGGTTAACGACTTCAAAGAAGATGAGACAAACCTACGTTGATAACGATTTCAAAAACGTACGGAAGGTAATGTCATGTTTCGAGCTTCTGAGACAGTAGTCTGTTCAAGCAAAGAAGACATTCTCACAAGATAGAAAGATTACTCCAGCTCAGTCAATATTAGTTGAAATGTAATAAATTGTATCAGAAATTGTAGAGAACATTCTTTTCTACAATTTAAGACCAAATTGATAATTTTTAAACCAAAATCGACCGAGATAGTCATTTTCTCATCTTGCCAGAATGTCTTCTTTGTTTGTACAGTTCACAGGTGTTACTGAACTCATTTGGTCCAGATTTTACAGGGTGATCCGAAAATTCATATTGCAACTTTATAGAGCCAGTGTGCTGGGGATAGGTGGCGTCTGTTTTTATGCTTTTGAGGTGTTTGCAGCATCTGGCTTCTGTATAGGAATGAAAGCAGTAACACGCTTGGAGAAAGTTTAAGAAGGTCAAGGCGAGCGGAAATTCTTCAAGAAGTTTGGAAATGGGGGTTGTTAGAGGACTGATTGGGAGGAATCTGAGAAAGAAAGAGATAAGATGAAGAGTTGAGGAATTCAAAATAAGGAAGAAGGAGTTTATTAGGAGTTGGTGTCGAAAGACAAAATATATCGATGTTTTCCATTCCTAAACATCGAAAACTTACTAAAAACCTCGATATTTTCAAATATCGATGTTTTTCAATACTTGTTGAGTAGTGATAGTTATCCATGTTAGATGAAAATACAAGATATTGTCCAACAACATAATTATCAAGAATCGAGAGACTTCATAAGTCTCGACTTTAAATCTCGAGAGAACTTAACTTGGCCTATATCTCGATTTTTATTCAATCTGTGGTTAGTCAATATATTTTTTCTTATATCGATGTTTCCACCATCGATAATTTTACTGAAATTTTCATATATTACAATATGATATCCGTGACAATATACATGATAATCTTGTAATCATTATTTCCAAAATTTTAGAAAACTGTGATGGAATTTCTACAATTTTTTTGTAAATTTATAATGAGACTGAAGATGGAAAAATATTTTTCCTGTCAAATACATCAAAAGACCGATGTCTAGGTAGAACCATCAATTAGTGAGAAAAATCGAAAAGTAAACATCGATGTTGTAAAATCATCGATCTTTTAGAACATCGATGTATCGATATAGTCTGTCCAAGCAAAGAAGACCCTCTGGCAAGATGGTAGAATGAATCCAGCTTGGTCAATATTTGTACAAAAATTATTTATCTGGTTTTAATAATAGAACAAATTGTCTCCTAGGCTACAATTTGAGATCGAATTGATAATTTTTGAACCAATTTTGACCGAGCTTGAGTCATTTCACCATCTTGCTAGAGGGTCTTCTTTGCTTGGACAGACTATACCCTAGAGTTTAATAGTTCTGAAGAGCGTTCAAAGAATAAAAGAGAATGTTTAAATGAAGAAAATACTACTGGATTTCCAAGAGATAGGAGAAAAACAGTTGACCAGAGAACAGAGAAAAGAAATAAAGGAAGACAGGATAACTTACTTCTTGAGACATCCTCTCCTGTTATTACCAGCCATATGGAGGTTGTTATGGAGGGTCTTCTTACCTCTCCATAATAACATTTACTAACCATAAGGTTCAACCTCCATAATAACAAGCTACTCTGTAACTTGTGTAGAATGGATGAGGAAATCTGCAACTATCATTTCCATCTCTCTGTCTGGTAGTCTGTCCAGAAAAAGAAGACATTCTGGCAAGATAGGGGAATGACTCCAACTCGGTCAATATTCCTTCAAAAATTATGAATTCAGTCTTAAATTGTAGATCAGAATCATTTCTACAATGTGAGACAAAATTTATAATTTTTGGACTAATATTGAACGAGCTGGAGTCATTTTCCAATCTTGCCAGAATGTCTTCTTTGCTTGGACAGAATATAGTTGAGTGTTATTATTTCCGGACATATTTGGGGCAATCTCGTGACATAATATGGGTGAAGTCATGACCTAGATGGCTAATCAGAACATTTTCCTGACCTGAAAAATAAAATATGCGTATGACTTTTAATGGTGGGGTGAGCTTCCATCTCGCCAATAAACTTTCCTGACCTGAATCTATTGTTAGCCTACTTATTTGTAGAATCTATAAGGTCTCAAAAGTGGTCCAGTGTTAATTATAAATATAAGTGGAATAGACAATTCTGAATGTGTTTCATTATGTTGAATATATTGTCATATGAAAGGGTCTAGTGTGTTCAAATGATTTTCTTGTTTGGTATTTAGGATAGGCCTATGCATTCATAAAATGATCTTGATTTAAAAATAATTATTCTAGAATCCAGATTCAATTGTTGATATAATATGTATTTATGAGCATTGTATTTCTGTGCAGTGAATTCGCTGTAGGAATTTGCGAAGAAAATCCATTTTTAAAATTATTCATTCATCTTTGGAGGTTGGTGGATTCTGTGTTGAAGAGTGAGTCGATTTTACACTCGGTTACCAAATTTATTGTCAACTAAAAATCCATTATTTTGTTGGTAGGTAGGTACTGTCAGTCAAATAACCAATATAAATATTAAAAATGAATAAAATATCTTGTCGAATCATGTTGGCGGGAGTTAATATGGAATTCTCAAAAGTACAGAGTCTGATTTGTGGCTCAATATTATCGAATAATATTCCATTAGATTTTTTCTTCTAAATCGAATTTATTTCCATAAAAACACTTTACAAAACAAAAATCAACTAATAATTCACGGAAAAATAGCACCCGCAAAGAAAAATCTGAGCGCTGTGTGCGAGTTGTACTTATTTTTACAGTAATAAAAAATACAATACCAGAAATAATATTGAAAAAAAAAATTGAACAGAAGAAAAAATAACCAAGATTAAAAATATATAAGCTACAATTAGTAGAATAATACTGTAATACCAAATAATTCAACTATGATAACATCCTACTGTTTTCTCTAGATCATTCCATTCAATTTGACAAGAAAATCCATCAGATAAAGCTTTAAAATTCATTCAGTTTTCCACATTCAACTTTTTAGCTTCTGAAAAGTCACCTAATCCCCCACTTTTCCAATTTTAAACGCGTTATCTCAGCAGCCTCCCGTTGGATTACTATAAAAGGCGACTTCACAGTCTTCTACTTGAGCTTTCAAATTTCATTTACTTTGAAAAGGTGTAGAAAAACAAGGTTGGTATAGTTTGTCAAAGCAAAGAAGACATTCTGGCAAGATGGGAGAATGACTCCAGCACGGTGAATATCGGTTCAACAATTAGAAATTCCGGTATTAAATTGTGGGAAACATTCGGCTCTACAATTTGAGACCAAATTTATAATTTTCGAAACCATACTGACCGAGCTGGAGTCATTTTCCCACCTTGACAGAATGTCTTCTTTGCTTGCAGAAACTATGGCTAGGCAGCAAAAAGCACTTTATCTTAATACTATCATCTCGTTCATGTTTTTGTTGTTGGAGCTGCATTTTGGAAGAATAGGGGGGGATAATAAAAGGGGAGTGGGGTACACGGGAAGGAAAGGTAGAAATGGAGGGGTTGAAGGAGGAAGTATGGGGGAACCCTCGAATAGGGGGTAAAAAGGTTTTCAGGTTCAAGGGAAGGAATAGGAGTGCCCTTGGGGGGTAGTAAGGAGGCCTTGAATGGGTTAAAGGAACCTCTGAAGGGTTGGGGGGACCTTGAAAGGGTGTGAGAGGCTTGGAGGGGTGGGGGACTTTAGAAATGGGGTAAAAAGGTTTCAAAGGGGGGCAAATTTGATAACGCGAGCATTAAACCTTTGTCATCTCACATTACATGTCTTTTGTCTCTGGTAAACATCTTTTGTTGTTTTGATGATTCTTGGTCTGCTCAAAGAAATCCAAAATTAATATTTTATCTCTTTCAATGAGTGTTGGGATGTTTTTGAGGCTTGTGTTTTGGAATATGAGAATAGAAACTTTTTTCGAACAAATTGTTGGGAGTGGATTTAGACAAGTTCTTCATTCATTAAAGAGAAAGTCATTATGTGCTTGAAAATAGTGATAGTACATCACAGAAAATTGTTCAGAGGGAATTTCTTCACCTTTCAGTTATAAAAAAGATTGATAAGAAATCGTGCGATATTCCTTCAAACGTGAGATTTTGGTAATGTTGAAACACTTGATAACAATATAAACGAATTACCTTATAGCGAATTCACTCAAACTGTTGAATTTGGACTTTTTCCAACATTGACAATTCAATTTATTCATTTATTTATACATTCATCGCAGATTGCATACAAAACACTGTAATTTTAGAGGCTTCATTTTTTCTCTCTATTATACTGAATCTCATTTGTACTAAATAGAATAAACGAATTACAAAATTTAGTTTACAATACATGAGTATTTCAAAACGTTTGGTTTTACTCTGCTTTTAATTCTTGAAATGACAAAATAATTATTCTAAATAAATGAAAGGTTGGTAACTTAGGAAATAATTATTCCCTCCTATATACTATGGTATCCATTTCATTATCACACAACTCGATTCTATTCCATTTTATTTCATTACCATTTCACTCAATTCCATTTCATTTCATTCCACTGGCGGCTCGTACCCACGTTACAGGTGAAGTGCCCGTATCTTTTACTGTATAGCACTGAAAAGCCGCCATCATCATTTCACTCAATTCCATTTCATCCATACTTCCATATAATTTTACTTGATTTCATTTTTATAAAATTAAAAGTATTTCAGCTTTCAAGTGATTTGCGAACAGGAGAATAAAAACTGTTACCTGACATTTATTCATAAAATTTTAAGTTAAATGGAGAATGAGACTTTTTGAAGAGAAGAGTTTTGAGAGAAAGTAGTTTATGTTTCCTAATAGAACTGTAACACTTCATCTGCACTGAAATCTTCCACACGAAATTCCAATAAATCCCTTGAAACCTATCCCTCATATTATATAATATCATATAATCATATAATGATCCTATATGAATTTAAGAAACTATTTTCCAACTAGTACAAATATTTCATGCCTTACTCTTGTTACAACTTTTAATAAAATTTTCCGATATAAATGAGTCAAAGATACTTTTTTCCATGTTAACATTCCTTATCTCGCTTTCCAATTGAATTGTCTAATCTTAATGCATTAGAAACCACTCGCCTTCCTAAAATTCTCAAGCTTTCCAGTACTCTAAACTCAACGAAAGCCCCACTCTCAACGAAATTGAATCTGAATCCTTTACGCGGCGCACCGAATTTTGTCGATTTTTGAGTGAATCTTTTTTCTAGCATTCCTCTCAAAAAGCAGGCCCATTAGTTCCATCAACAAATGCGTGCCTAAAATAAAACCTCACGCTCTGTGTTTTTGCAACGTCAGCTTTTTTCCGAGATAAAACTCACATCCACTCAGTTATAGTCTGTCCAATCGAGGAAGACATTTTGGCAAGATAGGAAAATGACTCTAGCTCGGTCAATATTGGTTTAAAAATAATGAATCTGATTTCAAACTGTAAGGAACATTTTTATCTACAATTTGAGACCAAATTGATAATTCTAGAACTGATATTGACCGAGCTGGAGTCATTTTCCCATCTTGCCAGGATGTCTTCTTCGCTTGGACAGACTATACCTCTTCACCTCTCCACCTATCCACTCTGTTATCTACCAGGAGTATTGAAGGTAGTAGGTAGTTCTACCAGGAGGGAATGAAGATAGGAGGTAGGTAGTGCTACCAGGAGGGAATGAAGATAGGAGGTAGGTGGTGCTACCAGGAGGGAATGGAGATAGGAGGTAGGTAGTGCTACCAGGAGGGAATGGAGATAGGAGGTAGGTAGTGCTACCAGGAAGTGGCATACTCACAAGGGAACGTCTCATTTATTTTGGTTCACCCTCTATTTTCCGCTGTTCAAAAACCTGAGTGATTGCTTTAATGGCGAGAAAAGCGTTTTTTTTTGTTTTCAGAAGAGGTAGCGCTCTCCTGCTATTGACATTTGATACCGTTGACCAGCGTTGAAAACAACGTTAGAAAGCTTAATGGAGCCGTGGAACAGTTTTCAATTAATTTGATGATCATTTTGACGCATTTTAATAAAGCTTTTACTTTGGAAATACGGGAAATGTCACTCTCTTATTGGTGCAATGTTATTTTGTTGCCTTCAAGGATGATTCCTCTGAGGATGATTGTAATAAATAATAAATTTCACAGTTTTAAACTACTTTCAGAGTTTTGCTCAAGGTAGGCTACATGAATTTATATGGAGTATAATATGAATGTTCAGGACTTATTATGCTCAGTTGATAGCGCTATGTTTAGTCAATGGATGATCTACAATCGCGCTATGATATTAGTTAGAAAATGAAAAAATCAAATCAAGCTGATGGTGGAATATTGTGCTTTTATCATTAAATAAAATTAATGACAAATAAGGAATGATTTTTCTCATTAATGAAGCTTTCGCGATGACTGTGATAACTAGCCTACATGCAAAATTTATCTTTGGAATGTTTTTGAAATATCCTATTATATTAAGCGAGTAATTTCTGTATGTGTGTATGTATGTTTGTATGTATTTTTTTATGTTTTTATGTATGTGGAACCACGGATCTAGAAAACAGCTCTAACGATTTCCTCGAAATTTGAAATGTAATACAACCGTGATGGAAAAATGAGATTGCACCAGGTCTCATGTCTGGGAAAACTCTCTGGCAGGATTGATAAAAGAATAAAATATTCCTTATTCAGGCATAGGCCTAATCCCAAGTACTGCGTATAATGGCTGTTATCGTTAGCTGACCAACGCTATCCAGCTGGAGTGAATAGAGTTAAATTCAAGTCTATAAAACATGTTCATGTCTGTCAAAAACTTGTGAGAGGTGATCATATCAATTTTGAAGGAGGTTCCTTGATTTTTTACAATAACATATTTATGTAATTCAATGATAATTTATGGAATTCAACGGTTAGGCCGCAACTTCAGCGAGTGAAGCTCGGTACCAGATATTAATTATTTCTGAGCCAAATTGCTGAATTTCCATGAAAAGTAGAATTTGAAATGTCGTACATCGAGTCAATCACATTGAAGTGCAGTCAAATAAAATCATCACAGAATATCGTTAATTGATTTTGACATTTCCAGTTCCATTGATAAATTCTACGACACATGAATTAAAACAAGGCTATTACTAGTAAAATCTCTGTCCTTGCCCATAATTACCTTGGGATTAAACTATGTAATCAAATTTACCTGCTTTCAGATCATTTTCACATCATATTTGAGTAAGCCGTTTCATAACGACATTTAAAAGAAATGTCGATAAATTCTGATCAACTTATTTCTGGAGCAATTAGTTCTATGGAAAATAATGTATTCAACAAATATGATTATCTGTAGTTCACTCGAATACATCAATGACGCTTACAGGTAATATTATAGTATTATAGTTAACGCATATAGTTAACTATACTATAGTATAATATACGGATATTATGGTTAAGAATATTTAACTATATTAATAGTTAAACACAATATTTTAGTTATGGAACTGCATTCTTGTTTGCAAAGACACAAATAAAATAAAGATCGATAAAACGCTTTATAACAATTTCATCGAGAGGGCTAATATCATACGGAACAATTTCACAGACATTGAATATAGCATATTATATGCTTTATAAAGAAAATACTATTCTCATTTTAATTTAGGAAAATTTCTTAGATGGAGATGAGAATAATAATCATGTTTGCTATAAAGCAATAGGAATAAATTTGATAATACTGAGACTGACAGACAAATTCGTCTATTAAAATTCAAGTACTTCATTATTAAAAACTCCATTTAGACACATAAAGAATGCATCTCATCTAAGATTCAACGACACCCACTTACCATTGATCTAAGACAATAAAAATTTCCTGTCGAATAAATTTTTCCGAATTGCTCGAGCAAAAAAACTCCATTGCAGCAATAATAAAAAGCCGTTATAGTCTGTCCAAGCAAAGAAGACATTCTGGCAAGGTGGGAAAGTGACTGCAGCTCGGTTATTATTGGTTCAAAAATTATAGATTTGGTTTCAGATTGTCTGATCTACAATTTGAGATTAAATTCATAATTTTTAACCAATATTTACGGAGCTGGAGTTATTCTCCCATCTTTCCAGAATGTCTTCTTTGCTTGAACAAACTATACCAGTCATTGTTTGCTAGCTACTGTTTATTAATATTCAAGTTTCATTCATGTTTAATGGCTGCCAGTTGTAGGCGGGAGGAATACTCCTGGAAGGAATGCTCCCCATTGTAGGAATTCATTCACAATATTTCAATGAGACTTGAGTAAGAAATAATTATTCCGCAGGATGACAGTTTAACAACGGGAGAACGAGTAAAAAACGAAGTTTTTCTTCCTGTAGTTGACGGGGGTTTTCTTGTTCTTTCCCTGCTTTTGTGAAGGTTTAAATGAGTTCATTTCGTTGATTTTAGGACAAAGAGAGCCTTGTCTCGACAGGGCTTGAATGTGTAAATGTTGAGAGAAAGGAGAATAGAGAAAAGAGGAAAAATGTGAATTAAGGTGGAAGAAATTAAAGTGTGAGAGGAGAAAGGGATGATGTACGAAAGAAAGAGAGAGGTTAAGAAGGAGAGTGTGAGAGAGAGAAAGAGAGAGAATATGAGCGAGGAATAGAGTGTGACAACGAGGATAAGAGAGAGATTAGATTAGATTAGATTAGATTTCTTTATTCATTTAGATAGCAACAAAATATTTATGCTAAGGTATTCTAGATTACAAGAGTTATTATTAAAGAATTATTCTATTATTTTGGCAAGATGAGAAAATTTCGATAATTTCACTACAATTTTTACAGGTTATACTTCAATAAATTATTGAGGTTTGGTCTCAAAAATCATAGAACAATATCCAATCATTCTGATCTATAATTTGAGACCAAATCAATATTTTTTGAACCAATATTGACCGAAGATTAGTCATTTTCTCATCTCAAATAGACTCTTCTTTGTTTGAACAGACTATAGTATAGGGCCTAGAGAAATTAGTGAGTGAACAATTGTAATGAAAGATTATCACAAACTTGTTAATGTTAATAATGTTAATGTTTTCCTAAATTAACAAGTTTGTGATAATCTTTCTAGAAAATAGTAGTAAACTGATGATCAATTACGGCCACCAATGGGTTAAAATGAGAGGAACAAAAAACTTCTGAGGAAGAATAAAAGAAGATTGAAAATCTTAAAGAGGTTAAGAAGAAGAAAAGAACAAAATTTCTGGAACAATAAATGGAGAAGATGATCAAAAATATGAACAAATTGAGAGTATTCTTAAAGGAAGGCGAGAATGAATTTCTCCATATTTCAGTAGACAATGGAGAAGGAGTAGAGGCTGAAAGGAGTTGTTGATGAAAGAGAATAGATAAAGAGGTGAAGAGTTGATGAAAGGAAGTAATGAAGAAACAAGTGAACCGAGGCAATTTAATTAGACGCAATGTAATTGCAGCAATTAATAAATCAAAATTAACATTTATTGCTGAGAAGGCTGAGGAATAAATGAAGCTTGACTACAAAGGAGTTGGTAGATGATTGTAATCAACATTTCACAGTTCTACTCTTTGAGCGGCAATACTGAGAATAATTTCACTGTAATTTAGTTGAAAAACGTACTGAAATTTTCGACATTGTAAAATTGCACTGAAATTTCATTGATTTGCCGATTTAATTGAATGCAGGAGTTCATAGCAAGACTATTCTTCCCCTGATATTACACTATAATATTATATCTATATTACACTATTATTATATCTATAATATTATAATATTATATCTATAATATTACACTATATATTATATCCCCTGATATATACACTATGATATTATAGTCTTATATGATACAAGCTCTGTTGAAAATATGAGCTATCGTCCTCCCCTACATAAACTAAACATTGATACATTAACATGCAAATTGTATAATGTATAATGTGAAAAGTGTCATAATACAAATTTAAAGTTCTTTGAAATAGGAAATTATTGGAATTTCTTTCTACACTGACATCTCTGGTGAAGATCACAAATCAATCTTATATTACAGTGACTAGAGAACACTGGCGGCTTGTACCCACGAAACAGGTGAAGTGTCCGTATCTTTCACTGTACAGCACTTCACCTGTTTAGTGGGCACGAGCCGAAAACTTCATGTCTCACAATCTCTTCTAAAGTCACTATACCGTACATGAATTCTTACTCAAAGTGACGCACACTTATACAGTACAACACACGCTATTACACGTTATTTTGATGGCAACAAATGTATTGGAGCCTTGTTTTCAACTATAAATGCAAAGATTTCGCTCTCAAATGCAACTGCCGCTTTTCCGATTCTGTTATCGGCCAACTCATTTCCAAATTGTAACTGGCCTCGTGAATTTCCCGACCATTTAACACCTTCAACAGATTGTTTTCACGACCATTTCAAAGGGCTTTCCTCGGAAAGTTCACTGCTTGGAAAAGTTTTCAGTCCATTGAGTCCGCAATATACGTTCAATATGCTTACACTCAACTCAAAATTTAAATTATGTTGAATGAGGAGAATGGGATCGAGGTATTGTGATCAAATGAGTTGAATAGAGGTATTTCTGGAGAATTCTCATTAGAAATCTATTTATTTATTACAATATTGTCATGTCAATTATTATCATTTATTACAATGAATTGTTACGTTTGTATTTATTTGAGAATATGAAGCTGAAGAATTGAGACTTAATGATAAATGCATTCCAAGATAATTAAGTATATTATGAAATCCATGAAAACAATTAATTCGAAAACACGTGGTTGAAGTATAGTGGTATGACTTGAATTTGAGTGTATTTCAGAGTATATGGACTTGAAAAATCAGTTTAATGGATATAATAAACTCAAGGGGCCAGTAGCATGAAAGCCAATGAAAATTCACCGCCGTAGAGACAACATTTCTCGAGAAACAACAATCAATAGAGGGATTTCAACGGTACATTTGTAGATTGCTAGATTCCATTGGATGACTAGGCTTCTACTCCATCAGTTTGTTTGTTTGTTTGTCAATTGTTCAACAGCCCATGAAGGGCCTAAGCCTACCAGCTGGTTGCCAGTTTCATATTCACTCCACTATACACATCGTCCAAGCAAAGAAGACTCCATTAGTTATCCTACTCCTGTGAATTAGTTATTAGTTAGAATTAGTTATTTTTGCTGTGTTTTTGGAGTCAGCTAGACTTGATGAACGTTCAGACTTTAGATGTTTAGACTTGATGAACTTGATCAACCAGCTGACCTGTCTCAAACAATCGGTTGAAGTATACTCATGTTCCCAATAGCAAAATCGGTTAAAAACCGCAAATTAAACATTTTCCAATCACACACATCACCTACAGTTCCATGATTTTTCATTCATGGTTTTACGACGACATGGCTGCAGAAAAACTAGGGTTTTCCTAGGGATCATAAATGTGAAAAGCCATTTTCCCATAGGCGGTACGTTCACGTGCTTGCCTTAAATTAGCATTTTCCCATAAACTGCCTCCACTAATCCATACCCATGTGTTTGTGTGAGTGGACTTGTTGATGTGTGAGTGTTTTAAGATTTATTTGTGTGTGTAGAATGTGAGTTTTTGCTTTCATTCTAGTGTTGTTTGAACGTGTATAGAAGTTTTTCAAAGTCTCTATGTGTTAGAATAATGTATTTGTGTTTTTATTTGCTTGTATGAGACTTGCTACTTGTTTGATTCTATGTCCGTGTTTTGCATTTGACGAAAAAGTATGCTTGATAAATTTCCATTTGAATTAAATCAGATTCAGGACTGGATGAAAATAAGTGGTTTGAATGAAAATAAAAATACTATTAGTTTGAGATAACGTTTCTTTGCAAAGCATTTCAGTATTCTGAATATCTGAATTACAGTACTGTATTCAGTTCTCTGAGTACAGTATCTGAAATCAGTATTCTGAACTTCAAAGTTTATTCCAGTATGAAAAAACTTTACATATGGTGAGGCCTATCATAGTTCTTCTTGAAACAGACGACTGACTATACAATTAAAAAAACAGATACTATAGTCTGTCCAAGCAAAGAAGACACTCTTTCAAGATGGGAAAATGACTCCAGCCTGGTCAATATTATTCCAAGAATCATAAATGTGGTTTTAATAGTTGATCGAATTGTTTCCTACAATGACCGATCGAATTGATAATTTTTGAATCAATATTGACCGAGTTTGAGTCATTTTCCCATTTTGCCAGAGGATCTTCTTCGCTTGGACAGACTATATCAGATAATACGTGTTCTATGTCGACTGATAAATCTAGAGAATATTTTTCTCAATTTTGGACAATATTATACAATCCATATATAGTGTAAGTCAATGAATTCATTGACAATTCCACTCCATGATTGACTACAAAAGTCAAACATTAATTATTAGAAAATTCCAATTTTGTCAAAACTAAACTTATAATAGATTTAAAATTCAATTCAGTTTGTTAACATGTTCTTAATTCAACTAACATGTATGGATCCAACATCAAAATGTATAATTATAGAACTGTTTTATGGTAATAGTTGATGTCTTTCTTGAATTCAATTGATTTCCATCTGAGGGCATTCTAAAAAACACCAACTTGATAATAATCATTCATACAATAATACAGATGGGAAACATCAACAACTAGGAATATTATTTAATTGAATAATTTCGTGTTCAACATTTGTAATGTGTAATGTGATTTGTCATTTGTCATTTGTAATTTGTAATGTGAGGTCTACTGTGAATGTAGAAAAATTTTCAGTACGAATTTCCAAATCGATCATATATAAGTACATATATTCTCTAACTTGTAGATAATATACATTCTTTTATCCTCAACGTTGTCTCATACTGTCTTAAGAAAACCCCACCTATATCTTACTCTCCACTTCATACTACATCCATACATATAGTCTGTCCAAGCAAAGAAGACCCTCTGGCAAGATGAGAAAATTACTCTAGCTCCGACAATATTGGTTCAATAATTATTAATTTGATCTCAAATTGTAGAAAACGTTTTGATCTACAATTTGAGACTGAATTTATCATTTTTGAACCTATATTGACCGAGCTGGAGCAATTCTCTCATCTTGCCAGAGGGTCTTCTTTGCTTGGAGAGACTATACCTACATCTTTCCAGCTTGTATTATAATAGGGAATCTCAACGGAGCTCTGCTACAGATTCCAGTAGAAAACGAAGCGAATAAAAACAATTCCGAGTCTCAGGTGGGGCTTCTATAGGCTACAAAACGCACTCCTGCCGCTCTGACAAAAATTCTATTGCAGCAGAATATTGAAATCTTGTCAGCAGAACATTCCCCAGTCTCTCTACTATCCACTGTATTCGATTTAAATTACATAGTATCGTAGCATGTATAAGAAGGGGGACCCGGGTATCTCAATTCGGAAGTTACATCGTGTAGAGTGTACCTGTGTCTTCAAATATCGTTTTGAGCGTGCAGAAATTTGCCGCTATTCAAATGTAAATTGGATCAGTTTAGAGGAAGCGAGGCTCGAGCCCAGGCCGATGAGTTTCGTCATGCTAATTTATCATGTTTATTCAAATTTCGGGCATGAATATGTTGCTGGCTACAGTTTGGGCTAGGGGAAATATGTGCTAGAATTTTCATTGGCATGATTTTGTTCGCTGAAAATTGTTCGGATTTTGTTGGAGAAGCTGACGCTAAAAAGTTGGCGGTTTCGTTTGTCTCTTGGCCATGATTTAAACTATTGTACTAACAGTATATTAATTTTCGTATCAGCTGATTCCAAAAACCACATCTAGGAATAGCTGAATGACTCTAATGCCCGGTTTTTCCAAGCACACTCAAAGTTGAGGGACCCTCAAATTTTGATGAACAGCTGACATTCTCTATGATAAGTATAGGAAATGTAGTAAAGTGTAGCAAACTTGAGGGTCCCTCAAATTTGAGTGTGCTTGGAAAAACCGGGCATAAGTGATACTATAATTATTATTATATTCATTATGGTAAGGGAAAATAATAATAATAATACACTGAAATTCTTCTGACTATCACTGGCGGCTCGTACCCACGAAACAGGTGAAGTGCTGTACGGTAGAATATACGAGGACTTCACCTTTTTCGTGGGCACGAGCCGCCAGTGGACTCTATCGAATACAGTACTTGGACATCCTCCATTTTGATGCTTCGAAGCTTCAACATTCTCGAACATTCTCAGCCAATCAGAGAGCAGCAGTTAACACGACAGTCTGCCCCCACCCGATTTCTCGCCTTCCCATTGGCCGACAGTTCGAACCAATTGCGTTCAAGGCTGATACTCACTCCCACTTCTGTTTCCTAAACTCCCATTCATATAGTCTGTCCAAGCAAAGAAGACATTCTGGCAAGATGGGGGAATTACTCAGGCTCGATTAATATTGGTTCAAAAATTATAAATCTGAACTTATTTTTCCATCTTCCAGAATGTCTTCTCCGCTCGACCAGACTATTCGTATTCTAATTGTAGATTAGAATGTTTCCTACAATATGAAACAAAATTAATGATTTTTGAAGCAATATTGACCGAGCTGAAGTCATTTTCCTACCTTGCCATAATGTTTTATTTACTTGGATATACTAGCCTATACCATACAAAGCCAATCTTATGAAAACCTAGTGCTATGAAAGATCGTGTATAACACCAAAATTTATTATTATAGAAATTCAACTGAGTTGTGGTCGATATTGGTTTATTTCATTATTATTATAGATTTATATTACAATCCTTCTTGATTTCACGAAACGTTCCCAAACAAACAAGTGTTTTACTAATATTCCATTAACGAACATAAGAATGTCGTACTAAAATATTCAACATATTGTAAGATAATCATAGCCTATTCTAGTTTTAATCAAACTCTCAATTAATGAAGATCAAAGTACACCTTTTAAAACATTTCTATTTCGTATAATATGTTTCGGCGTTCTAATTTTTATGAATTATTGTGTCAAAAATATCTTAGTACGGTGCGTAGTAACATAATGTAACTTACAAATCATTCTCTAAACTTGAGCGAGTTCACAAGAATCTCTCACAAAATACTTGTAAAATAACTGAGGAAAATGTCTCATCAAAATTTACTGCAAATAATTGCCCTTGGAATTGTATGAGTAATCGCCCTGAATTAAGCAAATTATAATGTGGCTTCGCACATAACACTTCTAATTAATCACATCAGAACGGAAAGCAGATTCTTATGCAAGAGGCAACAAAGTTCAAAGTCCGTTGTGCTTAAATTCAAGTTGCTGCTCGTCAAGTTTCAGTAGTACGTGACGTCATTATACTCTCAAAAACTTAACCGGATCTTGAGCGATTACAGTAAAAGTTTCAGGAATAAATTGTTTTGAAAGTTTTAAGTGGGGAACGATGCAAATTATAATGTTGTGCTTCTTTGAAATGATTCCAAGTTCATTTAAGTTAACTAAATGAAGCCTTCTTTAGCATTACGTTTCAACAGCAAGTTATAATATTCACTTGGACCGAATAAAAAAGACTAAAGCTGAATTGGCGAATGAAGAATGGCTGTTATTGACACTCAGCTCTGTCAGGACAATCGTTGAGCGGTCTGCAAGAGTCACTGTCGGTTCGTACCCACTAAATAGGGGAAGTGCCCGTATCTTTTACTGTAAAGCACTTCACCTGTTTCGTGGGCACGAGTTGGCAGTGGCAGGAGTATATCGAATCAAGAGAGTGTTCAGCAACACCTCGACGCTGTCGCAAAGCGTTTTCAGACTGTCCTTACAGAGCGGAGTATTAGCTACAACCCATGTCATGAACCTATACCGTTGTATAGTCTGTCCACACAAAGAAGACTCTCTGGCAAGATGGGAGAATGGCTCCAGTTTGTTCAATATTTGTTCAAGAATTATGAATGTGTTCTTAATAGTAGATTGAATTGTTCCCTATAATTTGAGATCAAATTGATAATTTTTGAACCAAAATTAACCAAGTTTGAGTCATTTTCCCATCTTGCCAGAGGGTCTTCTTTGCTTGGACAGAATATACAGATACACCCTGCTTCAAATGCCTCTTTACACGCGGATTTTTGAAACAAGTTTGATACAAAAGTCTAAACTTGATACGCAATCGTTTAGGAAGGAAGCACATTGATACAAAATATTTGCAACGTGGGGTTGAAAAGTGATTATAGCTCAATTTACAATGCTGAAAATCGGTAGAAAATCTCTATTGTTTCTCTGAAACTTTGTTTTTTTTATTATTAAATTTTATTAATCCCTCTTTAAAAATACCAAAACTGAGTTCATATGCTCTCAAAATGTTCAATCATTGTGGAATAGAAACGGCTTATTTTCAATGTGGCGGTGATCAATGAGCATTACAATTGTTTCGTATCAACAAGCTTCCTCCCAGTATCAATTTGGAGCTCTCTATCACTACTACGTATCAGGAAACCTACGTTTAAAGAGGTTTTTAGATAGCTTTGGATACGGTAACTCGTCATACTAATAAGAAAATGGTATCTAATTAAGTTTGTTCTGTATAGAGTAGAGTTGATTGACAAACTAAGCCTCCAGGTAAATTTGCATAGCAAAGTTATAATTTGAAACTCTTCTCCCATGTAAACTCTCGTCTATTCGAGTCAAAACTCACTATTTCAGCTATTTCTCGGTTTCTCCTCGCAATCTGCTCAATATCGCACTGGCGGCTCGTGCCCACGATACAGGTGAAGTGCTGTACAGTAAAAGATACGGGCACTTCACCTGGTACGTGAGTACGAGCCGCCAGTGACAATATGATTTGAAAGTAGTTATCAAGCTCGGTGGATCATGAATAATTCTGTATAGGATTCCAAATATATGCGTGATTCATATTTGCGTATAGCGTCAAAACAAATCTCTGGAGATCAAAGGATGTCATTGATTGGTGAGTTGCTGCTGATTGATATAATTCGCACAAGCCGAGAAGACACTCAATTGCTATACAAATAACGGCGTGTCTTCTCAGCATGTGCAAACTACACTTGCTCACTGGAGTTTTGACCACATTTTCTGACTGATTGGCACTGGCGGCTCGAGCCCACGAAACACGTGAAGTGCTCGTATCTTTTACTGTACAGCACTTCACCTGTTTTGTCGGCACGAGCCACCAGTGCTGATTGGGTCTACTGCAGACTCCTTCGGGAGTTAACAGAGGTTGAGTATTGAAATATTTCCAATCTAGGAATGTCAGAATT
Organism: Sogatella furcifera; assembly: GCA_017141385.1. Taxonomy (NCBI): domain Eukaryota; kingdom Metazoa; phylum Arthropoda; class Insecta; order Hemiptera; family Delphacidae; genus Sogatella; species Sogatella furcifera. The sequence goes on from CM029554.1 coordinate 2,229,371, forward strand.
TAGACGTCAGGCTATTCTCAATCCTGGTTGTCAGAGTTTGGCAAATTATTCTCAATCTGGGTGTTGGATTTTGGCAAATTACTCCCAATCTTGGTGTTGGATTTTGGCAAATCACTCCCAATCTGGGTGTCAGAGTTTGGCAAATTATTTCCAATCTGGGTGTTGGATTTTGGTAAATTATTCTCAATCTGGGTGTCAAATTTGGTAAATTGGATGGGTGGAGGTTTGATGAATAATAATTCCCCTTGACAGTCATCTAGCTTTGATGTACTGATCTATAGTTTGATGAGCTGTCGAAGAGAAAATTATATTTACAGTATCAGAATATCAACAAGAGCAATATTCGAATGTGCTATGGAGAGTAATGCTACTCTGATAGGCTATTCAAGATACCTTGATTGAATAATGATTGAGTACATACATTATCGTCTTGATGTAAATTCGCTAGTATAGCTGAAGCCAAGTAAGGTGATTTCGTCTGTTTCTTGTGCGCTCCAACAGCTGATGTTGTCAATTACAGCTGCCATTAAACTATGCCTAGATGTTGCTTTTGAAATCAAGAGAGAAAATCCATACTTTAAATTGGCAAAAAAAACGCCCAACTTTGACTGTTATCCTGTGTCTGTTGTATCTCCATGAATGCATCTTCTTGATAAGAGAAAAATGAACTGTTGACCATCATACAGCTTAAAATATTCAACTAAATTTTTAATATAAATCTTGGATTGAAGCCAATATATTTATGAAGTACACACATTAATAAACATTTAAACTTCAACTGAGTTGTGGTCGATATTGTAGAAACGTTCCATTATGAAATAAAAACTGAACAGTAGTTGACTGTCGTACAGATTATAATATTCAACTAAATTTAAATATCAATCTTAAATTGAAGCCAATATATTTGTGAAGTACACACATTAATAAACATTTAAAATTCGATAGATATTTGATATTTATCTAATTTTAAAATTATATTTATTTATATAATATTTATTTAAATTTTGATATTTATCTTGAATTGAAGCCACTATATTTGTAAAGTACACACATTAATCAACATTTAAACTACAACTGAGTTGTAGTCGATATTGTAGAAACGTTCCTTGATGAAATAGAAACACATAGATTTTGTCAAATGAAAAGTGAAGAGATTTGACAACATGTGTTTTTATTTCATCAAACATTTAAAAATTATTTTCTTTGAGTGGATTGTTGAATTAAGTGATCAGTAAGGGATAAGGTCTAATAACCAGAGGTTCCGAGTTCGATATCCGTGGTAGGTCTTCTACGCAACATGTATTACATATCTATGTGATAGAGTAGAATCTATTGGCGGAATTCAGCAGTAATCCATAACAGAGTAAGCTTGCAACAATCTGTGCAATGTGCAACCAGCCTTGCATTATTCCAAGGCCCCGTGCACATTGAATGAACACAAAACCTAATCAAGCATTACAATCCAATGCTTCTCTTTGAAGCAGTGTGTGAACTATTTACTTGCGACTTGTTAGTGTAGGCTATGGTCTGTCCAAGCGAAGAAGACCCTCTGGCAAGATGAGAAAATGACTCCAGCTCGGTCAATATTGGTTCAAAAATTATAAATTTGGATTCAAATTGAAGAAAACTTTCCAATCTACAATTTAAGACCAAATCAATGTTTTTGAACACATATTGACCGGGCTGGATTAATTTTCTCATCTTGCCAAAGGGTCTTCTTTGCTTGGACAGACTATTTGTGTGTATCCTCGTTTGTGTGAAGTCAATATTGTTCACAAGCTTGTATAGTCTGTCCAAACGAAGAAGGCATTCTGTCAAGATGGGGAAATAACTACAGCTCGATCAATATTGGTTCGTGAATTATAAATTTTGTCTCAAATTGTAGAGCAGAATGGTTTCTTTCATTTGAATACAAATTTTAATTTTTGAACCAATATTGACCGAGCTGGAGTAATTTTCCCTATTCGACAGAATGTCTTCTTTGCTTGGACAGACTATAATATATCAAATCTGGTGTTGTGTTGAAGCTTTGTCTCAAGAGACAGTTGGCTGTAAAATTATTCTGAGATAATCCTTTAGACTAATGATAAAATACTAAGTATATACATCTTATATACTATACATCTTACATCATCTATACATCATCTATACATCTTAATACTATTATACTTAATGATACATCTTATAAGCTGACAGATAAAAATATAAAATTTCGTTGAAGATGAATTTTTCATCTATCGATAGGAATCGATTGGAAAAGTGATTTCATATTCAAATGAATTTGTTTATCATGGACATTACTCCAAGGAGAGACTCATAGCAAAAGGGGAGTAGCTTAGAACCAAATAGGCCTCAAATCGGATCGGCCAATAGGATAGCGCGAAAAGATTGGAGGCGTGTCAATGCTGCTCTCTGATTGGCTTAGAATATTCTACAACTACGTCACCACAAAATGGCCGCTTCACTTATGCGTTAAACGATACTCACGGAAGAATTCGAAGAATAATATTTGAGAACTGTTTCCACTTGGAATGAGATTCAAATTAATTTTGTTTTTTCAATTTATTTATTATTCCTCATGATTCAATAGACAATATAACAAATCATATCAAATGCAATGAAACAGGAACCCCTTAAAAAGACTACACGTCTGTGAATAGGGGGGACTTTTATATTTTCTTAAATAAATTGTTTATGAATTGTTTTATAAATAAATTAGAGATGATTTGGAGTACATACTCTACTCATATATTGATAGTTTAAGTAGACTTTATCTTGAAATTTTTACCGTTTTTTCGTTCACTTACTTTTATTTTATTTTTTATGTTTTTTATTCGAGTTTATTAATTAGCTCAGCTCCTAACTTCTAGTGACTATGTAGCTTGAAAAAGTTTGAAAGATAGTTTTTGCAGTTCAAAAATACTCTGTACTATTGTAATTCATTCTTGAACAATATACTAAGAAGCACTAAAAAGAGATAGTCCGGTCGAGCATAGAAGACATTCTAGCAAGATGAAAAATGACTCCAACTCGGTCGATATTGGTTCAAAAATTATCAATTTGATACAAAATTTTATAAAACATTCTGTTCTACAATTTGAGACCAAATTTATAATTTTTGAACTATTATTGACCTAGCGAGAGACATTTTCCCATCTTCCCAAAATGGCTTCTTTGCTCAACCAGACTATACTTTTTGCGGTACTCTTGTTTGCTGGTAAGCCATGATTTCAACTGTGGATAAGTTTGAACTAAAACCTGCTTTTTGAGAGAAGAAATCCTTCCTTGGGGAAACATTAGATTTGTATCGCTCCACTCAGCACTGCTTGTTTCTTTGTCAACAATTGGCTTTTAAGCTTTTTATCCACCTTGAAATGTTCCTATTTACCTTCTTTCACTCCCTATTTGCCTTCTTCTTCTTCTTCTTCTTCTTCTTCTTCTTCTTCTTCTTCTTCTTCTTTTTCTTCTTCTTCTTCTTCTTCTTCTTCTTCTTCTTCTTCTTCTTCTTCTTCTTCTTCTTCTTCTTCTTCTTCTTCTTCTTCTTCTTCTTCTTCTTCTTCTTCTTCTTCTTCTTCTTCTTCTTCTTCTTCTTCCTCTTCTTCTTCTTCTTCTTCTTCTTCTTCTTCTTCTTCCTTCTTTTCTTCTTCTTCTTCTTCTTCTTCTTCTTCTTCTTCTTCTTCTTCTTCTTCTTCTTCTTCTTCTTCTTCCTTCTTCTTCTTCTTCTTCTTTCTTCTTCTTCTTCTTCTTCTTCTTCTTCTTCTCTTCTTTCTTCTTCTTCTTCTTCTTCTTCTTCTTCTTCTTCTTCTTCTTCTTCTTCTTCTTCTTCTTCTTCTTCTTCTTCTTCTTCTTCTTCTTCTTCTTCTTCTTCTTCTTCTTCTTCTTCTTCTTCTTCTTCTTCTTCTTCTTCTTCTTCTTCTTCTTTCTTCTTCTTCTTCTTCTTCTTCTTCTTCTTCTTCTTCTTCTTCTTCTTCTTCTTCTTCTTCTTCTTCTTCTTCTTCTTCTTCTTCTTCTTCTTCTTCTTCTTCTTCTTCTTCTTCTTCTTCTTCTTTTCCTATCATCTACCTCATACAGCTGTCCGTTGCAGTATGGTTTGCTCAGCTTTCTGATATCATCGGACTTTTCTTGAATCCTATTGTCCAGCAAAAGGCTGTACCTACACGTCGTATCGTGAAGAAAATGACTTCAGCTCGGTCAATATTCGTTATCATGAAATGTTCTTATAAAAAATACTGTACTTCTTATAAAGGTACTGTTCCAGTTCGAAGAATAATGTTGTTATAAGAATTCAAAGTTATTATGCAACAAGTAACCTACATAACTTGAGTGACATTTCATGACAAGAAATGACAGCAATATTACAACAATGGATTCTGAAAATGTAACATTAAGAGAAATCAGCTGTAAAACTATCAAAATAATAATAGGACCTTCAAATAAATAATCGCATTTTTATAGTCTGTCCAAGCAAAGAAGAGCCTCTGGCAAGATGAGAAAATGACTTCAGCTCGGTCAATATTAGTTCAAAAATTATAAATTTGGTCTCAATTGTAGAAAACATTCTGATCAACCTTTCAAGACCAAATCAATAATTCTTGAACCAATATTGACCGAGCTGGAGTCATTTTCTCATCTTGCCAGAGGCTCTTCTTTGCTTGGACAGACTATAACTGAACATGAAATCCTTACAAAAAGTTTGACAGTTTTTAACAGTACCTACTCTTACTCTTACTCTTGGATAAATTAGATAATATTCAGATAAATTGTAGGAGTATTAATTCGGTTCCACTAAAATATTCACATATTTTAGCCCAAAGTTTCTCATCTCCTCTCAAACAGATCAATCCAAACACAGAAAACTGCGTGAAACGTCAATCCTTCTTTCTTCCAAAGATAATAGCTTCTCTTCCATACACAGTTGTCTGTCCAAGCGATGAAGACATTCTAGCAAGATGGAAAAATGACTCCAGCTCGGTCAACATTGCTTCAAAAACTATAAATTTGGTCTCAAATTGTAGATCAGAATGTTTCGTACAAATGAGACTGAATTAACAATTTTTGTACAAATATTTACCTGGCTGGTGTCATTTTCTCATCTTGCCAGAATGTCTTCTTTGTTTGGACAGACTATTCTGTCAACCACGGTTTCTGGTGGATGTGAAAGTCCCCGACCCCAACCTGTGACTGACGTTAACTCAATCCTATCACATTTTCACACTTGAGGAACATCTAAAGTCTGTCCAAGCGAAGAAGGCATTCTGGCAAGATGGCATAAATGACTCCAGCTCGGTCAGAATTCCTTCAAAAATTATAAATTTGGTCTCAAATCTTAAAGCAGATTTTTTTCCACAACTTGTGATAAAATTTATAATTTTTGAATCAATACTGACCGAGCTGAAGTCATTCTGCCATCTTGCCAGGATGTCTTCTTTGCCTGGACAGACTATACACGGAAATTCTAGAACAACCCATCACGTTCTCGAGAATTCGAGAAGGTTATTCTTCTTTCTCGGAAATTCTCGGGAGCAGCATCATTTTTCTTTCTCAGTTACCGCAAATGGTGGAAGAGAGGTTATCTTTCACTTTCTACGTTTGTGAATTTCCGGTTGTCTTATTACTTTCCGATTCGCGAGGCGTAACTCGATTTTCCAATCGGTTTAGCACGGGACTTGGCGACTTGGTTCCGGGTGCTTAATGGATTTTGCTACCTTGTACGATTGTTCCATTTTTCAAGCCAAATACGAGTAGTACTCCTTTACGTTCCTTTCTAAATTCTAAATTGATCAGTTACTTCGAATTAAATTTTCGGAGTGGAAGCCTTTGGGTGAAACAAAATTTTATATATAATCTGGAAATTACTTGTAATTGTGTATTACATATTTAATTACCTACCCTAATTACATATGTACTTGCTTCGATAGTACATATACTAGAATTGGAACGAATTTGGGCAATTTATCATGTGAGTAAATTAGGAATAGAAGAAGTTTTGGGCAGTAGCCTGTTTTTTCTTTCCTCATCTTGTATATTTGTGCATAAATGATATAAATAAATGAATATTTGCTTTTGGAAATTACTCTTATGAGTCTAAACATGTTATGCTAAAAACAATTGTTTCAAGAGTTACTTATCAACTGTGATTATTATTTTTAACAAAAAACAAATACTTTGAGTACTTTGAGTAGATCTGGGGAATCGTCGTTGGCTAGATCTAGAATAGTTATTTATTGATTAATCTATTGGCAAAAACACATTGGTAACAATGAACAGGCCCTTGGTATTTCCAACACAATTTTCTTTCAAATACAGTCCAAAATTTTATATTTTTAGATTTTATGTAGTGATAAGCAGTAGTGATACACAGTCCAAAATTGATACAGGAAGAATACAGGAAGGATACACGATACAATATCACTATAAACTGATGTGAATCTCGAAACTATTTAAACTAATTGGCTATAACAATTGACTTTTTTGGTTATTAAATTCATAATTTTCTCTAAGTGGTGTTTTTTCAGATTTAAAATGAATTATGTCACTATATAAATTTTTTTAATTGTGTCAGTGAGTATTGATAAGGGACATAACACATAACTGAATTCGGAAATTTCAATGATCTAAATTGGAATAGAGGATATTTTGGGCTAACGCCTGTTCTTCCATTCCTGACTGTATTATTGTAATCAAATGAATGAATATCACTATATTTCAACATTCATGATTGAAAATTAATAATTTCCGTATCATTTATTTAAGTGGAAAACTTTTGGCAGAAACAAAAATTTTGACTTGACCTAAAGATTTGGAATATATTTTTATTGAAAGTGTGCTAGAAATACTGAGGGTTATGCTTGTTATTTCTTCCACTATATGTAAGTTTGTGTTAGACAAATGAATAAGTGAAGAATAAATAAATATCACAAGTTGACTTCAGACAATATTAAATTCAATGTTTGGCAAGCGCCGAACATGTTTCCAGCATAGGCTATCATCTAGACATCTACGCTGTGTTTAAGACATTTTTCGTTATTTAATGAGCACCTAACACTCTATAAACTCCTTTCTTTGTTTTTTATTTTCAATGCAATTGTTGAGTGCTCGCCAAACATTCTACGGGAATGACCAAATTATTTCGCCAAAAAATGAACGAAAATTTTCTATCAACGATAATGAATCAATAGACTCCTCATAACGATATTCGATGTTTGCCAAACTTCCCCTCGTAAACTGAGGCGGCTCGCCAAATCATTTCACTAGAACATTAGAAATTATCACCTGAAAACAATTTCAGAAGTTATCACCTAACTATCATATTAGAAGTTTTCACTTTCACATAATTTTACAAGTTACCAACTTTAGCATGGAAGCAGCGACCATATGCGAACTTATAGGCGGCTAGGTATAGTCTGTCCAAGCGAAGAAGACATTCTGGCAAGATGGGAAAGTGACTCCAGCTTGTTCAATATTGGTTAAAAAATAAAAAATCCAGTCTCAAATAATAGAGCAGAATGTTTTCTACAATTAGAGACCAAATTCATCATTTTTGAACCAATATTGACCGAACTGGAATCATTTTCCCATCTTGCCAGAACGTCTTCTTCGCTTGAACAGACTATATAAATTTCCCGCCATTGTTGTAAACTTGCCCCTATTGTGGTGAGCTCTAGCGAATAATTCGCAAACTATTTTTGTTGGGGTAGCTTGAAATTTGTGTGTTTTTGACAATGTGTGAATGTCCTGGTCGAGATTTGTGTCATCGCTGCCACCAACTCTGCAAATAATTTTTTAGTTTATGTCAGCAATATTTTTTCCCTACAACATCCTGCATATAGTCTGTTCAAGCAAAGAAGACATTCTGGTAAAATGGGGAAAATGAGCTCAGCTCGGTCAATATTGGTTTGAGACTTATAAATTTGGTTTCAAATTCTAGAGCAGAATTTTTTCTACAATTTAAACCCAAATTTATTATTTTTGAACCGATATTGACCGAGCTGGGCTATTCTATCTAGCCAGAATCTCTTCTTTGCTCAACCAGACTAGAGCTGGACACTAGCTTCTATTAAGAGTGTGTGCGTTACATTTTTCTAGCTTTTGTTAGTTCTACAACGTAATCAAAGAAGAATAGTGAGTGATATTATTCATGAAACTAAGTAGAATTTTCCAGTTTTTTTGTGTCTCTTTGAAGTGATTGTTTTCATAATTTTTGAGTTTTATATGAAAAATAAAAATTTAATTGAAAATTAATCTATCATTTCAATATACTCGAACTAAACATCTTTCCCTATAACATGCTATGTAATATTTTTTCAACATCATAACGCTTTCTTGCCACGAATTATTCATATAATACTAGTCATAATATCCATAATACTACTAATGATATACATAATAATAATATAACATAATATTCATAATACTAGTCCAGGCATTATAGGATAGATCCTCCCAATGAGAGCAGCTAAGCTGAATTTTGGCACAAACATCTATAGTGACATTCTAAATAATTGACCTCGAATAAAAAAGTTTGCAAACGTGATACAGTATTATACTTTTGAATCCTTATTTAGAATGCCACTATAGTTGTTTGTACCAAAATTCAGCTTAGCTGCTCTCATTGGGAGGTTTGATTTTTTTTCGTCTAAAATGCCTGGACTATACCTATTGGTCTCAAATGATATACACATGAAATGTCTTTCTAGAGGAATGTGCAAATGTCTTTGTGAAGGAATACTTCTCAGGCTTATTTCTCACACCAAGTAGAAAAAAATTCGCTCCTGCAGCTGGCGGTCGGAAAGAGTGCATTTCAAATGCAATTCTATGATAGCTCAAATCATATGACTTATAATGAGCTATTAAGGCTATGAATTCAAAAGTGCCGTTTTCAATAACCCATGAAAACAATATTTTTGGCAAATTATTCGCCATTTTTATTAGATTTTTTCGTTGATGGCTCAAATTGTAGGGCACAATAAGGGTATTATACACACCAATTTTCAGAACGATCAAGTTATTGGTCGATTTGTAGTGATTTTTCTAAACTTTCTAAATAATTTATCAACTTAAAATACATAGATTATTCAAGATTGTATTACTGTATCTGTCTATTAAACCACAAGGTGGAATACTATATTAAATGAAAATACAAGATATTCTCAAACCACAGATTCTTTAAAAATTGAGATACTGGTTGCTACAACATTATCAATTTCTGCTTCATCAGCTCTTTTCATTCAATATGGAAAACTATCACAATTTTACCTTCACGACTACTCAACATGTAAAATATATACCTCACTATACCGCATTAGTATTGGTTTGACACTACTTTATTTGTAAATGTGTATAATATACAAAATATATGTACCAGATTACCTTCCTGCACTACAATGGACCCACAAATACATATATACTTAGCATTTATCCATTACCAAGCTTAATTTATTCAGGTTGACAGGTCCGGGGTTCACAACACCGGAAGGGCGGAGCTCCTCGACTTCCTTGACCAAAACGGACATTTTGGGGGCCCGGGGGATGGAATTACGAGGGGTTGACGACGTTTTTGAGTCACATTTCACCCCCTTTCAAGGCATCTAAAGCCTCCCCCCCCCCCCCCGGAAGTGGAAGTAAAATAGCACGTAGTGCTGCTCAAAACGTGAGACACCAGTATAGTTCAGTATATATAGTAATAGATCTGAACGTGGCACTAGTACAGTGTAGTGTATGTATAGTAATAGCTTTAACGTGACACCGGATCTTTCATAACCCATTAAGCTCTATACCTGATGTCACTGTACGTTTTTAAAACGAATTTATATTTTTCGCCAAAATGTTTTTCCCAGGGAAATGCATTCGTATTTTAAGCAGCAAAGAAAGTACTGTACTCTACTTAATGTAATTTGATACTTGTCGTTGCTCGTATAAAATGGGGAATTTTATGTATTCCAAGTAGAAAATTTCATCAAATTTAGTAGTGCGTGGTTCTTTGCAGAAATGCTTAATTTTTATGCTTATTTTTTAATACTTATTTTATATGCTTAATTTTTTCGAGTTTAAAAATTTCAGTGAGGTATTTGGGAATGTGTATCTAGGTATTCACTATCTATTAGGGGTATTCACTCAACCAGTTAAGTCGTGGTATCCTGTCATTTGTTAAGTGTACAAATTGCATTCAAAAAACTGATTCAACAAAATTATGTCTTTGTTGGAGAAATTTTCAAGAGAAATTTGACATATTTCATAACATGAATGTTATTTAACAAATAGCATGACATGAATATACCTGATTAATTATTTTATGAAATTGGTTATTTTCGCAAAATGAAAGAACGTTTTCTTACGAAATTATGTAAATTATCAGAAAGTATATACAACACATACAGAACAGATACATTGTTATATAAGTATTTTTGAGCGACATTCTGTACATTGAAACAAACTAGAATTTTGTACCCTGGGACCTAGAACATTATAGAAAATACTTATCCCGACTTGTATTTGCTTTTGAAACACGATTTTATTATAGTTTAATGGTAGATGTTCTGAGCAATATCACGTTCGCAATGTCTACCTATACAGGGTGTTTCAGGAGGAATGTGCAATACTTCTCAGGCTGACTCCTTACACCAAGTAGACAAAAAAGTTCCATGCGACCAACCCCAAAAACGCTTTGTTACCGAGATAACAATGGCGGAGAATTGAGATTTTTCAAAACATATTAATTTTCATAAGGAATTTTCCCTGAGGAATTCAATGAAACCAGTTCCAAGTTTGTAACTTTAACAGCTATTGAGATAATTGAGAAAATATGCTTGAAAAACGCCATTTTTTCAACAATAAGGGATATAACTGGATAAGGGGTCATAAATGTTTATTTTTATTTTTTATTGATGGAAGTTGAAGAGAGTCGGATCCTAAAGAAAAAGTTGAATGACGGCGATTGTGTAAATCTTACCCAAATCTCAGAAATGGCGATCAAAAATCGCAAAATCGCTACTAAACACAAATTCATCACTTGTGCTATGTTTTGTCAATTTTGTGATTTTTGATCGCCATTTCTGAGATTTGGGTAAGACTTACACAATCGCCGTCATTAAACTTTTTCTTCAGAATCCGACTCTCTTCAACTCCCATTAGGCAGGTATTACACGATAATATTTCTATGATCATAGTTGATCATGTGGAAAGAGACAAAAATATGATTTCGTATTTTCATCTCTTTCCATATTATCAACTATGATCATAGAACTATTATCGTGTAATACCGGCCTTAATAAAAAATAAAAATTCATGTTCCCTCATCCAGTTATAACCCTTATTGTTGAAAAATGGCGTTTCTCAAGCATATTTTTCCAATTATCTCAATAGCCGTTAAAGTTACAAACTTGGAACTGGTTTCATTGAATTCCTCAGTTAATTTTACATAGGAATTGATTATTTTAGAACCTCACTAAAGCCTCTAAAAAATTAGAAATTAATATGTTTTGAAAAATCTCAATTTTCCGCCATTATTATCTCGGTAACAAAGCGTTTTTGGGGTTAGTCCCATGGTGTCTACTTGGTGTAAAGAATCAGCCTGAGAAGTATTTCACATTCCTCCTGAAACACCCTGTATATAATACGTATTATTATGTATATTTATATGTATATCATATGTATTATTATACATTGAAACATAAATAAAAATCAAACACCCTTTTTTTGAAAACTTTAAAAATTATAATTGATTTTTATTTATGTTTCAATTATTTTAAACAGCCCTGTTTTAAAGTTCTGTATTATTATACAATATATAATAATACATTGTCTCTGATATCAGGTTCCGTACATGTAAAGTTCATTACCCTTACCCCCTGTATAAAACCCCATTAAACACCCTGTATATTTTCTCCATACTAAACTCTATACAATCCAATACTGTTTTTGAAAAGCAAGCTATGAGAACAGAATGATATTACTGATATAATAATATTATAATTAATAAAATAGATATAACTTAGGCCTATATTACTACTGATATTACTTAACATTAACATACTTATTCCTCAATACAGAATACCAGAGGTTGTTGCAGAGTTTCAATGGAATTAAATTGAGTTTCTATGTTTTCACCCTTAAGATCATTGTTCTTCCTAGAATGGAAAGAATAAAAATAAATATTCAACAGCAGTTCAAAGTTCAATATACTCCTCAACGAGTAACAATAAAAAAGTTTTAATTGTCATCTTTCCATCACAGAACTCTCTAATTTCACAAAAATATTTTCCTTGCACATTAGAGCAATCCTATTAACAATTCCCGAAACAATTAACTTGAATATTTGTTTGGCAACTAGCTCTGAAAATCTTGGCAGCCCTACATAGTCTGTCCAAGCAAAGAAGACATTCTAGCAAGACGGGAAAATGACTCTAGCTCGGTCAATATTTGTTGAAAAATTATAAATTAGTGTCTTAAATTGTGTATTGGAATGTTTTCTACAATTTGAGATCAGCTATAAAATATTTTAACAAATATTGACCGAGCTGGAGTAATTTTCCCATCTTACCATAATGTCTTCTTTGCTTGGACAGACTTTACGAAGCTTGCTTTGCTTTAATAGGGAATCTGGATAGGACAGAGCTTGAAAGCTGCTCCCAGAAAATGATCTTTGCTGAAAGCTTATTTAAGCTTATTTCGGACCTCGAGTGGTGGGGGGATGGTGAAGTAAGAGGAGGAGGAGGAGGAGGAGGAGGAGGAAGAAGAAGAGGAAGGAGGAGGAGGAGGAGAGAGGAGGAGGAGGAGGAGGAAGGAAGAAGAAGAAGAAGAAGAAGAAGAAGAAGAAGAAGAAGAAAAAGAAGAAGAAGAAGAGAGAGGAGAAGAAGAAGAAGAAGAAGAAGAGGAGAAGAAGAAAGAAGAAGAAGAAGAAGAAGAAGAAGAAGAAGAAGAAAGAAGAAGAAGAAGAAGAAGAAGAAAGAAAAAAAACAACAAGAACAAGAAAGAAGAAGAAGATCTGCGATGGGAAGTATGGGAACTGAAAAAGATAAAGTGGACGTGAAAAATTCTACAAATGCACATATAGCAGACCCTTTTAAAAACGAGGAGGCTGTATTTCCTCCTCACCAACAGGTATGCCTTTTCACTCAAACTCTTTTCTACTCCTACTCTTTCTTCTTCTTCTCTTCTCCTTCTTCTTCATCTTCTTCTCCATCTTCTTCTTCTTCTTCTTCTTCTTCATCTTCTTCTTCTTCTTCTTCTTCTTCTTCTTCTTCTTCTTCTTCTTCTTCTTCTTCTTCTTCTTCTTCTTCTTCTTCTTCTTCTTCTTCTTCTTCTTCTTCTTCTTCTTCTTCTTCTTCTTCTTCTTCTTCTTCTTCTTCTTCTTCTTCTTCTTCTTCTTCTTCTTCTTCTTCTTCTTCTTCTTCTTCTTCTTCTTCTTCTTCTTCTTCTTCTTCTTCTTCTTCTTCTTCTTCTTCTTCTTCTTCTTCTTCTTCTTCTTCTTCTTCTTCTTCTTCTTCTTCTTCTGCCTTCTTCTTCTTCTTCTTCTTCTTCTTCTTCTTCTTCTTCTTCTTCTTCTTCTTCTTCTTCTTCTTCTTCTTCTTCTTCTTCTTCTTCTTCTTCTTCTTCTTCTTCTTCTTCTTCTTCTTCTTCTTCTTCTTCTTGTTCTTCCGCACACAAACACAAATTCACCTCCCACCACAGAAAGGGCGTATAAAAGCAAACCAACTCCAGCTGACTGCTGCTTACGGTTTGTAGAATTTTTCCATCACTTTTCCACTTGAGACATCTCTCTTCAACTTAACTTTCCTCTCACTCCTCCTCCTCCTCCTCCTCCTCCTCCTCCTCCTCCTCCTCCTCCTCCTTCTTCTTCTTCTTCTCCTCCTTCTTCTTCTTCTTCTTTCCTCCTTTCCTCTTCTTCTTCTCCTCCTCCTCCTTCTTCCTTCTTCTCCTCCTTCTTCTTCTTTTAATCGCACTCCCTCACCTACTCCTCCTCATCTTTCTTTCTATTATTTTTTTTCTTCGCTTCTATTTTTTTCGTTTGCTCTTTTACTCCGCGGTTCTTTCCGGTCCTCAACACATGCCTAAGCTTACTCACATCTCACATCTACTCACAGCTGTCTTGTTGCTTTATAGCTCTATTTGAAGGTGAGATATGAAGGGTAACAACACCCAAAGCAAGTTGAATAAAACGTTGTAAAAATGTTCAACTCAAAATATTACTCTGCTGTTGACATGCCGCTCTTAAAACTTAAGAATGTGAAAACTTTTCTATTTATAAACGAAACATTTTTCAGCAAGTTATCGATTATTTAATTTAATAATAATTGATTTTTCAAACTATTCATTTATTATTAATTTGTTTATTTCATTTTCCCTATTGATTGGTTTATTTTGTATTTTTTTGCTTAGAAGCATATAAGAAAATTGGAAAGTATTTGTGGGGAGAAATATTGGGAATCATCATAAATCGTACATTTCACTGAAAATATACATGTTTTAACAAAAAACTAAAACACTAATCACAAACAAGTTCATGATTGCAGCCATTTTCACTGCCCTCCATAATGCTCTTCAAAAATCGTTCAAAATAGTTCCAAATTCAGCCAGAAGATGGCAGTAGCAATAGGGTGACTCACTTCGATAACCAATGAACACGCCTCCAAGCTCCCTCTACGCTCTGATTGGCCGACGACATCGATTAGAAAAGTTTTCAAATTCTACCAGTAGATGGCAGCAGTTGTCGGGTGAGTTTTCAGTTTCGACTTGGACACGCCTTCATGCCCCGCCTGCTCTTTTCTCATTGGTTGACAGTGTTTGGTGAATTCTGCCTTAGGAAATGGCTGCTAGCGAGAAAATGGTGGATGGTGTATCATTCACACAACATAACAATAATTTACTATTACGCTATTGAAGTTTATATATTTATCTAAGTTAGAATAATTTTATTTAGGTTTGTCTACCCTTTAATACGTCACTTATACTCCATACTCGATGCACAAGAGTGTGGTAGCCTATTCTATCACACACGGATACTAGAATACTAAAAAAAAAATAGAAATTTAAGATATTGGTATTTTAGTATGCGTGCTATAGTCTGTTTAAGCAAAGAAGACCCTCTGGCAAGATGGGAAAATGACTCCAACTCGGTCAATATTTGTACAAAAATGATAAATTTTGTCTCAAATTGTGGATCAGAATGTTTCCTGTAATTTGAGATCACATTTATATTATTTGAACCTATATTGATCGAGCTGGCGTCATTTTCACAACTTGCCAGAGGGCCTTCTTTGCTTGGACAGATTAAAGAATACCTACCACGCATTCTGCTTTGTTTGTCAACCATCTTTTCAATTATTTGTCATTGCAAGAAATCAAACAAGACAAATTCAACTGACGCTCATTTCAAATTTTGAATAAATCTCTTCCACGTGCATACTTGTTTATACATTCACCCAACAACTCACTGAACCTCATTTTTGCATTGCATGAATCAATTACCCCCTCCCCCCGCTTCCACGTGCACACCACCACCTATTCGTATGCTTTACAAAAACTCGCATCCCGCATGAGAGATCTTGAAGAGCCGTTTGAAGTTGAGCAGCTAGAGGCGATGATGAGGCTTCCTTCTCAACCAGACAGCTTTTCAGCAGACTACAAACGCCATTATTAAAAGCTGACAAGACAAGTGAGAAGACATTCTGGCAAGATGGGAAAATACCTCTAACTCGGTCAATATTTGTTCAATAATTATGAATTTGGTTTCAATTTGTAGGGAACATTCTGATCTACAATTTGAGATCAAATTTGTAATTTTTGAACCAATATTGACCGAACTGGAGTCATTTTCCCATCTTGCCAGAATGTCTTCTCAGTTTGAACAGACTAGAAGCTGACAAAAGTGAGAGGAAAGGATAGGTCTTGTTAAAGAAGAAGAGAGACGGATGTTTGTCAAACATGCCTTGTGAAAGATGAACGAACATGGCTGTGTTATGCAGATGACATGTTGTTGATGACAACATCATCATGATGTTGACAGACAAGTAGTGATGTTGTCAGAAATCATTTTGTCAAAGCGCTGACAAAACTTTGGGTTGGCATTATTTGAATATGTTGGTTGCTTCCAAGGAATTGTCGAGGATTCTGATAGATGTAAAGATGATGAAGCCCGGTGTAATTTGAGGGATTTCACAAACAATTTCCTCTACAATACCTAATTATCTAATGAAATTTATTTATTTATTAACAAGATTGAAATACAGTAGGATTGAAACACAGACAAAGTCCAAAACCTCTCTTCTTCCCAATTTTGGTTAAAATATTCAGAATAGAGGTTATGTCCATATCTAATGTGAGGAATGTGAGAAAGCTTTGAGATTGATTTTTTGAGAAACCTAGATTGAGAAACAAAGTAATAGGCTACGGTACTCTCAATTCGAAGATTGAGATTGAATGATACTCTCAAATCAAAATCGTGTTTATTCCGTGATAAATATACAGTAACTTACATTCAAGGATTCAAAGCAATATTTATGTTATTCAGTGATAATCTTATAAATACAGTACTATAGTCCATTCACGATCACTTGAGACGAAATAAACAAACCTTTTGCGTGTGTGTGCGTGTATTGGAAGGTCTTCTTCTATGCGAAAAAATTGGCTGCAGTTGAACAGCTGACTCTTTTCTGGAGCTGTGATTGGCTACAGTCCGACTTGTATTGTCTCAAGACTGTTGTCTTGAGCTGTGGTTGGCACAGCTGTTGGTCTGTGGCCAAAAGTTTCGCATAGAAGAAGACCTTCCAATACACTCAAAACGTTTGTTTATTCCGTCTCAAGTGATCGTGAATAGAGTATAGAATAGATTTTATTCAGATATAAAAGGAATGAGCCTACATGGGAACTCTGATCTATGCGTAGTCTCGAGTTCTAATATATCCTTTCCTTACTACATGTGAAATTAAGCGTAAAAAAATAAATAGATGAATATTTTTTCCAGTTGTATTTATGAATAAAGGGATAAATACTCTTATTGATAGGCTACTTACTATAGTAAGTATCAGTGTTCATTGTTAATAGTGACTGGAAAATGAACGTTGGATTTACATGAAAGTAATATTCAGATTTGGGAACTTATCGATATTTAAATTAGTTGAAACAAATTATGAAGAGGTTGAAATCCAGGCGATGATACAGTGTGAAGAAAAATAAAGAAACGTAATGAAAATAGTAACATGAGAAAACACGATAGGATAATAATCTCACGAAATGACAGATAAGAATGATAAGGGAGAGAAATGAGATATAAATTAATTAGCTCACGGGAAAAATTAGGCTGTTACTGTTATACTAACAGCTGATCTTGTCAATTGCAGTATTCATTTATAGTCTGTCCAAGCAGAGAAGACCCTCTGGCAAGATGGGTAAATGACTCCAGCTTGGTCAGTATTTGATCAAGAATTATAAATGTGATCTTTATTGTAGATCAAATTGTTTACTACAATTTGAGATCAAATTGATAATTTTTGAATCAATATTGACCGAGCTAGATTCATTTTCCCATCTTGCCAGAGGGTCTTCTTTAGCTTCACCCCGATGATGTTTTTGAAATGAAATGGAGCAATAGAAGCTCTACATTAAATGTTAGTAGGCTACATCACGAGACAGACGAAACCGCCTAACTTTTTGGCGCTAGCTTAACAAACCTACAAACATGATGAAGATACAAGGGCAAACAATATGCTCCAAATGAAATTGTTGAGGCCATGTTTTTTGCACAACAATGCACTTGACATGGAATGGAATGGAATGCTCATTTTTTGCAATCAACTGCAGACTGTGAGCTCGGAAAATTTATTCCAATTCATGTATTTGACAGCGCTGTGTTCCAAATTTGACAGTCTGTGTTTGTCTCAAATTGACAAATATCCGAATAGTTTGGATAAGTGCGGCTAAATCGAAGCTAGTAGTCAAATTCAGACAATCTATATCTATAAAAGTGAAATGGCACTGACTGACTGATTCATTCATTCATTCATCGCCAGAATTAAAAATCCACTGAACCGAATGCGTTAAAATTTGGCAGGCATGTTCAGTTGGTCGTTTAGACGCGCGCTAAGAACGGGTATTAGGAACTTTTCAAGGATACGCCAAATATTTAAGTTTTTCGGCGTTTTCTCAATTTTTTCGAGAACCAATCGGTAGAGAATGTTGATATTCGGTAGGTAGGTTCAGATAAGGTCTAGAAATGTTGTGTTGAGATATTTTTGAATTCCGTTCAAGATTACGCCAGTAATCAGGTTTTTCAAAATTGTAGATGTATTGCGGGTTGCATATCTTCCGCCTTGATACGACCAATCCTTACTGTAAATTCAATGGTTCAGTGAGATTATAGATAAACTGATTTGGAAGATATTAAATCAAGTTTCAAACTATGTCCGATATAGTTCCCAAGGTTACACTATTACAATATTAGCGTTTTACTATTTTTCGGAATTTTCAGGGTTTTTCTCGGATTTTTCGAGAATAAATTGGTAGAAAATGTCGAAATTTGGTGAACAGGTCCAGATTAGGTCTAGAAATGCTTTGTTCAATAAGTTTTGAATCCCTTCTGAATGGAATCTGCAGGCGAGCGAAGTGAGCCTCTTTGTTTCAGCTTACACTGCTGATACTGTCGGGGGTCCAGGGGGCGGAGCCCCCTTGCTAGGCGGAGAAGGCGAGCAAAGCGAGCCTGCCGGCTAGTATTTGATAAATTACATGAAAATCAAATACCCTTTATAAAAAAAACTTTAAAATTATTATTCCACATGCATGTTTCGGGACTCAGCCCATTATTCCATTATTAATGGGCTGAGTCCCGAAACATGGAATAATAATTTTGAAGTTTTTTTTTTTATAAAGGGTATTTGATTTTCATTTAATTTATCAATTATTTTAAATAGCCCCAAGTTCTTAAAGTTTGATTTTCAGACAATATTGTATAACTCCCAATGGAAATGCATGATGCATATTACATAGGATACTGTACACTATAAGTTATAGCTGTCGCAAAATAGTGAGGCGATTTCCCAACAACTGATGTAACTAAGTAACAGCTGATGTAAAGCATTTAGTGTCTCTTTCTATTTCAAATACATCATATTTTTGTTCTTCTCAATCTTGATATTCTTCTTCTTCTTCTTCTTCTTCTTCTTCTTCTTCTTCTTCTTCTTCTTCTTCTTCTTCTTCTTCTTCTTCTTCTTCTTCTTCTTCTTCTTCTTCTTCTTCTTCTTCTTCTTCTTCTTCTTCTTCTTCTTCTTCTTCTTCTTCTTCTTCTTCTTCTTCTTCTTCTTCTTCTTCTTCTTCTTCTTCTTCTTCTTCTTCTTCTTCTTCTTCTTCTTCTTCTTCTTCTTCTTCTTCTTCTTCTTCTTCTTCTTCTTCTTCTTCTTCTTCTTCTTCTTCTTCTTCTTCTTCTTCTTCTTCTTCTTCTTCTTCTTGGGAAAATCTAAATGACAACTCTATTTGACAAACATCAGCTGCTGGAGCTCACAAGCGGCTGACGAAACTGCGTGAATTTTTGCATCAGAAATATCATGGGATACGAGACGATATCCAACGCCATCTGTTGACAAACTTGTTTACCAACACGACAATGTTCGTTGCTGCCTTGCCCGCTTGTGATTGGCTAGAGGCGTGGCTAGTTGGTGGGGCAGCTTAGGCGGGCGACCAATCACGTTGCGAGAGAATTTTCAAGACGTTCCCACACTTTCCTCCTTCAAATAGTCAAATAATCTCAATGGCTGATTTGCTCACAAAACTTAAATCTTTCATGCATTCCAAATATATTGTGGTACAATTTATCACAATCTATTTTCATAGGGCGCGCGTTTATCTCGCTCGTGTAGACAAGCCCATTTAACACAATGGTTTCTGTCGAGCGCGCGATCCCGTCGCGTTGAAAACGCTCGTCTAGAATGGGCCTAATTTGTAATTGGTTTACGTAATCTGTCAACTTGTATTGGTTTGGTTTGCCCTTTACAATTGACGCATGAGGTCCATAATTCAATATTTTTGAGCTTATTCAATATTTTATAAGAAAAGAAGATTATGTGAAAAATTTAGTGAATCAATTAATTTGGTACATCCTATTGCTCTAAATTCAAAATTTGTATAATACGGTGTTTCTCCTCGACTATAAATTCTTCTGAAAGTGCTGCAAAAAGAGATAACCTAGTTACAAACTTATTATTTATCAAAATTTGGTATAAAGACGTTTTGGACGTTGGTCCGTGTTTTTAGCCAATAAGTTTATTATTTTCTGTAATATAAATAATGACCTACAAATTGATCTACAAATTCAATGCAGGTTTCATAAACGAAATCTATAATTGGTGAATTGCCATTTTAGATTTGTGCATGGTCTATAACAATATTCTCTAGGGATTGAGTTCCAGATAGAGATGAGACACAAAAAGTGATACTAAAATTTCTCACCAACTTTATCTGTAACTGTAGCCCACTTGAAAACTTTTATCTGACCCCCGCGCTTTGAACAACAACTGAAGTTTCAATTGATCAAACTTCATGGTTCCATCTCTTGATCTTGAACTTCGAAACAATTCAAGTTTGAAACCCAAGACTGATCTCAGTTAAGAATCAATCACTCAAGTTTTATCACTGTTGTAGTTCCAAGGGATCGATCTTCCAAACTCCCTCCCAACAATTATAACTCAGTTCCTTTCACATTAACCAGTTCCAGATTGACCGATTCCAGCGATTTCTCGACAAATTCATGATGATTACTTGACAAATTCTTGCATTTGAGAGAGATTGACAACAAACTGTGTCAAGCTAGAGATATCCACGGTACGAAAATCGGTCCAACTTTGAATAGGATTTTCTGGAAAAGTTGGAAAGTTCAAACTCAACAAGCTGAACTTTGGTTGACTTTTCGTTTGGACGAGTTTAATTGGGTCTCCGGACCAAGCTTATTAGTGCAAAGCACTCGAAACTTGGCTTTTGTCAATGTTATTTTGTATTTCTAGCTTGAAATTCTGTGCTAATGCTGGCGAAATGGAGGAACAAAGTTTCGACTCCAACCATAATAATTAGATTGAGTGTATATAGTATATATAGTATATATAGTATATATAGTATATATAGTATATATAGTATATATAGTATATATAGTATATATAGTATATATAGTATATATAGTATATATAGTATATATAGTATATATAGTATATATAGTATATATAGTATATATAGTATATATTAGATTGAGTGTATCTTTATAATACGGTATTGGTACGAGTACCTATGAATTGTCATTTCATCTATTCTGATACTATATACTCTCCATAGATGCATCTTTTGTATTCGATATACATTGCATTCCACGTGCTAAGTCAGTATGCAACTTACCTTAATTAGAATGGAACAATGTTTAGTAGATAGAAGGATAGAAGTATTCTCTTTTTATATTATTTTGGTGAAAGCTCATTGAAAAGAATAATAATTATGAATGTTTGTGAGAAAATTCATGGGGATACAACTGTTATGAAAAAGTTATATTTTCCATAATTTGTAGATTATTATTGACAGCCTATTATTATGTTCAAGGTTCAATAGAAGGTGATGTTCAATAAGGTATGATCCAATAATTAGGTTCAGTAAGATAGAAAAGTATATTATACGTATTGCTTATAATACGTATTATAATACGTAATATACGTAGTATAACATCAAGTGAACGACATGTTTGAAATAGAAAAATAAAATTGTAATGTCATATATCATTTTTAAAAACGTTTACCCAATCAATTTCGAACAAATCATCGATTCCACCTCAATAATATTGTTATAATAATAAATGAAAAGAAAAGATGTTGTCAAACCACTGATTTATTAGAAAATCGAGATACCGGTTTCGGTTGTTACACCATTATCAATCTCTGGTGAACTCTGGAGTTGATAATAGTGTTTGACAAACAAACCAAACGTATCTCGAATTGTAATCTACATCAGTGGTTTGACAACATCTTGTCTTTTCATTTATTATGGATAACTATCACAATATCACCTTCACAACTACTGAAAGATTGTAATAATACCTCTCAGCAATGTAGATAGTGTTTTCACTGAAGACTAACACTCAACGTTCAATCTTGTGTTTATCGTCTTGTAAATTTGTATTAAATTTGGAAAAAATACAAAAAATACAATGTATAATATTAATTTATACTTACTGAAAGATTGTAATAATACCTCTCAGCAATGTAGAGTGTTTTCACTGAAGACTAACACTCAACATTTAATCTTGTGTTTATAGTCTTGTAAATTTGTATTAAATTTGGAAAAAATACAAAAAATACAATGTATAATATTAATTTATACTTACGTTACAGCCACAAACAGCAGTAGAAAAAATACTATAGATCGCCTCCTCTCCAGCATGTTGGGAACTGATGCTTCAAAAACCATAGAAACTCTACTATTCTCTTACAATTGACAAAAATTATTGATCAATTTCATTCCTAATTCATCAAAATTCATTGAAACAATCTTCATTAAAATTTGATTGATATAATAGGAATTCATTGTTATTTTCATTATTGAACCCAATCTACAATATAACAACAAGGTGTATCTATCAAGCCGTATTAAGTCTATTTCATAGTATACTACTGGTTACTATTGATTTGAAACAAAGTCTATTTCAAAGTATATTGGTCATTCATGAGTAAATTTATTGAGAAAAATTACGCATCGAGTTTTTACGTCCTAGGAAAAGCGGGAAATCGTCACGTTCGCGCTTCGGTTGAGGGGCGGAAACTGACGAGACGATTTCCCATTTCCACCAGACAGGATCACACAGCATCCATGTAGGGTGGAAGGGGGGGGGGGAGTTGGTGAAGGGGTTGAGGGAGTTACTGCGCATGCGTAGTGTTGAAAATGGAACATGCTGTGGTTTAGTGTATGCAGTATGAGGATGAAGGGTGGCTGTTCAAACAGAAAGAAGGATTGTAATATGAAAATTAGTAATATTAATATGAAAAAACCAATACATAGTTTGTCCAAGCAAAAAAGATATTCTGGCAAGATGGAAAAATGTCTCCATCTCGGTTAATATTGTTTCAAGAATAATACATCTGGTCTCCAATTGTAGGAAACAGTCTGATCTAAAATTTGAGATTAAATTTCTAATTTTTGAACCAATATTGACCGAACTGGAGTCATTTTCCCAGAATGTCTTCTTTGCTTGGACAGACTATAAATTTCGCCACGACGTTAGGTGGTTGTTGAATGACTAATCAGTTCTCAGCTCTGTCAGGACAGTCTGAAACTGTCTTCGAGTGCGAACTAGTATAGCTGAGTATACTCTTAATCCTATGTACTGTCGCATACAGCTCGCCGACTGTCCTGACAGAGCTGAGAATTGATAACACAATCATGATGCGCCAACCGCCTAATTTCGTGGCATCAGCTACCACTTAACTATCTATATTATCAACACAGTGTAATAGTAAAGGGGTTGAGTGGTTGAGGGGGCTCTTGTGCCTCAACTTCGCCCATGTTCACAATACTTAAAGCTGGGTGCGTACATGTAGTATTGATCCTAGTAGTACGGTGCAATTAGACTCGAACCTCAACCTCCTAAGAGAAAGGACGATTCCTACGCCAACTTGTTCTACACAACCCCTTTATTGTTTGGTAAAAAGTTACACCCTTATGAGCGTCGGGTTTTTAGGGGAGGGGGGGGGGATGAAAGGTGCAAAATTTCAGTTGTTTGTGAATTGTAGCCGAACCAAGCGACGGACGAAATAATTTCATACATGTTTTTTCTAGAGAACAAAATTTGGAAGAGATTGAGACCAGTCACAACTCTGTATCATCAACCGTTTCCAAGTTACAATTTTTTGAAAACTTCATATTTTTTTCACAGGAACTATTCCATTACTTTGAAAGTGTGTAACTTTGGATTGGAAACACTTGCATCCGTATTTCAAAATCCCTCTCGGCGAAATTCATTTCTCTTCAATTTGAGACCAAATTCACACTTCTATGTTCAGTGGTTCATGTGCTACAACGATTTTAAAAAACCCTTACATCCCCAAAATCCCCTAAAATACATTTTATCATACAAAAAAATACTAGAGTAATCGTCCTTTCTCTTTGGATGTTGAGGTTCGGTCTTTTTTTTATCTAATTGCACTATAGAAGAGAGTAACGCTTTGCTTCTATCAGTTGTATTGTAAAATACTAGTATATAAGTAGTAATACTAGTATATACTATTATATACTGATATAATCGATGCTCCGACATGAACACACCCTAACGTTCCAAGTAGAAAAATAAAAGACAATAGAAAAATAAAATCTATCTATCCATCTTTATCTATCTATCTATCTTCCATAATTTTAGAAAACATATGTTGTTTTTCGTGCTAAATTTGGCTGACAAGGTGGAAAGCATGAATGCGATTTGTAGATAAGTTAGTTTAAAAAAATATATATTCTTGTAGTTTTCCAGTATTGGTTAAATAGATCATAACTTAGTTTGTCATCAATAACAGCATTCAACGTTTAGAATTAGAAACATTGGGTGAATTATCACCCAATTTTTTCAATTTTGTTACAACAATCGCCCCTCAAAACACTTGTAAAGATTTACAAAGAGGAAAAAACTATGATGTGATAGAAGCTTCCTTAATAAGTCTTTCCAAGCAAAGAAGAGCCTCTGGCAAGATGGGAAAATGACTCCAGCTTGGTCAATATTTGTTGAAGAATTATAAATGTGGTCTTAATGGTACATATAATTGTTTCCTACAATTTGAGATCAAATTGACAATTTTTGAACCAATATTGACCGAGCTTGAGTCATTCTCCCTTCTTGCCAGAGGGTCTTCTTTTCTTAGACAGACTACAGCCCATCATGCTATTCAGTTTCTTTTAATCTCAGCTTCTCATGAAATGAATTAAATTTGACACACATTCATGTGGATTTTTAATAACTGAAACCCAAAAATTAGGCAGTTTCATCTGCTCCTTGTGCGCTCAATCAGCTGATGTCAATCAATTAGAGTTGATGTTGCTTTCCATGACGAAATACTTATTAACACTTATATAGTAGAAAACGACATGTATTTCAAAGTTAATTTTGGTAAATCACTTACTTATGGCTTAGTGAAGTGGGATGCATTTCACTCCTGAAGAGGAGCTTCATCAGCCTGTGGCTGATGAAGAGGCTGATGAAGCTCCTCTTCAGGAGTGAAATGCATCCCACTTCACTAAGCCATAAGTAAGTGATTTACCAAAATTAACTTTGAAATACATGTCGTTTTCTACTATATAACAATTAGAGTTGTCTTTTTTTGTTATCAAAAGAGGCAATATATATTATGCTAATACTATGTTTCATCACGTATTCTAGTTAACGATGGAACAATGAGATTATACTGTAATAAGAATTTGTAGTTCGACATTACAGGGAAAGGGATTCCTGACTTGAATGATTACTGCATGTATTTATCTAATAAAACTAACAGTTTATTATACATTCCTTAAATTGTTGAGTATGAATTATACATCATTTATTACACTATTATTTGCTAATGGATAACAATAATTTTACATTAAATCTAAAACTAACTTTGTATTGGAACATGGTCAAATAAAATATTCAAGAGATTATCCAGAATAATTATGCTCTTTATTTGTGATGCATGTGATCATGTGATGTAACATTCAAGTTAGAAGATAACTGACAGTTGGAAAATAAATAAAACTTAGGTAATAAAGTAGATGCTTCTCGAAATAATTTAAATAAGTAAGGAATTATCATTGTGAATAATATTTTCAAATTATACAAACTTCTTAAAACGTTAAAAACTGAAATATCACACTAAAAATTCTTCTTTAAAAATGTATCAATGATTAAATCAGAAATTATTAGAAAATCTATGGATTGTAAATTATTATTATTTTGAAATATAATATCAAACTTGGATTGACTATGCATTTTACTTTTTCAAGTAGAATAGAAGGACATGTCTGCTTATAAAATCTACGATAAAAAGTTATATTTTCACAAGAAGTAAAAAATTGGATAAGACAATAAATTGAATAGTTTTGAGCAAAATATAAAACAAGAATTCCACTAGAGTTTATTATGCTAAATACTAGATCGAATAAACTAATAATATGACCTAATAAAACGTATTGTAAATTATAATATTCCCTGTAGGTAACAAAATGTAGAATAATCTTACTAAAAATGAATTATGCTTCAAGATAGTTTCAAAAATGTCTTATATTCTCTTGAACAAATTGGATAGGTACTTCAACAATTATTGAAAAATATTAAAATGATGGAAGTCTTAAATTATTCTAGATTTAAAGTTTCAAAGTCGGAGATACTTTATTTAAAATATTGGAAGTTCATGTAATACCAAATATCAAAAAAAATAATTGTTTAGAATCTACAAGAGCTCAATTCACAATGAGTTTAGTATTCACAAGATTAGGCTACATTCGAAGAAAAAAGAACAAACAAGCAAGCAAGATTTTCCTGATTATTTGAGCTTTTCAATTTTTCACAAGTATTAATATTATCACTTATTATTATAGTCAACATACATGCATGTTACATAAGTTTATTTTTGTATTTACATTGAAACGGAATAGAAAACTACCCCCAGCGATATCAAGTCGAAACTAACTTAGAAAAATGTATAAGATTTAAATTTACTGGAAAAAATTCAAAAATATACACATGAAAATATTTCTAACTTGGCAACTCGATAACATTACAATACTTAATCAATAATTAAAAGTCAAGGAACACTCAAATTATCTACGATCTAGGCAGTGATACGTTCAAATAATTAATCATTCTTAATAATAGAATAAAATTAGATGCCCTTCAAAACATGCAACAAAAAAACATAACAAACCAAAGAAAAAATAACAGATTATACTAACAACTTTACTCACAATAATCTTAAGAAATCAGAAATATATAAAAATAGTAATAAATATTTGATTTTTCATCCAAGTTACATTATACTTTCAAATAAATTGATATCAATATCCTAAAAAATTCGTAACAGCACGAAAGTTATAATAAGAATACCAAGACCGTATCAGAGTCGTTATTGAGGCCTATATAACTATTTATAGCAATTATATTATTGACTCAAACTATATTGTCCTACATCACATGGAAGAATAAATTCAATTACCTAAGAAGTTTCGAAAATTTTTCAAGTATTTGAGTTATCTAGAAAAATTTTTGGTGGACGACTAAAATATTCCCAATTTTTCCACTAATATCACCTACTACTACACTTTTAACCCCTCTATGATTGTATAAAATTGTTGAATTAGCTAATAAATTACCTAAATTTACCTAGAAAGTTCCAATCCAACTTAAGATTGGGGAATAATTGTCTAATTTTCTTGTAAATATTATTATTACACCAATCTTCAATCGGAACCATTTGTCATATGAAACTGAGGTTCACCTAGAGCTGCCATTCAAATTTGAATTTTATCCCCGATCCTATTCTGAGAATAATAGTCCTATAAAAATACTAGGCTAGGCTCCTGATAGTTTGAAAAGAAAATAAATTATAACTTATTTTATAACTTTGATTGAACGATAGTCACGATTGCATGGAATTAGAGTAATTGCAACTTTCTTAACAGGTTATGCTAAAAGTTACAACTTATTGTAACTACATAAGAAAGTCACTCTTATATAGTCACTGTAATTGTAACAGGCTTTCCATGTAACCAGACAGCAAACTTCACTTACCGTACTAAAATTATACGTTAAATATAACTCTCTCCTCACTAAACACACATTTCACCTACAATGGTTTTGTACCTCTATGATAGTTCCTAAAATATAAAGGGGAACTACATAGTTCTATAAATTGAACTATACAAACAGAACCCCTACATTGAACTTTAATAGGTGGTTGATGGTAACACTCGTTCATGAACCTCATTTTCAACTAATCTAACAATATACAAAAATAGAGGATCCTGAATCACATTAATAGCATGACTATTGAGTTAAACTTAAAAAAAAGAAAAATAAAGTCGCTACCATCATCATTCATGCTATTGGAAAATTGCATTGATAGTAAAATGAAGAAGCTTTGATAATATTGAAGTTGAGGATACTCTACTCAGTGAAAATACTTAAAACTGTAATTATAAAAATATTGAAGATAAAATAAATAAATGGTAACATTATTGGTGGGAGTTGAGAGATCGTAAAAATGTACGGTAGATTCAGAATTTCGTTCGAATGAATACATAGAACCTAAGTTATTAAAATACATATATCATATTTTATCAATGGAGCAAATGTTTTATTATTCCAACACTTTATAAATAAATTAGTTAATCAAATTAATACATAGAACCTAAGTTATTAAAATACATATATCATATTTTATCAATGGAGCAAATGTTTTATTATTCCAACACTTTATAAATAAATTAGTTAATCATTCACAAACGAATTCACTCCATCGACAGAGCTATGTCTGCTTTTCATTCAATAGTTTCCAAGTCTCAAACTTTTATAGACTGTCACCACGCTTCAATTTCCGTTCAAGAAGATGCTAAATTTATTCAATAAAATAGTATATTTAAAAGGTCTTGAACCGTCATTGAAACAAATTGTTTCATTTATTACATGTAACTTCGAAATTTATTTATTAACCTTCAATTTATTACTTCAAAAGGAAATTCAACCATGGACACACAGCTTTAAACGAGACATTGGCAGACACAAAAAGTTCTTTGCTGTTAGATGTAACAAATGTCGAGGTGGAACTACCCAAAAGGTTTTCCTTATCAATAAGAGCAGATCGATTACCATCAATAATAATGAAATAATCTATGTACAGAATTCACTAACTATATTGGCAGATTGTCCATTTGAAAACTTGGAGCAGTGTCCTCCGTGGAATTTGATTTTCATGGTTATGCATTCAACAATATACACAAGAGCATTGATACACATATTGTGTCAAAGTACAAAGATGCAATAATAACATAGTTGTATGGAGCAACGTGAATAAAAAATTAGCTGATCACAGTGCGTTGCTCTGTACAACGCCTTGTTTCTATTGCATCTGAAAAACGTTTCACAAAACAAGATTTTCGAGCGTCCCTATAAATTCCACTAGATTGAATGAAGCTAGGCAAACATATGATGTGCGCAGATACACATCATGTGTTTGCCAATTTCCGTTCAATTGAGTAAAATTTATAAGGACGGCTAAACTTGTCATTCGGAGGAGACGATAAACCCGGAGGTCCCGACTACCAAAAAAGTAGTCGTCATCCCTCATCATCATCATCCCTCTTATTACACACGCACAAGCCTGAGACCTCACGTGAGAATCACCCACAGAAAAATAAAAATTTCTTGGTGCTTGTGAAACGGGACTATAAGGCTGGTATTACACGCTAATATTTCCAAGTCATATGTAGATAATATGGAATAATTCATTATTACTTTCATCTCATTACTCTTTCATTTCAATTAAATTTGGTAAATGTTCAATATGATTACATTATTATTTCAACTAAGCATTTCAATCTCTTTTTATTATGATAATAGAAGTATTGCCGTGTAATAACGTGTTCTTTGACCCAATGTGTGTTCACTCTTATCAGCCGACTATCATAACTCTAGTCTGTCCAAGCAAAGAAGACCATCTGGCAAGATGGGAAAATGACTCAACATTGATCAATATTTGTTCAAAAATTATAAATGTGGTCTTTATAGTAAATCAAATTATTTCCTACAATTTGATATCAAATTGATAATTTTTGAACCAATATTGACCGAGCTGGAGTCATTTACCCATCTTGCCAGAGGGTCTTCTTAGCTTGGACAGACTATTACTCTCTGACACCTCGTAGACTATCCGCAGACTCTCCACAGACACCTCGCAAACCACCCACAGACAGCTCACCGACTACCCACGGACTATCCGCATACTCTCCACAGACACTTCGCAGACTCTCCACAGACACTCCACAGACTCACCACAGACTATCCACAGACACTTCGCAGACTCTCCGCAGACTATTAGCCGCCGCTACTACAGCAAAAACCGCAGCTAGTGCATGATGAGCGCACGGTTCGGCTGTCACCGCAGACGCGGGTCGGCGGCCGGTGCGTACACAACAAGCGTACTGTCGACAGAGCCAGCTGCCAGCAGCGCACGCAGCGGATGAAACGCCAAACAGCTGACGGGTCCGAAACGGGCCGTCATGAACCATTCGTGGTATTTGATGACAGTTACACGGTCGGCGGCGGGAGTCGAAGGGTTGCGGTCCACAATGTTGATCAGCTGATTGGCTGATACGCTGAAAGCAAACATACAACAATAAGCCATCTTAGAGTTTCCTTAATCTCAGGGCTTAATCATTGTTTTTCTATCACTGTTTTTGCATTTGAAAATGACTATAATTAATTTAAACATGTAATGCATTGAAAAAATAATTCAAAAAGGGTACTTTGATCATTATTTAGAATGAAAAAATACAACAGTAATTATTGGGATGTGACCACTATAATTGATACGGAGTTTGCAGAAATGAACCAACCCTATGAAGCTACTATCGCCTACAATTCAAAATTGAAGAGTTGACTTCGCCAAGATAATTGATAGTAGATAAATTCCCTGGTACAACTTTGTGGGGACGATATTTTTTAATATGCCATCTTCATAAAACGTCATTAGTCATTAAAATAACAAACGTACAAACAAGCAGGGGTAAAACTTGAAAGTACCATTGAAAAACTTCTAACAGTTATTTACAGCGTTAAACATTAATTAAATTGGCTTTGTATGTTTTTTAATAATATTATCAATATTCACTCCAGTTAGTTCGTACGTTTGTTTATTTATTTATTTATTAATCTATTGAAAAAACACATATCGGTTGAAAGAACAGGCATAGCCTTGATATTTCAAAACACAATTTTCATCAAAATATAGTCCAAAATTTGAGGTTATTAGTTTTATTTCCCTTGAATGACCAATGATGATTTTGAAAATTGTGTCCTCACAAATTTTAAACAACAGTCAACAAGAATACAACCAAACCAAATCAAATCAAATTTTATTGCCTCAAAAATGATTTACAAAAACAATACATAACATAATATGAATTCACTTGAAGAACTATAAAATACAAAAAATAATGTTTTAATTTCTTAAAATTAATTGGCGTTACCAGCAAAACCTTATTGGTTTGTGTGCTGGCGACGAGTAACAAAAAAACAGTTCGAAATTTTAGAACCAAGAAGAAAGACTAGTAGTTATCAGAACCACAGATTTCAGGAACGAGTCATTACATTTAATATCGATACTCTCCACAATATCACTTCCACTTCTGCAGCCACAGCGTTCAATTTCATCTCTCTTCAACAATAAACAATCACGACTATTTACAACAATCAATGAATTTCTTTCATTTTTTCACATCATTAATAATTAAAGTAGAGGCGGGTTCCCATTACTGCAAGTCGCGGGCACAAGATGCAACAGAAACACGTAGTTGTATGGAGCAACGCAAATCAAAAATCAGCTGACCAGTGTGCGTTGCTCTATAAAACTCCGTGTTTGTGTCGCATCCTAGGAACATGTGCCCGAGCGAATTTTGTAGCAATGGAAAAGAGGCTTAAAACTATCCACAACAATCTGTTAGCAGTAGCAATTTTAAAGTACTAACCATGCAAATATATCAGCTGATCGATGTGAGGCCATGGCTGTCATACGGTGAGCTGTTTTATGCGTCAGCTCCGATGAATTTTGACGCGTGTCGAAAGATCTCACATCACCCGCCACACTGAAAATATAAAAAATGAAGAGGATTTTAGGATAATTTACTCTTAAAAACACTCAATGAAAACTTTATCCTGTACCATAATATCAATTTCAGCTTTGAATTCTTTTAGCTGAGGCTAAAATGTTGGGCTGTTTCGTCTGATACTTGTGAGCTTTAACAGCTGACAATTTCAGCTTTGAATTATTTTAGCTGAGGCTAAAATGTTGGGCTGTTTCGTCTGATATTGTCAATCAGTTTTGTCATCTAGCTATAGTCTGTCCAAGCAAAGAAGACCCTCTGGCAAGATGGGAAAATGACTCCAGCTCAGTTAATATTGGTTCAAAAATTATACATTTGGTCTCAAATTGTAGATCAGAATGTTTACTACAAATTGAGAACAAATTTATAATTTTCGAACCAATATTGATCGAACTTGAGTCATTCTCTCATCTTGCCAGAAGGTCTTCTTTGCTTGGCCAGACTATATCACTAGATATTGTTTTTTTAATCAAATTAGACAATAATATGCTTTACATCAGATCAGCTGTTACTATGTCACATTACGTACAAGACAGTCGAAACCACCTAACTTTAAATCATCAACAATAGCATAATATGGCATGTCAAAGGATTGAGTACAATTGTACAATACTCGAAACAAAAGTTATTAAAATATGAAACAGCACGAATTGATTTGTTTTGCATCTTTTACATTTTATGAATAAATAATATTGGATATTTAAAGCTAAATTGGAATAGAAGATGTTTTGGGCGAATGCCTGTATTTTCGTTCCTTTTATTGTATAATTGTAATCCAATAAATTAATAAATATCCATTTAGTTATAGTCTGATCGAGCAAAGAAGACATTCCTTCAAAATGGTACTGTTCAATGCTACCAACAGTCGAAATGAAAATAGTCCTACTTTAACAATCTGTCCATTATAATCCATTTAGTTACAGTCTGATCGAGCAAAGAAGACATTCCTTCAAAATGGTAGCTGTTCAATGCTACCAACAGTCGAAATGAAAATAGTCCTACTTTAACAATCTGTCCATTATAATCCATTTAGTTACAGTCTGATTGAGCAAAGAAGACATTCCTTCAAAATGGTAGCTGTTCAATGCTGCCACCCGTCGAAATGAAAATAGTCCTACTTAAACAATCTGTCTCTCATCACATCTCATGTTGGTAAAAGTGATTTCACACTAACTTATCAGACATCCACGTGCGTAGTTACACTCTTACTTCAATTGGCCATTTTGAAGGAATCTCTTCTTCGCTCCACCGTGCTATACAATATTCGAATAATTTGGAAATTATTTCTAATATCCTACAGTATAGAATACTTTAGAAATTATTAATTTTTATCAATGCATTCCTTTACTCACCATCCACTGAGCAGCCTGGGCGTGCCGTTATCAGTTCTCAGGTCTACGTTGACCACCCACGACGAGTGCTCGCGATAGGTCTTGACACAGGCCTCGTTGTGCGGCAAGCGACGATCGAACAGACGCACCGAGCCGTCACCATAGCCGGCGGCTAACAGGCCTTGGCCGCCATCTTGAAAAGGAAAATTGAAAATTAAAACTGTCTGAAATTTATTCATTCATTTATTGGATTTCAACGGTGACACAAATTTTCAAATCAAGTACAATACTAATGACGAGTACAAAAAAATCAAATCAACCTTTTATTGTGGTTCTTCAGAGCAGAGTATAACTTATAGTTATGTTACTTAAAAATCTTGGAAATAGAGAAATACAAGAGACAAATCACGTGTTAGGAAAATCCTGTGCGCAGGTGAGAGTTGCCAACAAAACAGAATAACTAGAAGAGTGAGATTCTAAATACTACTACTGATTGCAGGAACTCTCTCGCACTCACAGCAGAATTTAAAAGGCAGAAATCTTACGCCTTCTGCCTTTGAAAGGCAGAAGGCAGAATCTTACCTAAACCTCAGAAATCGCGATCAAAAATTTGCGACTAAACACTGGTTTTCACTAATACTATGTATTGTCTATTTTGTCTTCTTTCAATTGCGATTTCTGAGATTTAGGTAAGTTTTACACAATCACAGTCATTCAACTTTTTCTTTAAAATGCTATTCATTACATCTTTCATCAATCAAAACTACCAATTTATGATTTCATATCCTGTTATAACCTTCAATCGTTGACCACAATAATTTCCCAACATGGGAAATTGAGGTTATGTCGACTGTGGAACTTCTTCGGGACTCCTCACAAAATAAGCCATACGATGATAATAATAATAATAATAATTGTTGTCCATTTGTTTTTTTCTCATCATATTTCCCCTATTCTAACTGACTTCATTGAATTTCTCAGCTGATTAAAAATTATTAGGTTTGTAGGTGCATTAACAAATTAGGCTAACTAATGAACACAATAATTGAACTCAATACTAACAATGACCACATAACTTGCTAAAGTGGTCATTTAATTTCCAGTGTTTTGAAAATTACTGTTATTCTTGTTATTTATGATGGAAATAAATTTTATTTATTTATTTATTATTATTAAGCCTCTAAAATTAGAAACTCAATTTGAAAAAATGTCGATTTTATGCCATTGTTATCTCGTTATAGTCAATACCAGCAAAGAAGACCCTCTGGCAAGATTAGAAAATGACTCCAGCTCGGTCAATGTTGGTTCAAAAATTATTGATCTGGTCTCACTTGTAGGATACATTCGGATCTACAATTTGAGACCAGATCAATAATTTCTGAACCATTATTGACCGAGCTGGAGCCATTTTCTGATCTTGCCAGAGGGTCTTCTTCGCTTGGACAGACTATAACAAACCGTTTTTGGATGTAATTTTATGTAACTTTTCTCTCTGTTTGGTGTACGGAATCAGCCTGAGAAGTATTGCACATTCTACCTGAAACACTGTATACTGACGTTGTCCATAATGATACTCATTTAACAATAAAATTATATTCATAGATTGCATCTGTCGACCACTCACTGGCATTATCGATGGAGAGACAGGTGACCGACGAGTCGGCGCCCGACGGCAGGTCGGCGGCCTTCAGCTCGGACCGCGCGTCCCAAACGCGGATCAGTCGGCAGTCGCCGGCGGCAATCAGCTGCTCGCTGCGCTGGTCCCACGACATCACCATGCCCACGCCTGACCCACTACCTGTCAAACATAAAACATCATTACATCATCATCATCATCATCAACAATTATCAATCATTATGACCTATAGACACAAAACATCATCATCATCATAATCCATAATCAACAATCATCAATCACCATCTTGAATTTAAGCATAATAATATAACTATAATAATAATAATTTATTTGTCAAAGAACAATTACATAATTACATGAGACATTGTCAACGTATTATATTTAACTTATCATATTTATTCAATATTATTGTATACTAATTATAATAGGTGAGTGCAACAAACTGATGCCCAAATTTTTGTCTATAGTCTGTTCAAGCAAAGAAGGTCCTCTGGCAAGATAGGAAAATTACTCCAGCTCAGTCAATATTGGTTCAAAAACCATGAATTTGAACTCAAATCGTAGAAAACATTCTGATCTACAATTTGAGACCAAGCCAATATTTTTTGAGCCAATATTGACCAAGCTGGAGTCATTTTCCTATCTTGCCAGAGGGTCTTCTTTGCTTGAACAGTCCATACCAATTTATACAACAGTCCAAATCATGGTTACCTAATTTACTTCCTTCTTCTCCAATGCCAGCATGATCGGATGGGTTACGTGAATCATGACTTAAAATCTACGTAATAAATCATGATACTTGTTATTATAACTATTCACTTCAGAATATTTTCACCATAAACAATTTTTGTATTTTTATAAAGTTCAACTATCCAAGTCCATAACATCAATCTATTAACTCTGATCTATTAACTGAATCTATTAACTCTATTGAGGTTGAATGGTAGAAAAAGGACTTCCTAGTCCTAACTCCGCCTAATAAGGGATATTTTCATGAAGCACCTCTAAAGGATTTATTGTTTTGCGTTATTTTGGCTTAATATGAACCTTTCTAAATTCTAAATTGATCAGTTATTTCGGACCATCGAGAACCATTCAAGTAGAAAACCTTTGGGTAAAACAAAATTTTATACATGACCTGAAAAATTGGACAATTCATTATAAATAAGGAATAGAAGACGTTTTGGTCAATAGCCTGTTTCTTCTTTCCTCATTTTGTATATTTGTACATAAATGAAATAAATAAATTCAATGAATGATAAAAATTCAGATTGAATCATATTTGCACTAGGTATTGTCAATTTACAGATTTAATAGGAAAACGAGATAATGGGTTCGGGAGTTACACAATTTTCACAAATCAAATTTAGAATTTGCATATATCAATCATTGATGTTCTGAAACAAATTAATGTTTTGTTGATATGATTACAATATTATTTTTCAATTTGTGTATTTCTACAGCCTACAATTATAAAATAACTAAATCATCATTCTCACCTTGTCCCCCAATCAGAAACTGTTGCCTACCACCCCCTCCACCTCGTTCCGCCCCCTCTCCGCCCGCCGACCCACTAGCCGGCAGCGCCATCCAAGCCGTCACCAGATGCGGACTCTGATTACTTCCGCCCCCCGAACCCTGACTATTACTACTGCCACCGCCCCCAACTCCCTGCTGACTACTGCTGACGCTGCCGCCCCCGACTCCAACGCCGCCATACAGACGCACTGCCCCATCGTCGCTGCCAACCGCCACCAGATGTATGTCGTGCGCGTTGACAAAGTCAAGGGCGGTGACACGGGGTCGAGTTACACTGGCGCTAGTGCCCGCACGCCAACTGCACAGCCGAACGTTGGATTGGTAGTCCCAGGCGCTGAAAGAAAAAAAACGGTATTAGAATCAATAGGTTGAATAGAAAATTATAATTCGTTTTTAATAGGTAGAATAGGTAAAAAATATCAGTATTTCAAAGGTTTATAACATCAAAAAAATT
Source organism: Sogatella furcifera (assembly GCA_017141385.1). Lineage (NCBI taxonomy): Eukaryota > Metazoa > Arthropoda > Insecta > Hemiptera > Delphacidae > Sogatella > Sogatella furcifera. The sequence continues at coordinate 2,266,179 of CM029554.1, forward strand.
GAAAACAAATCATTCAAGATATGTGTAGATTTCGCAAGGCTGCTCTTTGTAAAGGATGATTCAGATAAGTCAATTCATTTTAAATTTATAATCACATACTAAACATCTGGTGGTCAGACAGAGGACTAGTCAAGAAGAAAAACTTTGGAAAGGTTTTCAATACATGGAGAAAATAATACTACATACAAAAGTCACAACATAAAATAGAATAGAAAAATGAAGCCCGGAGTTGAATCAATGGCAATGGGTTGCAGGAAATCCTTTCTGATGTAAACTAACGCCAACGCCAAGGATTTTTCTGACTGTAACAATAATATTATTGTTTTACGTATTTGAAGTAGTTATATTGTATCTACCAATGTATGTTAGGATTAATCGGGGTTTATTGGAAATGGTTCAACAACCGAAACCGGTCTCTCAATTTTCTAAAAAATCAGTGGTTTGACAACATCTTGTCTTTTCATTTATTTTATTGGAAATCGATGTAGATAAGTCGAAAATCAATATGAACTGTTCTGGATGTTTCAATATTCTTGTGATATTGTATATTGATGATTGGACTTGTCTTCAAGGCGTAATTAAAAAAAACCTCTGCAGAAATTCACCCACAGGATAATGAGACCTTTCAAGCAACAGCCTCTTTAACCATCCTCTAAATTTGTTTCTTCATAGACATAGGTGTCTACAAAACCGCGGTTGGCGAGACAACCTTCAGTCTGCTAGCACTGCCGCTGGTCAGGGTTCGATAACCCAGTAGGCATGGCTATTTTTCACCTCATCATTCACCTTCGCACTCATTATTCATTACCCACGCACAGGCTAAAATGCTTATGTGGGCATCATCCATAATAAACAAAAAACATCTCAACATCTTTCGTAATGCTAAATAACTTACAGGTTTTCAATCGTGAACAGAAAAGTTATGATACAGTAGATTAATAAGTTTTTAATTCATATTTTTTATGTCGAATACTTTCAAGAGGCAACACTCACCTGATAGCGTCTTTGCTGGCATAGAGTAGATGCGGCTCGTAAGGATGAAAGAGAAGGGTAGAGGGGGGCTGCGAAGTGCGCACCGACAACAGCTGAGTGTCCGGCTTGGACAGGCTTCTGCGCTGCTCGTCACGTGCCTCTTTGCGCAGCGCGGAGTTGCGCAGGTACCTATCAAATTTATTGCAAAAAATGATGAATGAAACTAATAAATAAAATTGATGAATGAACTAAAAAACAGAAACAACAATTAAAATTATAAAAAGATAAGCTGCTATAGTATAGAGCAAAGAATACATTCCTTCACAAAGACCGTTTGAAGCGTGCTACGTTCAGTAGATAGATAGAGAGTCAAAATGACTCTTCTTCCCAATTTCGATTAGTTGATATTAAAAATAAAGGTTCACACATGTTTCGCATTTGAAACTTGAATTACTGTATATACGACTTTTGACTTCTGAAGATGGAAAACTTGAATGTGCGGTGGTTGTGAGTTCGTGATCTGAGTCCACCATGTCCCTCCTCAGACTTTTTTATATACTTTTTTCTCTTTTTAAATTTTAGATTTCTCCAATTGCTATTCTGGTTGCCAATTCAATAGTCATTTCATAGTTAGCAAAAGATGAAGAATTCTGAAACTGCTACTTGAGTTGAGAGAATTTGTCTGTCTCAATTAATTTTTTAATTAACTACAAATTGTATTTCTTTTTTATTACGTAACTAATATTAAGTTAGCTATTCTAATTGTTCACAACATTACCGCCTATAGATGTAGACTCTTTCCCCGCTCACGGATCAGTAGTCCATGCGGGGAAATAATTATTCTATGTGTATTGTCATTCATTATGTTATATTTTGCTTATTTGGAATGAAGAAATTGAATTAAATTGAATTGAATTTAAAATTTGCCTGATTGTGATTCAATCCAAACATTTCAAATAATCCACCAAATTAATCAACCAGAAGTAACCAAATCGCAATCAATCAATAGGAAACTTCATATTATTTTTACAATAATTGATAATTATTTCAAAACAGTTTGAAAATGTCGCCGTCGTCGTCACTGACCTCCACTCGCGTTGATAGTATTCGAGACTTTCGACATCCACTTTGTCGCCGTCCCGATTGCCAGCCGACATGGACGGTTTGGCGAAGTTCTTGCAGCTCCACTCGACAAACTGGGTCGACACCAGGCCTCGGCCGCCGTCTGCTCGTCGGCTGTCTTCGGCGCGGTCCTCCGATATCTGAGCGACAAAGAGGAACCAACATTGTAATCACTTATTCAATTATCGTCTACATAAAATTTCAGTGATTCATCTTCATGAAGAATTTCGTTTGTCAAAAGTGTTCACAAAGGAATACGTACATGTACATTATTAGATTCATTATATTTGTTTCAAATCAGTGATCAATAATTTCATTCGTCATAAATATTCAATTCATAGCAATTTATGAGCCAATTTACACGGCGTGTTTATAATATGCAGAAGTGATACAAAAGTTAAAAATGATACGCAATCTTACAGAAAGGAAGCTCATTGTCACAAAATATTTGCAATGAGATTAGCTCATTTGACAATGCCGAAAATCGTGGGGAGAATAACACTATTGCTTCTGAAATAGTTCTGAAAAGTCTCAATTGCTTTGTTTTTTATAATTTTCATTTAATTCAACTTGAAAAAATACTCAACTGATTCCAAATACTCTGAGAATTATTGAGAAATAGAATCAGCTAATTTCCAATATGGTTGCGATCCATTAGCATTGTAAATGTCGCATATCAGCAAGCTTCCTTACTATATCATTACTACGTATTATAAATTCACCGTGTAAAGAGGGTTTTAAAATAGAACATAGATAACACATTGGCTCCACTTTTGACATTGGCTAATTTCGACATTGCCTAAAATTTATCAAACGTCAATGCAATCCAAGTGAAATGTTCGATTTATCTTCACTATAACATTCACAATACATTTTTGAACACATAAAACCAGCTCCATACATGCGCTATTTGGCAAATACCGAACATCTAGTCGCCGAATCACGACTAGGAAATAGCGAACACGAATGTTTGTGTGTTCCGTCCATTTTCGGTCTTTTGGACACATCACAGTGGACGAATGTTCGGCAAATAGCAAAATTTTTGCCCGTTCACACATTCGCCTTCATGTTTGGCTAATTTTGTTGTTTGTTGTTGCATGTAGATTGAGGTTAAGTCAATTGAGAAAAACGTTTCTTACGTGTTAATTTAATATATAATTTTTTTAGATGAGATAAATATTAAATTACAGTCTGTGGATGATTTTCAAGTGATATAATCAATTTTGATACAATGGGATTGAATTGAATTCTATTCAAATTCAATTCAAATATTATATTGAAAACTAGTGAATGTCCAGTCCGGTTCAGGTTACTTGATTCTTTAAATGTTTTGAAAATTCCTACAAACATTATTATTCAATCATTGCCAAGATTAAAGTTGAAATTAGTACCGTAGTGTTAGATTTTTGAAAGTTGAAATTGTCGACATTATTGACCTTGAAAATGTCACCTATTCGGTTGACGATTTGCTATTCCCAGAACGAATACGTGCTCGAAAACCACACGCATGTGTGCTCGTTAGTTGGCAAATAGCAAGCAAAACAGTTATCCAAATACCAAATGTTCGGTATTTGCCAAATAACGCATGTATGGAGGCGCCTTAATAGAGGACGGTAAAGGTAGCTTACCATTACTACAAGTCGCTGCCACATGTCGGGAACAAGATGCAATAGAAACACGTAGTTGTATGGAGCAACGCAAATCAAAAATCAGCTGACCAGTGTGCGTTGCTCTATACCATTACGTGTTTCTATTGCATATTGTGCCCAACATGTTCCCGTGTTCTGTAGTGATGGAAGCCTACTTCAACAGAAACCGACTAAAATGAAAAAAATCCAAATCACACAGAATCGAGCTTGAAATTTGAATACGTCTTTTACTCACAGTGTCAGGCAAATTCTTGCGCGCCCTAGGCGTGAGCAGATTGTGCGCCGAACGAGTGGCTGCCATGCGCAGATCGGTGGCCGAGGAAGCCATTGCACTGGGAAGCGAATCACCGCTGAAAACAAACAAAAAGACCACGATTAAACATTAATTACCACCAGAAATCATTCATGAAACGTTAAAAATGTTCAGAAATACCTTACAAGAAACATTAATTAAAAATCAGTGATACAGGACTCCAGTGAAAGCTTCAAGACATAAGGCATGTAATAGTATCAGAGTTGAAAATAAAAACTTTCAAAAAATTATAATTTTAAAAAGGCTTCAAATCATTAATTTCGAAAAGGCTCAAGACTTCTCAAATAAGTATACTTATGAGAATATAGTTATTATTCATTTTATTCATCGTATGGCTCACCAAGAGCATGAAACGAAGTCAAAAACACTCAGATAATTAGAACAAAGTGAGTACTTACGTTAGAAACCCGCCTCTATTAGATGGAGATGGTGGAAGAGACAATGAAGCTGATCTCATCTCATCGGCTTCTTTTGATGCTGTTGACTCTTTTACCTAAAAAAAATAACATAAATTCAATAAAAATTTGATAAAGAGGACATTTCGAAGCAAACGTATGAAAAAATAACATAATCTGTTAGAAAAACCTCGCTGAAAGAACTATATAAACTCTAGAAAGGGAAGGATCAAACCATGAAGAGGAACCATGAAATCAAATCAACTCTCAAAACACACGGATAATGTCAATGCTAACTATTAATTTGGTACAGGACCATGGTTTTGTGACTCACATTTTCAAGCTACGACTCATATTACACACGGAAAAGTTACTTAAAGTGAAAAGCTATTTAAAGCGGTTATGAATAGCGACCAAACTTCGGAGAATCGGGTTGGTCTCGTGGTCATGCCGGCATACAATAGCTGGTGTTACTATAAAACGAGCACCTGCTACTCATGTTGTAAGGGTGACCAATATTGAGCTCTACAACACTTTTCATAAAACTGATTTAAACCAACATCGCACAACTCGAAACAAGAAGCGGTGGATCCAAGAATATTCTACTATCCGTGGGTGAATTTAAAGCAAATGCACTACTTTTACAGCGGCTGAGTCGAAATCGAGGGCTTCTGAGTGACAAATCCAGAATAACATATCTTAATGAGAGTGGACATTGTGGAAATAACCTTAATTTGGAGTATTCAACAAAATCAGGAAATGAGACGTTTTGTACAATTATTGTCTAAGCTTCATCCATCCAATGTATTTCGTCAAATAAATGCTGATTTCAATTCTTTCAAATGGACTGACTTTCCTACCATACATAGTTGACACTTTCAAGGTCATTGCTTTCTAAAGGTATAGCGAAGAAGACACTCTGGCAAGATGATAGTATGACTCCAGCTCGGCCAATATTGGTTCACAAATTATTGATTTGGTCTCAATCGTAGGAAACATTCTGATCTATAATTTAAGACCAAATCAATAATTTTTGAACCAATATTGGCCGAGCTGGAGTCATTTTCTCATCTTGCCAGAGGGTCTTCTTTGCTTGACTATAGCTATTTATGAATGGTGATATGTGCATAATGAATTAGACAAACAGTGACGTCACGACCAAGAGTTAAAAACAGTGACAGATGTTTGAAAACCAAGAGAGGACTACTTCGAATCAGTAACATCATAATAGAAAAACAATAATAATAGATATCACTTTCACAATTCCTCAACAAATGTCAGAATAAAAAATGTAGAAAAACATGCTGATAAGACTACAAAGAATAAGTAGGAAAACAAATAGGATATAAATTTGTGAAAAGCGAAGAAAATTGGTGCAAAAGTGGAAAACAACAAAAACAGTGCTCTTCTAATCTAGAAAATCAAACCATTAGTTTTAATGAAGCTTACATTCAGTTGAGCCATCCATAGCAAATCGCGACCTTGCCCAGGCCAAGCACAGACCTATTCAATAAAAATCATCAACTTTCAAAAACCTTTGAATTTCAAACATATTTCAAGCTTTGGGATATTAAAACCAAACAACTACACATGTTTATGTACCAAATACTTCGTTAACAGAAATATTTAAAAAAAAAAATTAATTTCAAAACTTGCAGAATAAATAATCAAGCAAAATTATTTATTCATTCATTTTTTTCAAGAAGCTTTGATAATTAAATTTATTCATTATTTTTGCAAGACGCTTAATCATTAATTCCTATTGTTATGTACGGTACAGTATAGTAGTATAGTATTACCGTTTTGACACAATATTATAGAATTGTATTCTATATAAATTGCATGAACTACAGCCAACAGCTACATCCTTTAATTGAATGCAAATTAGGTAATGAAATGAAAATTATCTACCAACATAAAAATGAACGAAGGAGTCACATTCAAAAAGCTGCTGGCCTACTTTATCAAGCAGTGTTAGAAAAAAAATCATATTCTTATGGCTTTTATTGGTGGGAAGACCCTTACGGGTAGTTCCACCTCGCCAATGAGCACTTGGTCAAATACCGGTCACCCGTCCAAGAGCAATCCACAGTGTTCGTGACTTAACATCACGTTCACCGATAGACTAATCTCACAGAGAGAGTTCAAGTGTTAGAACTGTTTGATACTCGCCAAATGATGTTAGTATTGCATGGTTTGAACGGTGTTAGAGGATTATTCCAACACAATTACAACACATAGGCAATAAAATGTAACTAACAAGTAAATCTAATCGATCCTAAATACTCACTTCCTCAGTTGAAAAAATAATTTCAGTGGGTGAATTCTCTTTGGAATGACCAATGTCTAATAATATATAATAATAATAATCTTTAATAATAATAATAATAATAATAATACTAATAATAATAATCTTTATGGTGAAAAGCATTGTCTTAATCTGGGCCCTGGCTTATGAAGATTTATAGCTTGTTTTTCTGTTGAAAAACAAGTGATCGGGATTGTAGATTCACCAATAAAACGTTCGATTTACAATGTTCCAAATTTTGGAAAAAACAGCTGTTGCCCTAATATTACAGAGGTTGAAAGTACTTCAACGGCCGACTATTATAATTTGATTGTAGGTGATGATATCATTTTAGCGACAAAAATTATTTCTATTCAAATTTCACAATAAAAATAATAATCAATATTTATATTCATAATAATATATCAATTAATTCATCAAATCATTGCATTGGAAGCAAAGGTTTGTGTTTTTCATGTCATAGCAACTAGCCAGCTGAGGTTGTAAAATTTCCGAATCATGGGAAACGTTTATGAGACAGAAATACCAATAACATTCACGAATTATGAGTAATGTGGATTGTAAAATGTTTATAAGCCAGGGCCCTGATCTAATTAACAAACAATCAATCTCAGATCTATAAGAGATTATATAAATCAAAATCCGAATATTTTCACACTAAATTATAATTCAATTTTTGCAGACCAAATGTTTTCTTCTATTTCACTCATTGATGTAGCTGACGCCAAAAAAGTTAGATGGTCTTGTCAGTCCTTGGGCACTTCAACAGCTTATGTTGTCAATTAGAGTGACATTGAGCTAGGCATAGATGACATTTTTCAATTCGAAAGAGACAATAGATGCTCAACGTCAGCTGTTTGTGGGTAACATCACATACATGAGACAGATAAAACCGACCAACTCATCAACTTTGTATTATGACGCTGTTCTAGCCTCCACTGGACCATTTTCATGCATTTCACTCTATACCTACCCTATTCATGATCATTTCAGACGGAATAAACAAACTTATTGCGAGTATGCGCGTGTAATGGTAGGTCTCATTTCTTCTATGAGAAACGGTCTGGCCGATTGAACAGCTGTAGCCAATCACAGCTCAAGACGAGAGTCTTGAGACAAGACAAGTCGGACGGTAGCCAATCACAGCTCAAGTCAAGAGTCTTGAGACAAGACAAGTCGGACGGTAGCCAATCACAGCTTCAGGCAAGAGTCAGCTATTCAATTGTGGCTGACCGTTTCGCATATAAGAAGACCGACCATTACACGCACACACACGCAAAAAGTTTGTTCATCATGTTTTAAGAATATGAAATAGAATGTTACGTTAGTTAGATCATACAAGAGAAATACAAAACCGTCCTACTTTTTGGCTATACAATTCTATTTTTAACATCAACTTAATCAAAATTGAGAAGAAGAAACGCTTTGTATAGTCTGTCCAAGCAAAGAAGGCCCTCTGGTAAAATGGGAGAATGACTCAAGCTTGGTCAATATTTGTTCAAAAATTATCAGAAAGATCTCAAATTGTAGGAAACAATTTGATCTACTTTTAAAGACCAAATTTATAATTTTGAACAAATATTGACCAAGCTGAAGTCATTTTCCCATCTTGCCAGGGGGTCTTCTTTGCTTGGACAGACTGTACTTTGTCAGTGTTTCAATCTCATTGTATTGTAATCTCCCAAATAAATAATGATATCAATTATATATTTGATATCAAATAAATAATAACATCTATCAAACAAATAATAACTCCCATATAAATAATAACATCATTATTAATAATGACAATCTCACCTGATCCCTTATATAATCCACCACCGTCCTAGCCAGCTGCCCCACACGGGGCGACGGATCGCCATCCAACGCCACCAACGCCGTCCACACCTTCGACGCCACTCCGCCGCCCCCGCTCACCGCCACCCCCAGGCCTCCCCCCAGCACACTTCCACTGCCCCCACTGCCCGGCGACCCTCCGCCACTGCCTCCATAAAGACTCATCATCGACAGACTGCTAATGGAGGAGGAGGATTGGACGCGTTTAAGCCGCTCACCGTCCACTGTGTCGCCGCCGATCAGCGATACACGCAGGCGGTCGCGTGACTGGTTGCGGCGTATTAGAGGGGTGTTGACTGGCGAGGCGGTGACGTCTGCAAAAAAAATGATGGGAACATCTTGATCGTTCATTTTTCCTAGTCACAGATTACATTAAAATGTTGACATGCAAATAACATTACCATATTTATTGTATTCAAACCGAGACAGCTGTGTACAGGTTTGCGCTTACTAAAAGCACAGAGTTGCTAAAAACAAACTGTCTATAGTCTGTCCAAGCAAAGAAGACCCTCTGGCAAGATGGGAAAATGACACAAGCTTGATCAATATTGCTACAAGAATTGAAAATGTGAAATAGTAGAGCAGATAGTTTCCTACAATTTCAGACCAAATCAATAATTTTCTAACCGAGCTAGAGTCATTCTCTCATTTTGCCAGAGGGCCTTCTTTGCTTGGACAGACTATAACAGCAAGTGAAAAATCCTGTGGGAAAGTAAGATTTGCTACTATTCATATCAATAAAACAAATCATACTGTACACAAATAATGGAATATTATATTGTAAAGAGGTGATATTGAGGAAAGAAAATGAGTGAAAGAAGAAAAGACGAAAGAAAAGAGAAAGAAGCAAAGTAAGAACATATTATTAAAACAATTAAGATAAGAATAATCCAAAAACTCTTCAATTTTACTGGACATTATACAACCAGCAATTCAACTATTTAAACTAAGACAGTTGTAACTTATTCATGTTTGCGGTTACTAAGAGGATACTGTCTACTTATTTACTGAAAAAGTATTGAAATAAACAAATTTTATTCTCTATATTCTTTTCAATTATTCCCGATTGTGGATTAGTGCTTCTGGTGTTCTTTATTGTGTTTTTCGTTCTGAAGAATCAGAAAAACTTCACCAAAATTTCAATCACTGTGTATAAAATCAAGTATTATGGGTAATTGTGGTTATGTCGGCTGTGGAACTTCTTTGAACTCCTCACTAAAAAGCCATACGCTAATATTAATGCAGTAAAAATATTTAGAATATTCATTTTCCAAGACACAGATGACATTACAATGTTGATAAGTATGACGGGTTACAACTGAAAATTCAAGTATGTGATATAGAATGTACGATATATAAGCATGTTTGTCTAAATGAAGAAGACCCGCTGGCAAGATGGAAAAATGACTCCAGCTTGGTCAATTTTGGTTCAAAAATTATCAATTTGACCTCAAAACGTAGGAAACAATTTGATCTACTATAAAAAACACATTTTATTTTTTGAACAAATATTGACCAAGCTGAAGTCAATTTCCCATCTTGCCAGATGGTCTTCTATGCTTGGGCACTCTATAGACAGTAGGCATATTGATTTTCTAATTCTTATTATTTTTGCATTACATGCCAACCTTCAACCTGCTGCCACACTGCCGGTAGGTGGAGGGTGGATGGTTTATCAATACAATACATAATATTCTTTATTCTTTCTTTACAATTGCGACTTGGTTTCCAAGTATTTTAAGCAAAGGATGAATGAGTGATGATGAAGGTTTAAGATGTAGGTTATATGTCTATCCACAATGTCCACTTTCACTATACTCACAAATTTTAACTCTCAAAAATAAAAAAAACATGATTTACCAATTTAAAATTTGAAAGGTTGGTAAATGATTCAAAACAGCATCAAAAATATCTAAAATGATTTGAAATTATCATTTAATTTCAATAATTTAATATGAATAGTATGACGTCATTCCGTTTTGTGAGCTTATGTTGTCCAAACTGAGCGATAAGTCTTCTTTTCTCATTTTTGTTTTACAAGATAAATTTTACAATAATCATACTTGTAACTTACCATGAGCAATGTGTGCTCCCTCCCTCAGTTCTTGTAAGGCGACTGACAGGAACGAATTTTCAAACGACAACACCATCCATTGTAAAGCAACCACCAGCTCCTGCAAACAACAAAAACTGTTACTATAATTGATTTTCACGAGGCAATCAATATCTTTTCAATATTAGTTTAATATGAACATTTCAATAATTCACATAATCATAATAATAATAAATTAGAATCTCAACTTATTCCTATATAGACAAAGGACTTCTGCAACTGCAAATATTGACCAATGTACTAAATAGCAGGCGAGATCCATTGAATGAAACGGATCAAAAAACTGTGCCCGGACCGGGAATCGAACCCGGTACCCCTCGGATGCCGACCGAGTGACTCAAACACTTGCCCACCAGGCAGCTCTCTGAACAGCTTCATTCAATTATGATGCCTTTAGACGTTAGTTTTTTTATCAGTTTCATTCTCAATGTGTCTCACCTGCTATTTGGTACATTGGTCAATATATGCAGTTGCAGAAGTCCTTTGTCTATTTATATAGCAATAAGTTGAGATTCTAATTGATTATTATTATAATTATCCAGCAGTTGATGAGCTGCAATATCCAATTCTTCCAAATTTCACATAATCTCAATTTCACATTGATAATAGGCTACCATCAATCAAATTATTGGTTGCCATGACAAAATTTAAATGTGTTTAATTTTCGTGCTCTAAATTTATAGTAAAAATTCAATATTTTCGGCTATGGTGTAGTGATTTTGTGAAGTGCTTTAGCTTAATTGTCAACAATGTTTTGAAATCAAAAATTATTTTTTCAAATGAACTTTTTAAAAGAACAATAACTCATGTCTCCGTTTGTGGAAAATGAGGTTATCCTGGCGAAGTGGAACAACCCTTGGGTCTCCCCACTATTAAAAGCCATACGCTAAATAAAATAAAATCAATCAAAAACTATTAATAACTTATAAACTAATGTGCATTTCAATCCTATAATCAAAAAATTGTAAATAATGAACTGATGTGCTCCTCTTTAACAGTTATTACGAACGGGCCTTAAAGCAGTGGAAATTATTCATTTTTGGTAGAAATCTGAGAAATCAAAGCTGATTTAACTGAAGCCAAAGGATAAGGCGGTTTCGTCAGCTCCTTTTGTACTACAAGAAGTTGTCAATTATACAGTACATTGTTTTCGCGAATTATAGATGTTATTTCAAGAGATTGAGCTCTTACTACGAGTTATAGAGAATTACTAGTTGAGAAGTATCGTGGTTCTACTGTATTATCAGCTATTAGCGTAGTTGTCATTATTAGCTATGTTTTTTAAATAAATAAAAAAGACAAAAGATGCTTTACATGAGCTATAAGTAGGTTACATCAAGTACATTAGACAGAAGAAACCGATAAACTTTTCGCCGTAAGCTATACCAGTGCGCGTTCACCTCAACTCGGAAAACTGACTTATAAGACACCTGGTAGCCTACTGTGTTTTTCAACGTAATTAATATTATTATGTTGATCTGGAGAAATAAGAATTTCAATTTCAGTCTCTTATTATCTGGTCGAGCAAAGAATACATTCTGGCAAGATGGGAGAATGACTCCAGTTTGGTCAAATTTGGTTCAAGTAAAGCAAAAAGTTTCCTTCAACTGTTGGACCAATATTGACCAAGCTGGAATCATTCTAGTCTACGCTCAGGTTTCACCTTTGTTTCACACAATGTTTTATACATTTGAGACCAACTTTATAATTTTTGAACCAATATTGACCTAGCTGGATTCATTCTAGTCTACGCTCAGTTTTTACCTTCAAGGCTTTCCTGTAAACATAAATATATAATAATAATATTCGTGTAACCTGGCTGGCTCAGGTCTGGTGTCAGAGTTTTCAGGTCGCTCCTGAACAATTTCAGGGCCTCTGACATGACTTAACGACTGTTTTTAGGCAGCCGGGACCGACGGCTTAACGTGTCCATCCGAAACACGGGGAAGTGGCTTGAGAAAAATTTCTGGTCTGACCTGGGTTTGAACCAGGGACCTTTGGGTTGCAAAGCCAGCACTCAACCCACTCAGCTACGCCACCCCCTATAAACATAAATATATATGCATATATAAAAATATATATGCATATAATAAATATATATGCATCATTTGCAGTAGTAATAATTTCCACTTTCTTCATTCACTCCATCATCAATCATAATTCATTACTTTTAGTATTAATAATTTTTACGTTCAAGTTAGATTATTTTTATTTATTTATTTATTTTTTAACGATCTTTATTACAATGTTATAAATCCGATACTTTCATTAATGTTACATTAATCTGAATCCTGATCTTATATTCTATTTGAATTCACTGACACTTTCTACATTATTTACAAGCAATGTAAACAATTTTATGCAGTGTGTGTTTTTAATAAGGATTAACAATCATGATGTGCAAATTTTCAAGGCCAAGTGTTAATGGAAAGGATACCTTTGTTATTCTTTCCCAAGAATGGACATCTTCATGTCCAAACTTCGCCTTTTTATTTAGATAATTCAATCGTAATGGATAAGATTGCCAATTAATTATAGTAGCCTATATAGTTTTCCTAAATATATAGTTTCTATAACTCCGCGTTCATGTATACCCGTGTCTGTTGAATAATTACTATCTTTCAAGCTATAAAGTTTTATACAAAACTTTATAGTTACTACGTGTATTCCTGTATAGAGGTTACTTACTCTTGTACATTGTTACTCACAATATCAAATGGCAATCTAGAATCTAAGTGTGAATGTTTTGTTATTGTCTATATGAATAAAGAAATCTAATCTAATCTAATCTAAACATAGAGGCACGTATATAATTGAGGAAGTTAGCTTCTTTGGTAGTATTTTCTTTTGTTGTTGTAAACTTATATTTAGTATATTTTGTTAGTACACCTTTATTATAATCTTGATGTTATGAAATGGTACTATTGTACTGTTTATGTTTGGGAAAATAAATTTGATTTGATTGATTCCCTCATCTTGCCAGAATGTATTCTTTGCTTGATCAAACTATATCACATAAATTCATCGTGGGTTCGAATCCCACCAGAGGCATGGTCGTTTATGCACCTCATAAATCACCCTCGCACACTCCATTACCCACGCACAAGTAGATTTGAATACTTATGTGGGCATCATCCGCAAAAAAAAATTTTTTTAATCTTTCCCACACTGGTGCTGCTCTAACCTAGAAAAAAATTGATCAAAAAAGGACTCATGCATAGTTATAATCTATTTGCTTCACATTTTTGTTAACTTACCTTTCTGACAAGCGGCGACATGTCGTTGGAAACTGTGTTGATGAGCATCATGGCCACACTCTGGTCAATGTTGTTGGCATGTTCGCTGCGTTCCTTTGTCTCGGCGCTGATGAACGTTCCCAGCGCGTAGACTGCTGCTGCTCTTACCTAAAATTCAATCAAAATTCAGGATTTTGTAAAGTGAAAAGTGTTTTTTTAAGTTAAAATTGTAATGTAAACATTCAGCAACCATCATCATTCATTCACTATGTAGCCTAAACATCATCATCCACTTATCACCTTTGCTTAAAATACTTATTTATTTATTTATTTAATCATTGATACAGTGAGCTGGAGTCAATGACCCAGCCTACATACAACAACGTCAAAAAGCATGCAATATCCTACAAAATACACGATACAATATCATACTAGTACCACTAAACAAATAATATTACAATACAAACAAAATTTAAATTAACATGTAAGCAGGTTATCTAAGAAATTTCAATTATTATCATTCAAAAATTCTGTGAGTGAATAAGGGGAGGAGATAAGTAAAACATTTTTTAGCAACTTTCTAAACTGTTTGACATTCCTGATCTCTTTCAATTCAGTTGGTAGGCAATTGAATAATTTTATGGCCATATAATGTGGTCCTTTCTCTAATGAGCTCAGCCTATGAGAAGGGAACCTCAAAGTGATACCACGCCCTCTTGTATGATGATTTTGCATAATTACATCTCTAGCATGACGAGCCTTATCAGATAGGTAATAGGTGAGGGCCTGTAGGATATAAAGAGCAGGTACAGTAAGAATTTGATTACTCTTGAAATGAGCTCTACAACTCTCCCTAAAGCCCAATCTGAAAATTATTCTCAATGCTTTTTTTGAATTTTGAAAACTTTATCTCTCAATGCAGAGCTACCCCAGAACAAAACACTATACCTTATCAGAGACATAAAATAACACTGAAACACTGTCAACAATGTGGGAAGATTTACAACATCTCTCAACCTTCTAAGAATATACAGTACTTTCGATAGCCTTCCACACAATATAATGGACTCCTCCTTCCACTTCAATCTATCATCTACACATATACCTAGGAACTTTTTAACCTTAGAAATTTTCAATTTTATTCCAGAGCCTAAATCAAAATTTTCAAGAGTGTTGTAGTTATTTGGTCCCAAGGTTTTAAAGATAATTGCCTCTGTCTTAGACAAATTCAAGCTCAGACCGTTGACCCTAAACCAAATATTAAGATCATTCATCACCTGCCTGCTTTTACTGAATAGATCATCGTTATTATTACCCCTCATAATCACTGTTGTGTAATCCGCAAAAAGTAACGTTCTGGCACAAGTCACGTTCAAAGGTAAGTCATTGACGTAAATAATGAATAAAAGAGGACCAAATACTGAGGACTCAATACTTTATATAAGTCGCAATTGTAACAACAAATAATAAAACAAAATCGAATAAAATAATCAGAATAAACTTCAAAATAATAATTCAATCTCAATAATCTGCAGCTGCTCTTACCTACAAAGAAATTGAATAAAATAATCAGAGTGTATCTTCTACATAATGCATAAATCTACTATGTCGACTAGTACAGAATACGTATCTATCTCGCTTTCCATAATGAACTGATTGCATGGTCTGTCCAAGCAGAGGAGACATTCTTGCAAGATGGGAAATTGATGAAATAAACACACAGATTTTGTCAATTTTCTACTCCATTTATTGGTACACGACCATGGTTTCATGACCACACAGGTCACATTTTCAAGCTGACTAAAAACTAAAACAGAAATGTTGAAAAGTTTAAAATAATACATGGTAGCCAACTTAATCTTAAGAGATAATAAATTAGCCTACTGAACAGTTTGATACATTGAGACAATAATATTAATGGTGAATTTCATGATGTTTGAAATAATGTCAAACTATTTTAGTAGATAATATTATAAATATATTACATTAATCTATGAAACTAATCTGAGAGAATTTGTAGCCCTAGTAAGTTGGCTACCATGTATTATTTTAAACTTTTCAACATTTCTGTTTTAGTTTTTAGTCAGCTTGAAAATGTGACCTGTGTGGTCATGAAACCATGGTCGTGTACCAATAAATAGAGTAGAAAATTGACAAAATCTGTGTGTTTATTTCATCATGGAACGTTTCTACAATATCGACCACAACTCAGTTGAATGGGAAATTGACTCCAGCTCAGTTAATATTGGTTCAAAAATTATAAATTTGGTTTCAGATGATAGATCAGATTGTTTACTACAAATTGAGAACAAATTTATAATTGTTGAACCAATATTGACCGAGCTGGAGTCATTTTCTCATCTTGCCTGAACGTCTTCTTTGCTTGCACAGACTATGAATATTTCAATTACTACACACAAAATACTATTGAATTCTTCACGCACCGCCATCTAATTAAGTATTTTGGATGAGACAATAAGCCGTCGGTCCGAACTTTTTAAAACGTAGTCATCAACTCTGATCATCATCTATCTCTTGCTTCTTTGCTTGAATAGACTATAGATATTTCACTTTTGAACTATTATTGACGACAATACTGTCAATTTTTTAATATTTTATTCTATTTTATTGCGCATGATGCCCACATAAGCATTTATTTTAGCTCGTATGTGGGTAATGGGGAGTGCGAGGGTGATTGATGGGGTGGTCAGACGACCATGCCTCTGGTGGGATTCGACCCCACAACCATCTGACAAGATGGGAAAATGACTCCAGATCGGTCAATATTGGTTAAAATTTAATCTCAAATTATAGAAAACATTCTGCTCTACAATTTGAGATCATTTCTGAACCAATATTTACCGAGCTGGAGTCATTTTCCCATCTTGCCAGAATATCTTATTTGCTTGCACAGACTATATCTCTACCTAAGGTTGGGCGTGGCCTTTTTCTCAATTTACGTTTTACAGCGCTCTTAACAGCAAAATATAATGCACTTACTTTGCATTTCTACCTAGTTTCATGTTTCAAAAACTAACCTCAGGCACAGGATCCTTCAACAGCACGTACAGCTTCTCATGCGCAGTGTCCCGCACCCCGCACCACCTTGCCTTATCGTATCGCGCCCACAGCCGTCCCAAACACAGCGCCAGCCACTGTCTGAGGGGCCACCACGCGTCGGACAACTGCTCCAAACATATGCTGACCAGACTGCCCTGTAGTGCGGCCTCCTGGCCCAGGCGGTAGTCGGAAACCACGCAGGCCATCACGAAGGCTGCTAGGGTGCGGTGCTCGCTCTGATATAACGGAAATAATTTATTAATTGAATAGATGATACAGGTTTGGGTTTGTTCACTCTCAAAATACTCGATAATTGAATACAGAAATCAGTCATTCATTAATTAAATATACACAACGGAATAAACTATAATACCGTAATATCTGACAAACAAATTATGATAAAATTAAATTTGTGGTGTTGTATTGATTGATATGAATTAATACCCACATGTATAATGCAGGTATTAATTCATATTAATTCATATCAATCAATACAACACCACAAATCAAATTCTATCATAATTTGTTAGTCAGATATTGTGGTATTATAGTATATTCCGTTGTTTGTGCATAGCCTAAAGCCTATTGTAAAACTGATTGTAAAACTTAATGGTCAATAAAAATATTCTATTCTATTTTTTCATTCTTCCGTAACATTGCTCAATTTATTCTGTAGGTTATTGTAGCTATTTATTGATCTTCAATTGAATCGCCATTTTGTAATGTTTGAATGAACCGCTAACCGGGGAGGAGCTTGTCTAGGCCAATGGCAGACATTTATTTATTCATTTAATTACAATTATGAAATAAAAGGAACGAAAATACAGGCATCCGCCCAAATCATCTTCTATTCCAATTTAGCTTTAAATGTCCAAATTCAGGTAATGTTTCTCTAAGATATTCACGGTCATTGACTCAAGCGGCTACCAATAGCGGTGCTTCACCGTTAGTATACATACTGCTGCTCTGTACGTCAAGTTTTAGTTTACCAGAGATGATGTAACAACCGAAACCGGTTTCTCGATTTTCTAATAAATCATTAGTTTGATAACATTTTGTCTTTTCATTTATTTGATATTTGTTTACGCTCAACATATTATTTATCAATTGAATATAAGGATTAGCAGATTTATCCTAATAATTAATAATAATTTTTCCTAATAATTTCCTATACGATAGCAAGAGACACTATTTTCAAAACAAAGCAAAGGTAAGAAACTGTGGTTTTTGTGGTTTCTGTGGTTCACGTTTACCTTTAGTTTATGGTCTCATTCATATTACAACGCTAGAGCTTTGTCATTTTACATGATAAAACCATGTTTGATTCATGAAATTTTAATTTTAATCATATCAAGGTGATAATAAGATAATCACGAAGGTTAAGATATCACCAAGGATAAGATAATCAGAAGGTGATTTCTTGTATTTTTCTATTTTACCTGAGATATTTTAGCCTAAGCATGTTTTATTTTTAAAGAACCACAATAAAGTTTGTTTTGATTTGAATGATAACTGTAATAGTTGTGTGACTCACCGGCATCATTGGATCTTGCAGAACAGAGAGAAAGTATTTGTGACCATTATCTCTCACAAGATCAGCTTGACATGTCTGCAATCACATACAAAATCTAAATTTAAACTAATTGTATACAGTAACAATCTCTTGTAAGCTGTAGTAATACACAACATTCTATCAGTCAGAACAAAATTCAATTATTCAATCAGTACTAGAGTAATCCTAGATCATTTATAACCGATGCTGTAGTTACATCAGAGCATGTTAGTGTACTTATTTTCTCTTAGGCAGAGGCCGCACTGCCGGTGGGTAGAGCCTGGAGGGTGGAGGGTAGTTGGTAAATCTATAGAACATACACACCATCCACAGTAATACATCATATGAATGGTATGACGTCATACTGTTTTTTGAGGTTATGTTGTCCATATTTAAGAATTTCAAGATGGCGGCTGAACACATATTATTCATACGATGTATAACTGTGGATGGTGTGTATGTTCTATAGATTTACCAACTACCCTCCACCCTCCAGGCTCTACCCACCGGCAGTGCGGCCTCAGCCTTAGGGCTACTATATTCATTAAAACTTTAAAATAATTCAAATCAGAGTACCCTTTTTAAAAATATTTATTTTTTCAATACTTTTAAAAAAGGCACTTACATTTGAATTATTTTGAAGTTTCATGTTAGTGTAATTTGGGAGCAAAGTTACTGTATAAGCAATAAAAACGTAATCTTAGAACTAATAAAAAATAGGAGCGAATTTGTGTTTTTCAAATAGTTAACAGTGGAGATTTTATGAAAGTAATAAATTTTATAGCATAGCTGACGCCAAAAGTTAGGCAGTTTCGTCTGCTCATTTTGCACTCAAACAGCTGAATTTGTCAATATTGTGATTTAGCTATGCCCAGATGATGTTTTTGGAATTAGAGTAACAATTTAGGATCACAAACACTTATAGAGCTAATTCATTCTTTACAACACTGGACCGCGGTCACTTAAGCATTCTTAACAGTACTAACCTATCTGTGTTTTATTTTATAATTGATTTCCACAAAATTTTACAGAAACGTTGTAATACTTTAGTGATGTCACAAATTATGGTGTATTTCTAAAGCAATATAACCTTATCAACAAAGCTAGGATTGGTCACCATAGGTGATTGATCTCCAATGCCAAATGTGTAAAGAAAATTGTAATACTTTAGTGAAATCCCTTAATTCTAGTATATTTTTAGATCAATCTAACAGAATTAACTAAGCCAGGATTGGTAACCAAAGATGATTGATCAACAGTGCTAAAATTCTAAAAAAAGTGTAATATTCTAGCATAGCTTCCTTTAATAGAAGGCCCTGCCCTAACAATATGGCAACGTCGCACCTTAGACACAGTCTTTTCATATGAAAGCATTAAGTACAGATACAATTCATGCATGTTGACTTGGTTTTTCTCTCTTTGAGCATAATTTCCATGAAAAACGTTCATGAAACTTTTCGTTTAGAATTCCTTTTGTGTTTTTTTGTAATAGGTTGTGATAGAGATTAGCAAGAAAGATTAAGAATAGACAGTTATTTATAAAAATAGCTTATGATTTGTAGGAAGTCAAATGTGAGAACGCACACAAGAAACGCATCCATTAGAACAGCTGATTGGAAAATGATTTCAATGCTTTAAAATGGACCCAATTTCCTACTCTACATAATTGTCAATTTTTAGGCCATGGCCTTCTATTAAAGGAAGCTATGATTCTAGTGATATTAACAAAGCCAGGTATTAATATCTAGTGATATTAACAATTCTAGTATCCAATAAATAAACCATCATAGATGATTGATCACCAATGCCAAAATTCTAAAAAAAAAGTTATAATATTCTACTGATATCGCATAAAACTAGTTTACTTCTAGAGCAATCTCACATTATCGACAGCAAGTATCTTGGCCCAGATGAAAACTAGCAGCGGCCTCAGCTCTCTGGCCGAGGACTGGAGCAGTTTGAGAACGTAGGGAAATATTCCAACAGACAGGGCCAGGTTAACAGCCCAGCCGCCCAGGTCCAAAAAGCGGCCCAGCAACTCAAGCGCCCTCAAACGGTGTACTTGGGACAGGAGTACCTGGAACGGAACAAAACGTGAATGGTTTGTTGATTTTGATTTCCGAGTGATTGGGAATGGAAAAATTGGTAAAGGGACAGTTCTAGGCGTAACCCTGTTGACCATTCTATCAAGTAAATTTTTTAGATTACATTAATGAATTAAATAAATCAGTGAATAAGGATAAAGGTGATTTGTAACCTTGACAAATATTGTTATTGACATTCACCAATTATTGGATTTTTTAGATGTGTAACCTTGTTTTAAAAAATAGCTGGAGACTTTGTATGAATATTTTGGAATAAGACGGGTTTGAAAACTGGTAACTTACATTCGAATAAATTTACTTTCCAAATAATAATACGAAGCAGTTTTAAAATACATACAATAAAATTTAATATAATGAGTCCCCATACAAGACTGTACGTCTGTGTGTAGGGAGTGTTCAGTTACAGAGAAAAATCGCAGAGCAGACATATCTAAGAACTTGATTATAGAATTGAGAAAAAAACTGAATGTGAAAGTAATCATATCTTAAGTATGAGCGAAAAGAAACCTGTTTATATTATATTAATCAGGAACTCAATTCTTAGATTGATGATTACTCGGCGTAGCTGAGTGGGTTAGGCGCTGGCGTTGCAACCCAAAGGTCCCGGGTTCAAACCCAGGTCAGACCAGGAATTTTTCTCAGCCCACTAACCTGTGTTTCGAATGGATACATTAAGCCGTCGATCCCGGCTGCCTAAAAACAGTCGTTAAGTCATGACAGAGGCCCTGAAATTGATCAGGAGCGACCTGAAAACTCTGACACCAGACCTGAGCCAGCCAGGTTACACAAATATTATTATTATTAGTTCACAACTTTTAGTACAATGCGCATTCGCTAAATTTTCAGTGAAAAATACCATATGTTGTTGATCTGCACTACATAACCTTCTTCTGCTCCCCCCCCCTTTTCTAGTTTCCTCAAATCGGAATAACCTATTTGTAAATAACATTGCTTGATACCTCAAAACCCGTTCTCTTCACTTAAATTTATATCAGATTGAAGCGGGCCTAAATGCTATCTTTCCTACAAGGCACGTTTTCTATACACGACACGACGGTTTGTACAGGGTACAGCTACAGCCAATCACAGCTTTTGTCTTGTCCTTGAAATGAAACCACCGATAGTCGTGTCGCGTCGTGTATAGGGAAACCACCTTTACCTGCAACACAATCGGCAGCTGTTCAGGCGGTGCTCTCGACTGCGACCCCAACTCCAGCCACACATGGAAGGCGGTCAGCTGTTGCTCGAAAAAGGGCGAGTGTCGAAACGCCACTTCGTCGGCTAACACGGCGGGAAGTTGGGCCAGCGACAAATCCAGAGCCAGGTCCCATGCGTCCCACATGGGATGCTGATGCGTGGGAGGCAGTTCGGGCCAGGACACGGGCGCACAGTCCAGACTACGCATGATGCGTTCTGCCAGTAGAAAGTTGCGGAACAAACTCGCAACCAGGAGGTCTTGGCGAAATAGTTTTTGGAATAAGTCTGTGAACAGCGATTATATTGGATTCGATTCAATTTATTAAAACACACAAAAGACAAAAATAAATACTATAAATTTCAAAAAACAAATATACAATAACAATGACACATTAAACAAAACACAGGCTTCATGGTTGGGTGTGCTGGAAAGAAAAGAGAGAAGAAATAATACCTAACCAACTACGGTTTCCCATGTAATAGGCAGGTAGGGTGAAGAGATAGGAAGGAATGGGAAGGGGTAAAAACTACATCACCCCACAAGAGGTAAAAATTACATCATTTACTTTATTCATTTACGCTACAAAAATATCTGCTCTGATACTATATCATTATTAGCAATTGGAATAGAATAGATACTTTATTGCTAGATTGAAATAACATTGGATCATTTACTTTATTCATGTAAGCTACATTACAAAAAATATCTGCTCTAATACTATATTATTATTAGCAATGAATTGAAATAACACTTTATTGCAACAGTATCTGAGGTGTTCAGAAATAATACAAATGTCAAATACTTGACATCAGCGAGCTTACACTATTAGTATAGTCAGTACAAACAAAGAAGACATTCTGGCAAGATAGGAAAATGGATGACTCCAGCTTAACCAAAAATATTGGTTAAATTATATATTTGGTCTCAAATTGTAGATCAGAATGTTTCCTACAATTTGAGACTAAATTGATAATTTTTGAACCAATATTGACAGAGCAGGAGTCATTCCCCATCTTGCCAGAATGTCTTCTTTGTTTGAACAGACTATAGCCTATGATAGAAAAACACATTATTGAAAAATAAATGAAAATCAAACACCCTTTTAAAAAACTTTAAAATTATTGAAACACAGACATGTTTCGGCACATTAGGCCATTATCAATGTTAGGACAAAAGGGTGATTAAGAGGGTGTTTGATTTAAATTTATTTTTCAATTATTTTAAATAGCCCTAAGTTTTAAAGTTCAGTTTTCAAAGTCACATTACTTTCAACTTATAGCTTGATGACTACATATTCCTAGCCAACTCATAAAAGTCTACTATCTTGAATCAAGGATTAGTTACTGAGAAACTTTCAATACGGGGTTTAGTTTGCAAAATAGTTTCTTACCTCTAGGTAGCGTGTTCCATGCTATCGTATCAGTTATTGCTGTGAAAATCCAGTTCAGCTCACCCAGCATAGTTCTCCTATCGTTTAGCTGCCCTGGAATCCTGAAAAGTAAACATGTTCTGGATACATGATTTGAAAAACAAAGTTAAAAATAGACCTAATGTACTTAGTTTATGGCCAAACTTTCGTGAATCTTGTGGAAACCCGATGTATATTATTACATCAAGTTAGGATTCCAAGATGATAAGATTCCAGTAAGTCTGCTAGAGAAAGTTTGACTAGAAAAATAGCTTACTATATCACTGTTTTTATTTTAAATAATTATCAAGTACCCTTTTTAAATTATTTTTCAATGCACAACATGTTTCAACTAATTATAGTCATTTTCAAGTAGCCCTGAGATTAGGGAAACACTAGCTATATTAATATGCGAAAACCCTATATTGAAAAATCAAATTATTTCCTGGATCATGTGAAACTATTCGAATGAGGGTAGAATAAAGAACTCACTTGTCTATAAGTTCCAATGTCACTTTTGGCACCAGTTTTGCAGTGTTCTGCATCACAAACCTGCAAAATAGTAACAGAATTATGACCAAGAAAAATTAATTACATTATTGTAGAGGCACAAAAATGTTCAATGTATTAGCTTATTAGCTACTTTCTCATAAACAATGAAAATAAGAGTTTAGCTTAAAGTGACACAATTGCTCATAACGTATAGTTGACGACAAAAAGTTAGGCGGTTTCGTGCACTCCAACAGCTGATGTTGTCATTAACAGTTATCAATTAGCTATGGCTGGATAATGTACAGTGGACTGAGCTTTCACTACGAATTATAGAGAATTGTAGAAGAACGAATTATCGAGGTTCCACTGTATTTGAAATCAGAAGAGACAATAAATGTTTTACATCAGCTGTTAGTAGGTTAAATGACACCCAGGAGGCAGAAGAAACTGTAGATTGTTAGGCTTTAAGCTTAAACAACAAGATCTGTGATTGACTACAGCTGATCAACTGCGTCCGACAGTCGTTACGTTCCTTACAAACCAAAACGTACCTTAAACATAATATCCTACTCACCATCTCAAAGCTATCTTGATAGGCGTAGTCAGGCAGCTGGTGAATATATCAGCTGGCAGGTCGGGGTTCATGGGCAGCACTTGGTCAGCTGAGCAGGCCGCCAGCTGAATGCACTGCTTAAACGAGGGCGGCGGAGGGAGTGGAGGGTTGACCCCGCCCACTGGAGGTTTGGCAGCGCCACTACCGGCGGCGGCGGCGGCGGCGGCAACTGCCAGCGACTGTTGCTGCTAAACAGAGGACGATAGTGGTTGAAGCAAAACGTAGTAAATGAAACTAAACGAAACTAATGAAAATAAACGTAATACAGCGTCAAGTAATGGACGATTTAAAAAATATGTTCATAACGGGGCGACGGTGAATCGAGCGATTAAGAAAACACTAAAAAAAGGAATATCAATTTCAATATTATAGTCTGTCCAAGAAAAGAAGACATTCTAACAAAAATGGGAGAGACTCCAGACCAGTCAATATTGGTTCAAAAGGTGTAAATTCTGTCTCAAATTGTGGACCAGTTTGTTTTTCTACAATTTGAGACCAAATTTATAATCTTTGAAACAATATTGAACGAGTTGGAGTCATTTTCAACATCTAGCCAGAATTTCTTCTTTGCTCGACCAGACTATACCAAATAAAACTAACACATTTGCCATTATTGAAAAGCACCTCTACATGCAGAAATTACTATAACACCACATTTCACAGAAATAAACTGATTTCCAGTCCTTAAGTAGATTGGAAAGTCTTCATTTACAAACGCCTTCTGTCCACGCATCGAAAGAAAGCCTTTCGAGGCTACAAGGCTCGAAAGAAAACAGCTGACAGGGATAACCTAGTAGTTATAGTCCGACCAAGCAAAGAAGAGCCTCTGGCAAGATGGAAAAATGACTCCATCTTGGTCAATATTTGTTGAAGAATAATAAATGTGGTCTTAATAGTAGATCAAATCGTTCCCTACAATTTGAGATCAAATTGATAATTTTAAAAACAATATTGACCAAGCTGGAGTCATTTTCCCATCATGCAAGAGGCTCTTCTTTGCTTGGTCAGAATATATCAAGCCATCGGCTAGATAGGGTGACAGTGCACTTCTCGAGCGCTATCGCCTCATTCAGATCGAATTGCCGATAAAAATATTGATTGAATGAAATTTATATCGATAATATTCATATGGATTGTGGCGAAAAATATTATACGCAAACTCGCCCCGGAAGTTGTTTACGGTATTCGGATTTATTCCCAGGCTCGGCAAGTCTCGCCCGGGAAACTATCCTCATACCGTAAACACTCACTTCCTAGTCTTGTGGCGTAAAGTACTATTATTACACTCACCTCATACTCTTTCTCATGCTGTTCGGCAAACGATCTGAACAAATCAACAATGACTCCGGCATTGGAACAGTCGTAGACATAGATGGAGGGAGCGCCCATCCACGTCTGCAGATCGTACACCGACAGCGGAATGTATTGTGTGTACATCTGTAACAGAGACAAAACAATCAAGATTAAATTCATCCAACTTATTTCACCTGTTGAGTAGGTGTGAAGGTGATATTGTGGTAATTATCCATATTAGATGAAATGGCAAGATATTGTCCAACCACTGATTTATTAGAAAATCTATTTAGATTAATTCCTAATAAGCCACTGATTTATTAGACAACTCCAGAGTTTACCAGATTGATAATGGTGTAGCAACCGAAACCGGTATCTTGATTTTCAATAAATCAGTGGTTTGACAATATCTTGTATTTTCATTTGTGATGAATAGACATCACTTAGGATTTAAAATATAATTTATATCTGCAAATCTTAAAATTATTCAGTAAAATAGAATCATTTTTGAGAACAGCGTTTCAAAGCTAGAGGTTGAACGTTTGTTATTAAATTTAACTGGCGTCATTTGTCAATGCCATAGTTTGCGTGTTGTTTTGGTCGACAAATCTGTAAACTTTTAAAATAACGACCATGGGAATCTCACGTCTTGACAATCACCAATTACTACATATACTTGAACATTTTCATCTTTTTTGGGTCATTTTCTTTCGTTTGGAAGGGACTGAAGTAAAGTTCCCTACTTTCAAGAAGAGGATACGGAGGCTGAAATATTATTGTCGTAGGATCTGTCACAGTTCGGGCAGTATTAAATATCTTATGGTATTAATGATTCAGTTTTCGGAAATCCCGTTTCTTGTAGTAGTTATCTTAATTATTTAACTCAACTATTAACTTCGGTAGTGAGTGTGTGATTGCCAAGCGGGGATCCATCTAAAGGTTGGTCTATTTTTCTATTTATTAACAAAACCACATAATAAAAGCAGCCAAGCAAGTTTTCCCCTCAATAAGGTTATAACTGTAGAAAATATTGTAATATTGTATTTAATGTTCTACTAATAATATTATAAATATAACAAATTTGTAAATGATCATGAGTCAACTATTTATTTGAGTAAAAGTGATTATATTTGTTGATTATTAATCATAAATTCGTATATTCTTTTCAACCACCCTTACACATTTAACATTTATTTCAGTTGAATACAAACTAAATTACGAGATCAATTCATTTAGAAAGCCTTTATACGGATTTATAGATACTCGACTAGAAAGAAAAATCAAATACAGTAAATAAAAAGTAAAGATTCAATAAGATGCCTCGATGCGAGGTTCAATTGATTGGATAATGATCTTCTTTTATCAAGACTTAACCTTCATTACTGATTACACTGTTTCGAAATTATATATAACTTGTCATAATATCGACAGAAATTTGTGATTTATTTTATGGTGTAGTGTATCCGTTGTTTTTCAACTCCTAACGACCAAACACCAAGTCTACTAGCTTTAGAGTAGACAGGTTTTTAAATTCTCGTATATTACAGTCTGTCCAAGCAAAGAAGACCCTCTGGCAAGATGGGAAAATGACTCCAGCTTGTTCAATAATCGTTCAAGAATTATGAATGTGGTCTTAACAGTAGATCAAATTGTTTCCTACAATTTGATAATAATTTTTGAACCAATATTGACCAAGCTTGAGTAATTTTCCCATCTTGCTAGAGGGTCTTCTTTGCTTGGACAGTCTATACTAAGAATTTATTAATTTTAGGAATATTTATTCGATTTCCAATTCACGGGAATAGGATCACTAAATGTGTTGGAGTGTTATTAATCTCTAGTCTGACTAGTACAGTATATTCGTATAGCTTGTATTAATGCGTAAATGGATCGAAAATATTGGAGTAAAGCATTGATGAAATCATTCATGAACTATTGTACTCACCCTATTGAACACCCACACCTCTCCATTGACAGTGGGCCTGGGCACACCGTGCCCATTATAGTGGAACAACACACGCTCCTCCTTGGCGTTTCGCCTCAGCGAAGTACACAGCTTCTTCACCTCGTCGACTGTGGGGTCCAGACTTTGTTTGTACCTTCAAATTAAGATTATTCGTGTCAAAAACATTAATCTGATATACAATACAATTAAACTGAATTGTTCATTTATTCACCAAGAGAAACATATGTGAGAAGGATTGGCTCACAAATGGGATTAGAATTTCTTGCAGGAGGAAACGTGAACTACGTATTGAAGCTAGGACAAGTGGAGACCCAACTTTTTTGCAATATGTCAGTACATACAAGAAAATCTTATCCAAAATTATCATGTTAGCAAAGCGAAAGGCAAATGAAAATTTTATTGCTCAAGCTGATAATATAAACAAGGGCACTTGGACAGTTGTGAAAAGAGAATTGGGTAAGTTGGATAGGGCTGAACAGGAAATAGAACTTGTAAATGGTAACAGGGTAGTGTCGGATCCTAGGAGTGTTGCTTCTATATTCAATGATTATTTCATAGAATCAAGTTTGGAAATGTCTGGTTCTGCAAGTGCAAATAAGAGTTTGGAGTACTTGCAGAATATCAATAGGACATTTAAATGCTTCAAATTTAAATATGTGTCTGAGATGGACCTGGAAAAAATAATTTTAAGTTTAAAAAACACAGATGCAACGGGTTGGGATGTGATACCTACATCGGTAGTCAAGGCAATGTGTTAATTTGAATCCACTAACTCGTATTGTAAATCAGTCTTGGGGAGGGCGTTTTCCCACAGAAACTAAAATATTCTATCATTAAGCCTTTGCACAAGAAGGATGGTAAAACCAATATTTAAAAAACTATCGTCCAATTGCTTTGATCTCTGTTTTCTCAAAGATATTTGAAAAAGTGGCTTACGAACAGATGATCAAGTTTTTGGAAAAAGAAAAAATATTTTTTAAGGGTCAGTATGGTTTCAGGAGAGGAATGTCAACAAAATCAGCAGTTTTTGATATAGTAACCGACTTACTGGGTTGTATAAATAAACAGAAGAGTGCTCTTGGAATGTTCTGTGATCTGACACGAGCTTTCGATATGGTAGATTATACCCTGCTATTGAAAAAACTTGACTTCTATGGTTTTGGAGGTGATGCAGGAAATTTTTTCAGATCCTACCTTCAGAATCGTTTTCAGGCTGTTAAGGTCACCTCAGATGGACGCCAAATATTTTCATCATGGAATAGGGTAAGGATGGGAGTTCCTCAAGGATCAGTACTGGGGCCTACATTGTTCAATATATTCATTAATGACTTGCCATACAATATAGGTTCTAAAATTATTCTTTATGCGGACGTCACTACTGCATTGGTTAGTGGCAATAATGATGACGAAGTTTCTAGGCAATCTTTGAAAGTATTGAATCAGCTTCATGACTGGTTTAAAAATAATGCATTGAAGCTGAATTCAACAAAGTCAAATTTCATGAAGTTTGCTCCTGGCAGTCATTCAGAGGAAGGTTTTCGGGAATTGGTTCTCGATGCGGGGGTGAGATACAATGCAGTTTCAACAGCCAAGTTTCTGGGAGTTGAACTTCAAGGTGGTCTGAAATGGGATATTCATCTGAGAACTCTAATGAACAAATTATCTCATGCTCTTTTTGCCTTGAGAACTATATCAGGTGTTTCAAATCAGAGTACAGCACTGAGGGTATATCATGGATGTTTTTTGTCTCTGATTCGCTACAGTATTCTGTTTTGGGGTGGCACTGTGGCGGATTTGCATGAAATCTTCCTGATGCAAAAAAAGCAATTCGTGTTTTCGGCAATCTTAATCCTTTTGGCCGTGACTCCTGCAGACCAATTTTCATAAACTTAAGGCTTCTGACAGTATCAGCCATATATTATTTAGAGGCAGTTCTGTTTGTTAAAGAGAATGGGCAGAAATTTGATACCAACAGATCCCAGCATTCTTACAGTACACGAAATAAGGACTCCCTTCTGTATTATCCCATTCATAGAACTACTTTATTTGAGAGAGGCCATTTGATTCTGGATTGAGGTTTTTCAACCAGCTCCCCACATCATTGAGAAATTTAGACGCGAGTGCTCTTTCTAAAACTCTGACTCAAAAGCTGTTGGAAGGAGTACCCTACTCTTTAGATGAATGCTATGAAGCTGTTAATGCATAGAATAGTCTTAAAAACTTGACGTGTTACATGCTGCAGGAGCTTTGCTCATTGAAGCAGCTAAAGGTAACAAATTAATAATAATAATAATAATATTATAGAGACTGATGCCCGGTTTTCCAAGCACCCTCAAATTTTGGCTAATCGTGACGAACTGATGCCGACATCGAGCGTGACTGTGGCAACTGCATTGCTGATCAGACTTCCTCGCGCCGACTTTCGGAATCGACGCACAATCTGAACGTACCGTGAATACAGACAGTGCTTCTATGATGCAGGGAACATTGGTGACTTCGTGAGGTCTACCGTTCACAGAACTACTGATATAATTTTATTTCTGTTTAATCTTGCTGCAGAATTGATATAAAATTCTTCCTCGACGTTGAGTTTTCCACTTTTATAAATTTATTAACTAGAATTTATCACCGACAATGCAATCAAAAGTAATTTACACTCCAGCAAAATAATTTAAACAATTTCTCTTCTGTAAAAAACTTTCGCTGCATTGTCGGTGATAAATCTCACTGAATATTTACACACACCATCTCGTCATGGAGATCAAGAAACCACCTTACCAATATTTCACATACATGTTATGGGTGGATTTGAAAGACACATAAACAATGGTCATACATCACCAAAGTAAATTACATGCAAATAAAGAAGCCAAAATATCATAAGGTAATGTTCAGCAAAAGCCGATGTTTGAGTTGTGTTTGTGGACTTGAATGTGTTCTTGAAATATTTTGTTAAAACTTCTACGCGTTAATAAAATTTCTTTATTCCCTGTTACTAACCTAGCTCGCGGCTGCCACCTCTCGTACTGTTTCTGCAGGCTGGCTCCGATCGACTCTAGCGCTTTCTGCGGACTCATCGACAGCGGATCGATCCAGCACTCGAGGCGAGCGCACGGCTGCGTCTTCACAACATCTGGCGGATCCACGCCCACGTTCAAGCATAGCACCAGCGCTACGCTTACCGTTTTCATCTGGAAATAAAAATTTAGTTTAGCTACAATAAAAAACAAAATTGTAAAATAAGAAACATATTCATCTCAGCTAAGGTTCACAAAGTTTTCATGAAATTTCAAGGGTACCTGATTCGACATTTTGATTCTTCCATTGAATTTTTTGTGTTACTCTGGTTATTTCATGAATCTTTGAAATTCTAAATTACCTAATGAGTAATTTAATAGGTTTTAATCATCGTGTAAAAATTTATGAGAAGAGAATATCCATAACTTAATATTATAAATATAATCATCAGGCCAAGTAAAAGGAAAAGGAGAGTTGAGCAGGAGGAAGATGATGAAAAAGTTAGCTTATTATTTATTCCTGTTTTTATAATTATCTACAAAATAATATCTATAATAGTACAGATAGACAGAAATTTGTGAAAAAAGTGAAATTTGTAATTAATAAAATAACAGGAATGAATGTTTTATTGGATAAGTGTGGAGAATATTTCTTAGAATTGTTATTTAATTTATTGGATTCCTATTTTTGTAGAGGCCAACTGCGTTTAAAGTTGAGCGAATTCAATGCGCAGCTTGGAACCATGTTGTTGACAAAGCCTTGAACGTGAAACAGACTTAACCTAAAAATGTGACAGAAGGCATGAGATTATAATAAAACTTACTCTTTCTTTCATACGCCATGTTTGTGGAATTGTACTTGCTCCCTCAATTGGTTCGGTGTGTCTCTTTTCTTGAAAACATATCGGTAGCTTCCAATCTTCTAATTCAGATCCTTCCTCACCATTTGCCTCACGAGGTTGTCTTATGAATGAAACATCATTCGCGGTCATGTTAATGCAAAATAAAGTTTACAATTTGTACAAAAAATCAACATTTCCCCAAAAAACTAGAAAATTCTTCAACTTCAACTGGTTTTCGGAAAGCTATGATCACTGTAAAATGTAAATTCCTGTAATTGTGCGCAATACCTGAACATGCAGACTTCATGATGTAGTCGATAAGATAACCAAGCTTTGGGTAGGTTTAGGTTGGTCAGTTGTGGAAAGATTCCATTGACCCCCCCCCCCTTCCATCAGAGCCTTAACAGCTGATCGACCTAATAAAATTGAAAATCATTATGAAAACATTTTTAAATACAATATTTAATATCCATTTCATTTGATAATGATTATTTCATGCAAACTAATTGAATACAACATTATTTCTAAGCAACTTTATTCAAAATAATACATTGCTCTCTTAAGATTATGCTAGCATTGTATTGAAACTTTTCTGCCGTCTGCTCTTCAACCGAATTATAGCTACAACTGGAAATTTTTAATTTTTATTATGTAAAATTTATTGATAATACCACTTAATTAAGGAAAATTTACAGCTTTATTAACTATTGAAAGCATCACTCATCATAAAATCAGTAAGTTTACTCCTATTTATGCTGAATATTCTCTGCCTTTTGAGGTTATGTTGTGAAAATTTTGTAATAAACAAAAATTCTGTACATCAAAGTTATTTTCTACCTGTTTATCAGCAAAGAGAATGTATTTAATAATATGATAGAATTGATGACTTGTATCTATTGCGAAATTTCGATTTTGCACACTATTTAACCCCCAATACCCAACAATAGGCTACTGTGCTCAGCTGCTCGCTGATGTTTGTCAAGAAAGACAATTGTCAAGTATCAACAGCTACTACCGTTCTCAAGCGGAGTGACATACACAGCTACAATACTCGTCATGCGGTCAAACTGGAGATACCTCGGTGTAAAGGGACCTATAACAGCTTCCCTACTCGGGACATTTGTCTTTTCAACACTTGGTCAAGAGAGCTGCAGTAAGTCTTACATGAGGTTTGCGGTGTATTTACAACACTTGATGATAGGCTGCTGAATGGGCCATTGCATTCGCCGCAGGAATAGAACGAGGGGCCTCTTACGGATTAGCTTCTCCTCCACAACCAAAAAAACCTCGTCCGTAAAAACCACGCTTCAGCTTTTAGTTGATAATTTCTAATGACACTGTCGATCAAGAGACCCCAAACCTTGGCAACGACCTCTAGTATTAAGTATTATATTAAGGGGCTTACACCCACAACTCACGTTTTAGAGATTTTTGTTTGTCAATGTCTGAACTGCCCTATGAAGGGCCTAGGCCTACCAGCTGGTTGCCAGTTTCATATTCACTCCACTATACAGACCGTCCAAGCAATCAAGACACTCCAGCAGTACGGGAAAAAGATCATAGCCCGGCCAATACAGGCCCAAAAGTCATTAATTCTCAAATAGAACACACAGTCCCCAAACAAACAATGACCGAGCCGAAGCCACCCCCCACCCTTCCAGAATGCCCTTCATGGCCGGACAGACCACACAGCAGGCGAATAATGATCAATCGGGATAGAGGTAACGTGTAGTCAGCTCGTTAGTAGTAGTTGATCCTCTCAACCATAAGCCAGTTTCCCTAACCAAGTGATGGCGCAGAACATCACTGAATAACATCCAGTTAATCAGTTAGATTGTAATGCTATAATTACTGTTCCTCCAGAGACGGGAAACGACGTTTTTGAGATGATCGTATACCTGTAATACCTTATTCTCCTTTCCATTACTCACACTTGTGGGATAGATAGCGTCATATCAAATACAAAAAACACGTAATTTTCAATATGGCAGTAGTTCCGACAATAATCATTCTAATCTAATCAAAACTCTGGTACTTAGTTGATTATTAGCCTACTGCTCTTGTCAATTATTGGCTTTTAAATTGTTAATGATGAAAATTATTTCTAGATAATGTCGGCCTACAGAACGTACGCTGAACTGATGAAGATGCCAACTCGCTATGCGAAAAAAATGAACAAGCTGAGCAACAACATATTCACAGAACCTACTAGGCCGGTTGCTTTGAAGTCATTGAAAGTAAGTAGCATATATCACTTGAATTAACGGTAGCTTATTTCAAGTCTGTAACACACCAGGCTTTTTTACTAGCATCTAAATAGCTGAGTGTGTGACATAGGTAGAGCCTGCCCAAGCAAAGAAGACATTCCGGTAAGATGGGAAAATGACTCCAGCTCGGCCAATATTTGTTCAAAAATTATCAATTCAGCATCAAATTCTAGATCTAGGACAAAATTGTAGTTTTTTAACCAATATTGGCCGAGCTGGAGTAATTTTCTCATCTTACCTGAATGTCTTCTTTGCTTGGACAGACTATAGTATAGCTGGTGCCCAAAATTTTCGTCTTTTCCTGTTAAGTTCCGATAAGATAATGAATAAGTTATCGATATTAATAAGGGACATAGTCTAAAGTTGTACATTTTAATCTAAATTCGAGTAGGAGACGTTTTTGGTGAACGCCTGTTTTATTGTCAGAAATCAGAAATGTTTATTTGAAAAATTACATAGAACAAAAATTACCAGAAGTTTTATTATTGTAATAATTATACAATAATTTTATCATTGTAAATTCTGTTTTATTGTAACTTAATCGAAGGAATAGATGAATTATTTATCAATATTTAGTATCAATATACGAGTACGGTAATATTAATTTGTAGCTCCTATTCCAAAAAAATACCTCAATCTCTATTTGATACCTCTTCATCATCTACTTGACAAAGCTTCTTCATCAAATCGACAACACAAAAATGACTCGTCTGGCACCTAGCACCTTTTTTTTCATTTCGTTTGTCATGAAATAATATATACAGAGCTCGCCAATGAAATGGGACGATTTGAATAAGCAACAGGTTGTTTAAGAAATTGTATTTTTGTAATTTTTTCATCATAAATAGGAAGTAGAAATGTAGCCATTTAGTGTACAATAAGTGGAAAATCATTTTTTGAATATATAATCTTCCAAATGTTCTCCATTGGAATCTATGCACTTTTGCAGCCTGGAAGTTTCCCATGACATTTCGTAGCATATTGAGTGGAATTCCTCCAATCTCATCTCGAATCCGTTGTTTGAGAGCTGGGATAGTTCTGGGTGGATCACTTTGAAAAACTCTTGTTTTCAAGTAGCCCTGTAGAAAAAAGTCACAGGTTGATAAATCTGGAGAGCGAGGGGGCCAGGGATATCCCCGTTTCGAGAAATGACGCGGCTTGGAAACAAAACATTCACAGCATTCATGGCAATTCCCGCAGTGTGGCTTGTTGACCCATTCATTCAATGGAAAATGGGCGAGTTCTGGTGTAAGAAAGTTATGAATCATTTCGATGTAAAGCAAAAAGTTAAATGTCTCAGTAAATCTACCCATTTCTTCCAGACCCGGCTGCAAAAGTGCATAGATTCCAATGGAGGACATTTGGAAGATGTTATATTCAAAAAATATATTTTTGACTTATTGTACACTAAATGGCTAGATTTCTACTTTCTATTTATGATGAAAAATTTACAAAAATACAATTTCTCAAACAACTTATTCTTGTTGCTTATTCAAATCATCCCACTTCATTAGCGAACCCTGTATACTAAAAAATAACTTGATTAGCTAGCAAAGTCTTTTCTCATATATCCTTTTATCAATTTCTCATTCTCATTCTCTCTTATAATTTTCTCTCATGGTCTTATTCTTACTCAAGGTCAAGTGTTAATTGAATTTAAAACATCTCTATTCATAATCATGTACCCTACCGATACATTAACGACAGTGTCAATACTTTTCTGTTAATAAATAACTGTTAATGGAAATAATTTAATTGGTATCCTTCCCCAAGAATGGACATATTTGTGTCCAAACTTCGCCTATTTATTTAGATAATTTAATCGTAATAGAGGAAGATGATCAATTACAAATTACATTAACCTACCTATTACAGAATGTCTATAATTTTTGCGTTCATGTGTACTCCTTTTTTAAATAATTATTAAGTTTTCAGATCATGAAATTTATAGAAAAATCAGTGATATTAACTGTAAGTTATATTATCCTTCTATAGAGTTATACTCACTATTTTATTTAATTGCAATCTAGCATAGCTTCCTTTAATAGAAGGCCCTGCCCTAATAGTATGGCAACGTCGCACCGTAGACACAGTCTTTTCATATGAAAGCATTAAGTACAGATAAAAATCAAGCATGTTGACTTGGTTTTCTCTGGCTGAGCATTAGTGGGTAGAGCCTGAGTGGAGGTAGTTGGTAAATCTATAGAACATACACACCATCCAAAGTAATACATGGTATGTGTTCAGCCGCCATCTTGAATTTCTTAAATATGGACAACATAACCTCAAAAAACAGAATGACATCATACCTGTATTACTGTGATGGTGTGTATGTTCTATAGATTTACCAACTACCCTCCACCCTCAGGCTCTACCCACCGGCACCTCAGCCTTTGAGCATAATTTCTATGAAAACCGTTCATGAAACTCTTTGTATAGAATTCTTTTGTGGTTTTTTTTTAATGAAAATTGTGTATAGACCTCCTAAATGGTATTTAGGAGGTCCTGTGATAGAGATTAGCAAAAAAGATTAAGGATAGACAATTTTTTATTAAAATAGCTTATGATTTGTAGCGAGTCAAATGTGAGAACGCATCCATTAGAACAGCTGATTGGAAAATGATTTTAATGCTTTTAAATGGACCCAATTTCCTACTCTACATAGTTGCCAATTTTTAGGCCATGGCCTTCTATTAAAGGAAGCTATGAATCTAGAAACGATGAGTTCGAAATTTTTGTTATAATAGTCTGTCCAAGCAGAGAAAACATTCTGGCAAGATGGGAAAATGACTTCTGCTCGATCAATATAGGTTCAAAAATTATCATTTTGCTCTATCAAATTGTAGAAAACATTCTTCTCTACAAATTGAGATCAATTCTATAATATTTTAATCAATATTGACCGTGCTGGAGTCATTTTCCCATCTTGCCAGAATGTCTTCTTTGCGTGGACAGACTATACAAGAGTTCATTGAATTTTATTCCCGATATGATTGAGAAATAGGTACTGAATACGACACAATACATTTACATAATGATATTCTACATTTTTACTTATTCTCTCTATTAATAGAAAATAGGTATAGTCTGTCCAAACAAAGAAGACCCTCTGCCAAGATAGGAAAATGACTCCAGCTTGGTCAATATATATATTCAAGAATTATAAATGTGGTATATCAAATTTTTTTCCCACAATTTGAGATCAAATTGATAATAATTTTTGAACCAATATTGACCGATATCAAGTCATTACCCCATCTTGCCAGAGGGTCTTCTTTGTTTGGACAGACTATAAGTTACCAATTACGACACAATACATTTCCATAATGATTTCTTTGAATATTATTCCCAATATGATTGAAAAATAGATACTGAATACGATACATTTCCATGATTTCCATAATGATATTATACATAATTTCTTTGAATTTTATTCCCAATATGATTGAAAACTAGGTACTGAATACGATACAAGATATTTCCATAGTGATATTGATATTATACATTTTCTTATACTTGTTTACGTTTGTCACAGGTTATAAGACTGATGAGCGAGAGACCAAAGAACAAAGACCCAATGGAGAGCGTCGCGTACTACCCGAGACATGTGGAAACTGGGCTGCTCATGAGTCACTTGCGTGATTACGGACTCTACCGTGACGAGCATGCCGACTTCCAGGAGGAGATTAAACGATTGAGAATACTTCGCGGCAAGAAACAGTGGTTGCCTTACAAAGAATGGAAAAAATTGCAAAAGTAAATGGTTTTGTTGGTTTGTAAGTTGGTGATAATAAAGAATGTTTGTTAGTATAATCTGTGTTTTTAGTCAGGTTCCTTTCCGATTGATAATATAATATTTTATTAGAAATTATGTGACGAATTTGGTGAATCGATTAATTTGGTGCATCCTATTGCTCTAAATTAAAAATTTTCATAACACGGTATTACTCCTCGACTATAAATTCTTGTGAAAGTGTAGCAAAAAAAGATAACCCAGTCTCGAACTTATTATTCATCAAAATTTGTTAAGAAGACGTTTTGGACGTTAGTCTATGTTTTTAGCCAGTAAGTTTATTATTTTCTGTAAATGAATAAATGATAATTAGTTGAGGCTTGACCACACCTTGATTGGTCGACTTGGGCCAGTATTATCAATAGTAGTTTGACAAAACTTTAGTTTAAAGAATCTTTTTATATTAAATAACAACATATTATCTTGATTTGACCATCAGTTAATTCATTTTTGTTTTAAACTGCTACTACCATATTGATAATACGGGCCTTGATTAAGTAGAAGCGTTGATGCATTATTCTGATTTAATGCTCGAGTTGTTGCATCTGAGCTTCTCTAGTCTGTCCAAGCAAAGAAGACCCTCTGGCAAGATGAGAAAATGCCTACAGCTCGGTCAATATCGATTCAAAAATAATTGATCTGGTCTCAATTTAAGGAAACATTCTGATCTACAATTTGAGACAAAATCAATAATTTTTGAACCGATACTGACCAAGCTGGAGTCATTTTCTCATCTTGGCAGAGGGTCTTCTTTGCTTGGACAGACTAAACTTGATCAATATCTATACTATCTATACTATATATTGATATCTATACTATAATGTGGTGGAGCCTTCTATGTAGGGTGTCATATTCTATACTATTCCGGTATACATCAGAGTAGGTGATACTCTTAATATAACTTAATACTCTTAATCAGAGTAGAGTAGTCTCTTATTTATAGTGTAAAATTACTTGAAATAGTCGTAACCCGGATTTATTAGAATATTGAGATACCGGTTTTGGTTGTTACATCTTAAATCTATGGTGAACTTGGAGTAATAAATTATAGTAATAACATAATCTTTTGTAATAAACGGTTTATTACTAAAGATTATATATGGATTAATCGCGAGATGTTGATGCTAATAGTGCACGGTTTCAACCGATATCTCTATATTTTAATAGATATGTAGTTATGATCATTTCTAGTATTTTTATATTAATATGGACATCACCTCCACAACCATACAAAAAGTGAAAGAAGCACTTTTATCGGCACTGTAAAACTCTTATTTGAGTACTCTTATGGTTTTGCTATTCCATCCTCAACGTGAATAATATCTTTATCATTAATTTCAAAGGTTGCAACCCAAAGGTCCCGGGTTCAAACCGAGGTCAGACCAGGAATTTTTCTCAGGCCACTTTCCCGTGTTTCGGATGGACACGTTAAGCCGTCGGTCCCGGCTGCCTAAAAACAGTCGTTAAGTCATGTCAGAGGCCCTGAAATTGATGAGGAGCGACCTGAAAACTCTGACACCAGACCTGAGCCAGCCAGGTTACACGAATATTATTATTTTTTATCATTAATTTCATCAGAGAATCGAACTACAATCAATTATCGTCATCTTTTCAACATTCGAGAATATTTTATTATAGAGAATTACTCTTTTGGAAAATGAGAACTTGTCTAGACCTACTATAGTCTGTCCCGGCAAGATAAGAAAATGACTCCAGCTCGGTCAATATTGTTTCTAAAATTATTGATTTGATTTCAAATTGTAAATCTGAATGTTTCCTACTGTTGAGACCAGATCAATAATTTTCGAACCAATATTGACCGAGCTGGAGTCATTTTCCCATGTTACCAGAGGGTCTTCTTTGCTTGGACAGACTATACTCGTGATGCCGATCTCATTTAGAAATGAGAATCATTTTCAAGTTCAATTCTCTTAGAATAGATTAATGTATTTGTTATTCATTTCAATATTACTCGAGTTAGGGTATGCTATTGTCTAATTAAAGTGTAAGAGAGTGCTGACTGCGCCCCAACTTCGCTCTTCAAGGTAAAATAAAGACCTATTCTACTCATTTAGCATTTAGAGTGGAACCAACCCACATCAGACATTTATACAGGGTGTTCCAGGAGGAATGTGCAATACTTCTCAGGCTGATTCCTTACACCAAGTAGACAAAAAAGTTCCATAGGACCAACCCCCAAAAACGCTTTGTTACCGAGATAACAATGGCGGAAAATTGAGATTTTTAAAAAAATATTAATTTTTCTAATTTTTTAAAGACTCTACTGAGGTTCTAAAATATTCAATTCCTATGTATTTCAATGAAAATCAATTTCAGTGAAACCAGTCTGAAGTCTGTAACTTCAACGGTTATTGAGATAATTGAAAAAATATGCTTAAAAACGCCATTTTTCAACAATAAGGAATCATAAATTTGTATTTTTCATTAATGGAAGTTGAAGAGACTCGGATTCCAAAGAAAAAGTTAAATAACGGCGATTGTGTAAATCTTACCCAAATCTCAGAAATAGCGATCAAAAATCGCAAAATCGCTACTAAATACAAATTTATCACTTGTGCTATGTTTTGTCGAATTTTGCGATTTTTGATCGCTATTTCTGAGATTTGGGTAAGATTTACACAATCGCTGCCATTTAACTTTTTCTTTTCTTTCATTGAATTCCTCAGCTAATTTTACATAGGAATTGATTATTTTAGAACCTCAGTAATAAAGCCTCTAAAAATTAGAAAAATAGATATATTTTGAAAAATCTCAATTTTCCGCCATTGTTATCTCGGTAACAAAGCGTTTTTGGGGGTTGGTCCCATGGAACTTTTTTGTCTACTTGGTGTAAGGAATCAGCCTGAGAAGTATTGCACATTCCTCCTGAAACACCCTGAATAGGGGAATGAGTGAATGCCAGACAATTTTTCAATCATGTTTTATTTACATTCACTATTTATATTACCATATTATACACAAGTTTGCTAGTACATTTTGAAAATAAAAATATTCACTTATTACAATAAAACTTGTCAGGGTATAGATGCCGGTAGAGTGCTATACACACAGATAAAAAATCAAGCACATAATAAGTTACATACTACTTACTAGTACAGTATTCACTTATAAATACTATACTATACTAGTATTTACCTTTTTATAGTATTGGTTATAAAGACTGTATAATATCTCAGTCTCTTCAGACTGATTATGCAGTCTCTATAGCATTGGTTTATGATAATAAATTGTACTCATTCAGATTATTTTCTCTCGTTCTGTTTCTCTGTGAATGAACTAATTTAGAAACAATGGGTTTATTCAAATTTAATATTATTATAGAATAAACAAAATTAGAAGATTCTCTCATATGAGTTGATAGTACTAAATTTAGAATGTGGTTCAAATATTACATAGAATTTAGCTCAAATATTACATAAAGGATGTAATATTACATAATATTACATCCAAAGGATGTTTCTTTTGCTTTTCAGAATGGCCTTCAGGTTTTGAATTTGTGTCAGGGTTAGGGATGTAGGAATGGTTGACAAGAAACAGAGAATAAATTTACTTAATTACATGATAAGATGAATTAAAAGTTCATTAATCTACATGAATGATTCAATGAAACTATTGATAATGGATCAAAAGTAACTTAACTTAATTCCAGCTTGGAAAGTCTAATAGCCTATTTACAAAAAAATGGTTTTATACAAGTAACTTATGTAGTGTTTTAAATCATGTACAATAATACCCTCATAAATAACACTTCAATCTTTTTCCAAATATCACAATACTTTTCATTTATTCAAGTCTGGGTTACTATTTGATTATTTTGATTGGAATTATAATTACTGTGTCACATATTTTAGCACACAAATACATTATTTATTTACAGGTAATACTACAAACTAACATCAAAAAGAGTTTTGAAAAGAGGTTACAATAAGGAAAATTACCCTCCAGAGATCTAATGTAGAAAGTCTTCATCACAGTTCCTATAGTCTCTTGACTCTAAATTCTTCAGTTTTCATTTGATTTAATGAAAACTTTTGAAACATTCTACCGTTGAAGTTGGACTTAATAATATCCCTATTAACGGAATTGGTAAAGTCGTTTTCACAAAAATAAAATCAGGTTAAAACTACTTCATAATGTCAAAATTCTGAATAAAGCACATGACATGGACTGTATAAATCAGTCTATGATTATACAGTCTCTATAGCACTTAAAAATTAAATTATAATTAAACTAATTTGATAATTTGAATGGTACTGATTCGACAGTTCATATAGTCCATTTTGTGGGATAAACTTCCAGTTTTTAAAATTGATATCTATAGAAATTGTATTTCCATCTACTCATCCATATCTCAGATAGAAAATGAAAGTTATTAAAGTTGATGGAGTACAAAAATATGAATAAGGTATTCAGGAAAAAAGAATAACAGACAATAGTCATTGAGTAAATACCTTAATTTTTTAAAGTGATTTTTCAAGAAGAAAGGTAATATCGTGTATATCAATTCACACACTATCAGGAAACAATTTTTTTTAAATTAATTACTCCAGAGTAGCATTGGCACTAATAAACAGACATTATTGAAACTTTAAAAAATTATTACAGAGTACCCTTTTAAAAATAGCCTATTTTTTATTTAACACAACATGTTTCGGCTAATTTGCCATTTTCAAGTGTAAATAATAACTGTGAACCTATTGTATTCACATTTACATTTGAAAATGGCAAATTAGCCGAAACATGTGTTAAATAAAAAATAGGCTATTTTTAAAAGGGTTCTCTGATTGTAATCATTTTTTAAAGTTTAAAAAAATTACTACAGTAGCCCTGAAAGAAAAGAAGTATTAAACAGGCATTATTTCATTAAAGCTTTATCGACCTCAATTCTCAGAAGAGTTTTAGAATTTTACTCACTGTTAAACTATAATCTATAATGGTCAAATCTTGAACGTCTATTTTAAAATTTTCTCCAATTAGATTTGAATAAGTTTTCACTTTTTTGGCACTAACTCAGATTTTTAAAAAAGGTGTTTTTTTCAATTTATCGGTGCCTATTACAAATCTGGTGACATTGAACTCTTATAGGCTACATTATAGTTGTAAGATTGTATTTATATACACAAATTTGAATACCAATCCACGTGAAGAAATCATTTTTTATTACAATTTATCAATTAATTACACACTAACGCACTCATCATTCCAATGAGGATAAAATCAATATAAGGAATAATATACTCTTTTCTAAGTGTTGGGTTGAAAAAGAATTACATGGATTGAATCAAATAATTTTCTTGCTCATTAAATTGAGAAATACAGTAGGTATTCTCTTCTCAATTATTATATAACATCAATATGATATGACTGAATTGTTACGGTACGGTAATACTAATACTGTAAAACTTAATTTAATATTTTTATCTGGTATACAATCATTTGCCCAAATCTTAGTACAATTTACAACCCTAGGATACTATATTTACAAATATTTAAGGGTAAGTTATCTCATGTTGGAATAATGATTAACAGTAGTTATTTCACATCATTTGCTTAATCTAAATCAGAATCAATTTATTTTTGATTCTCTTGAATAGTCAAAGGTGCTCTTTAGTTGGATTTTATATTGATGGGTCACTCGAAGGATAATAAATTATTTTTATTCAGGATAATCTATAATTAATCAGTGTAATCAATGATTTATTATTATAATCAACGATTAATGAAGATAAGTTTCTAAGAACTACAGATTTCAGTCTTTTCAACAAGTTTTCCATTCAAACATTATTATTTTGTTCTGTCCATTCAGATATCTATACATAAATGAAGGCTACCTATATAGAGAAAAGGTACCAGGCATCAACGATCTCTCTAAGGTTAAATGTAAGAGAGGACCTGCGAGTCCTAACTTCGTCTGTGATGAAAGACAAAATATAAATAAGTCTTTCCTTATATTTCTCAGTTGCAAGAACGCTAATAAAATCTACTTGCTAATTTTCTGTCAAATCTTGATCGTCGATCTAGTATCAAGTTCCATCAATTTCAATATTTGATTACAAATTCCGAGTTTGATAACTGCGGAGTTGTCTCTAATGCAAAATTATCAAGATAATTAATTAATTAGATCCACTATGATTAATTGATGGCAATCACATCCATGAAAATTAT
This sequence comes from Sogatella furcifera, assembly GCA_017141385.1. Classification (NCBI taxonomy): domain Eukaryota; kingdom Metazoa; phylum Arthropoda; class Insecta; order Hemiptera; family Delphacidae; genus Sogatella; species Sogatella furcifera. The sequence goes on from CM029554.1 coordinate 2,309,915, forward strand.
CAGAAATTCAAGTTCATTAAATTAGTTAATGGAGATTGATCCAAGTGTGTGCAACTGTATGCTGACCAAAAGTTCAACGACCAATTTATTTCTAGTATAGATTGTAAATATGATAAGCGTTGATGAGTTGATAACGTTATTTAACGTGAAAATATTATTGATTATCCAATGGAATAACAGTACAGGTATCTATTAATTCATGAGTAGAACATATATTTTCCCTACATGCCCAAGATCCCAGTAGAAAACGATTTAGTTTCAACATTCATTTCCAAAAAAATTCGATGAAATGAGTGTAAAGTACAAAGCTATTCTATCATTCGGTTAGGTTTAAAGAGTTTTCAAGAAGAATTTGATGTAGTATAATTTTTAAGTGGACTCTAATGTAAAACACAAGTATTTTGATGAAATTCTCAGCCTATATTTTATAACTTCTAAGTTAACGAAATCTTATTTATACGAAAACTTGAATTGGAATGATAAATATAGGGCTGTTCACTTTCAAACCATTATTACATGAAACTATTTTTCAAACCATTATATTTTTCGAAACATTCACTATGCCTAAAGATAATTATTGGACCCAAAAGTGTAATAAAGTATATTAACTGTATTGCCTCTCATATCCAACTACACTACACTTCGTTTGAAAACTAATCAACTCAAATTTCTTGATTCGATACAGTGTTCTAGAAATTCATAAAACCTTCGAGGCCTAGATCCGACTGAATTTGATTAGTTTATCCATGCAAAAATAATCTTGAACTTGAAAGAAATCACTGCTTTTAATCCACGCTAAAACTATTTTTGAAGATTCTATAATTATCGAATTTTTTTCGGAAGTAGAATAAAATTCTAATAAGACGTCATTTACAATCACTATATCAAAGTGATGCTCAAAGTTTTGAAAGAATATAAGATACGGTAATTATTTTTCTCAATTTCCTTCGAAGATTTCTATTCAGAATGATAAATCAGAACAAGACGTTTGGAGTAACTTACCTTTTCAAATACATTCAAATTCTAAGATTGACAGGACAATTTTAAATTTAATTTCTAGGACTATGATTAGGAGCTTATGATATGATAATATTTCATTTTCGACAGTTCATACAAACTAGCTTTCCTTAGGCCAAGTCATTGTTTGATTGTAAACAAGTACAAATTAATCTTCCCTGACTGCAATAATGGATCAAGAAAATATAGGATAGTTGGAATAGGCCTCTGTTTAGATGATATCCTCAGGATTACATACATGCTATTCAAAAATCTAGAAGTTTGGAAAACGTACCGTATGAAATTCAAGAAAAATACATTTTATTTAACTTCAGGGGATTCTATCATTCTAAATTTTACAGATTACAGTGATGTATCATTAAATTGATTAGGCGTTATGTTATAAAAAGTTATTGAACAACTAAAAATTAAACCCAATCAAAGATGAACAATATTATTTAGAAGTTAAATCTACAGAATTAGGTGACATCAAAATTTTGCACATTGTCTATATAAGTTTTACATTTTGTCCACTTCATTCTAAACTATGTCTTGCTAATATTTCTACAGTTTGTTTCAATTGGAAAAAGTACAAAAATCTACATTTCAGGCACTAAATCAGTACTTCGCAACATCCAGACTTTTAATTACCTTATTGATTATCCTAGCCATGAAAATTCATCAAAATTATCATAAAAATATTGAACTTGATAATTATCTACGTTTTTAGTAGACTAATGAATTTTTCATTTTTCAGTAGAACTATTAATAATTGTTCTATCACCTTTATAAGAACCGGTATATATATATATTTGCTATGGAATCAGAACTTCCCATTTTATTTTCCAAATTACTGGTACTTTAGAATTTTGAATCTATTCACCATCAAATCAATTTAAACATTATTATATTTTTTCAACATATAGAGATGGTTAAAATATAATTTCACCCTTCAATTTAATCGTAGAATTCTAAAATAATGAGAATTGTTGATGATATTTCCATGGCAAAGGTTCTTATCATGCAATGAAATCTCTCAAAATGAATGCCTTTAAACCATGAAAAATTGAAAAAGGAGAAAAAAGTTAGGTATCTCCCGATTTATAATTTTGTACGAAAAATTAATTATAAAAAATTCTTGTAGGTTTTATTATAAGAATTTGGCACATTTTTGTGGAAGAAATTTAGAATCAAGTTGTTCAAAATTATTTAAATTTATATTACCAATAGAATAAGGATATAGAAATACCGTACATGATAAGATGGATAAGATACTGTTGAACAAACATTAACATTTTGTAAGACAATTAAGTTGAGATTTTCCTTCATAGTTCCAGCATATCAATCTGATAAGCAATAATTATGTGTGGATGGAGCTATCCCATATAAAACACTTTAAAATAGAATTAATTAACTCAATAGACTGTAAGAGATTTCATTGCATTCCTTTTATTATTGCCCAGTCTAACATGATAATCTACCTCTACGTCTACAACATTCAACTTGATCCATAGTGCCATGTGGCAAATTAAAATTACCAATTTCTCAAATTTTAGACATAATTGTTGAACTAAACTATTAGTATATAACTGTAGGCTATCATACTACTCAGTTCCCATTAAAAATATATTTTAAGATAAGTACTTTGAAAAATTACACAAACTTCTTATATCGAATTGTTGGCCGTGATAAATGTTAATAAATGAATGTGTTGATTTAGAACAATACGTTATTATCATTATGATATTGCACTGGACAAAATTAATGAAATATGAAATAGTCGGCCATAATTGAATGTAAGAATTGTGATATATATGTAATTATTTGTATAGGTTATCAACCTGTTTAAGGAGTGATATGCATTGGTCATCATCAACTCTGTTCATCCATTTGACTTTCATTTCAAAGTTATTTATTCAATTCCAATCATTATCATTGATTTAAGACATATCACTTCTTAATCAGTTGAAACTCACAATTAAGAATATATTATCTCTCATTTAACCACACATCATACATTATTTCAGATGATAAATTATCTACACACATAAAGTTGTACCTACCCTGAAATATTCAGATGAAGGAATTCAGGTATATTTTTAGGATTTAAGGTCTCTGGGTAGATCAGGTCAAGGTTTTCTAAACAATATACATCAAGTTACCCTAAAATAATTATTAATGATACAGTTTCACTGGGGATAGTAACTCTATAGCAGGCTTGTTGAATCAACAATGTTGATAGTGTTTTGAAGCCTCTTCATTATTTTTCTTTTGAAAATATATTATTTGTCACATATACGAAGTTTTTTTGGGTTGGTGGTTTTAATAATATAGAAATATGATTTGATTTCTTATCAAGATCATACATTGAAGAATCAATCTATTGAAACAATGAATATTATTTCGCATTTTCAAAAATATTGAACTTATAAGAGCTATATCAATCATTCTCGATTCTTATTTTCAGTCACAGGATCTTAGCTCTTTTTTTATTAATGATGAAAAACATAAGATAGCCTTTTAACATAGAATTAACAATAATATTTGGCAATTATTAATGGAGAGACTGTATAGCCTAATCACAGTGTGTAAATTGGAATGAACCCTTCCATATTGGTCTGATGAGATCATATTATTTTGCCTGCCAGACACCGTAATTTTAATATTTTTTTAAAAATTCTGATATGGGACTACGAGCGAAGAAGACATTCTGGCAAGATAAGAAAATGACTCCAGCTCGATCAATATTGGTTCAAAAAATATGAATTTGTTCTCAATTTGTGTAGAAGAATGTTTTCTACAAATTGGGACCAAATCAATAATTTTTGAACTAATATTGACCGAGCTAGAGTAATTTTCACATCTTCCTAGAATGTCTTCTTTGTTCGATCAAACTGTGGTATAGTCTGTCCAAGCAAAGAAGACCCTCTGGCAAGATGATAAAATGACTCCAGCTCGATCAATATTGATTCAAAAATTATAAATTCAGTCTTTATTTGTAGAAAACAATTACAGTTTTACAATTTGAGACCAAGTTAATGATTGTTGAACCAATATTGACCGAGCTGGAGGCTGGATTCATTTTTCCATCTTGCCAGAATGTCTTCTACGCTCGTCCAGACGACGGCGGCAAATTCAAACGAGCCAACCAATGAAAAGTGTGACACTCAATGACAATACTGTCAGCATACAATCTCAGTAGCAATTTTTTTTCAATTACTATTATAATAGTAATTTTCTCAAACAATAAATATTAATTTAAGATTCACCAACCCAAAAAGGAACTCTACCACCCCTTTCCTTCCCTCTACTTATCAGGTAATATCAGTGATCGCAACTGTTTCACCAGCATTTGACTCACTGGTTCAGTGGGCGATTCCGAATCCGAATTTATCTCCTTGTTTCCATTACTTTCCGGATGATACTCGTTATCATTAGGTGGTGAGTTGACTATCGATGTATCGACTGTCGAACTATCGATTATCGAAGTATCGACTATCGAAGTTTGAAGTATCGAAGTACTATCGACTTCCTCGTCTTCGAGACTCGAGTAGCTCGCCGTCGTGCCGTCCGAGTCGCTGGGAGGTTTTTCTTCTCCTTCTTCGTCTTCTTCCTCCATTGATTCGCTGCTGCTCGATTCTTCGCTTGTTGTCTCTTCGCTTTCCTCTTCCTCCTCCTCCTCTTCCACTCCTTCTTCCCCTCCTTCTTCTTCGTCGTCGCTGGTCGAATCGTTGACGGTTTCGTTATGATTGGCGTTCTTCGCTTCGGCTTCGGCTGAGGCTGGAAAAAAAGAATTTGTAAATAATTATTTCAATTTCTCATTATTTATAATACACTCTTGTTGCATTATACTGATTAACTGGATGTTATTAAGAGTTGTGTTATGCACCGTCACTTGGTTACAGAAGCTAGATTATGGTAGAGAGGATCAACGTGCTAACCACACGTTACCTCCATCTTGGTTGATGATTATTCATTTCTGCTGTATAGTGAAGTGGAAATGAAACTGGCAACCAGCTGGTAGGACTAACTAGGCCCTACATGGGCTGTTGAGCAATTGACAAACAAATAATACACTCATAGAAAATAATATAGAATAAGTCACATTATGATTATTCATTTGATATGTATAACAATAACATTTATAAATGAAAACACAAATACATGTATATACTGTGTGTAAACACAAATACATTTGTGTTTTCGTTCTGGTATGGCCTCTCACATTCTATGCTTGTGAATAAATAGTCTACGATTTCGAACAAAATATAATATTGAAAATTATTCAACAAACTACAATGATATGTTAACTTATTAATTAGAGTGCAGTCAACTTACCCTGAATAATCTTTTCAAGAATTAGTGGATAGAATTCTTTGGCAGTCGCATGATTTGGCTCGTATTGCAGAACTGCAACAGAAATTCAAAATTCAAATTTTGAAAAAAAAATACAGAAAATACATTGCATGTTAACGTAGAACACAAATTTTAAACTCAAACAAGTTTATTCAATTTTGAACAGCTTATGAACATCTTGCTCTGAGTAGATTATTCATATTTTTTCAATTCAAGCCGATACTTCTATGTGTGAATTTCATGTTATATCATTGTTTTTGTCTTACATTGGCCCTTAATAAATATTCAACATCACTATTTCTGGCATAGGTTGTGTGGTTGAATATATGAAATTGTGATAGATTGAATATATATCATTGATATATATATATATCATTGAGATAAGGTTGAATTGAATGAGCATTGCATGTACATTGTTAACAATGATATAAAAGATGGAGCTTTAATCGCAGTATTCGAAGTTTCTCAACTAGGAATGATAATATTATAGCAGTTGGTTTTTCACGAGAAAAATGAGAGATTATTTTTGAGGAATGAATGTTTCCTCACTGGCGGCTCGTGCCCGTATCTTTTACTGTACAGAACTTCACGTGTTTTGTGGGTACGAGCCGCCAGTGGTTTCCTATGGAACATTACATTGAGGTCGTGACGAAAACCCTGAGCCGAGAAAAGAATTTTCATAGCAGATTAGGAGACAGGGAAAAGTGATGGATTGAACCAAAAAGAAAAAGAAGTAGAAGAAGAAGAGGAAGAAGAAGAAGAAGGAGAAGAAGAAGAAGATGATGATGATGAAGAAGAAGAAGAAGAAGAAGATGATGATGAAGAAGAAGAAGAAGAAGAAGAAGAAGAAGGATGAAGAGAAGAAGAAGAAGAAGAAGAAGAAGAAGAAGAAGAAGAAGAAGAAGGAAGAAGAAGAAGAAGAAGAAGAAGAAGAAGAAGAAGAAGAAGAAGAAGAAGAAGAAGAAGAAAAGAAGAAAAAGAAGAAGAAGAAGAAGAAGAAGAAGAAGAAGAAGAAGAAGAAGAAGAAGAAGAAGAAGAAGAAGAAGAAGGAAGAAGAAGAAGAAGAAGAAGAAGAAGAAGAAGAAGAAGAAGAAAAGAAGAAGAAGAAGAAGAAGAAGAAGAAGAAGAAGAAGAAGAAAGAGGAGAAGAAGGAGAAGAAGAAGAAGAAGAAGAAGAAGAAGAAAGAAGAAGAAAGTAGAAGAAGAAGGAAGAAGAAGAAGAAGAAGAAGAAGAAGAAGAAGAAGAAGAAGAAGAAGAAGAAGAAGAAGAAGAAGAAGAAGAAGAAGAAGAAGAAGAAGAAGGAGAAGAAGAAGAAGAAGAAGAAGAAGAAGAAGAAGAAGAAGAAGAAGAAGAAGAAAAGTGAGAAGAAAGAAGAAGAAGAAGAAAAAGAAGAAAAAGCAGAAAGGAGAAAAGGAGTCTGAGTGAGATTTGGTAGGGGGTAGGATTACCTAGACACAAGAGCAGTGATGAAATTTCAAGACACTCTTGAATCGCGTTTGAAATGAGAAATGGGAGAAGAGTTTGGAATGAAAAATGAATGGAATAGTATTTTCCCAACAATCAGGATCAGGCTGTAACAATTTTCCTGTTATTTCTTCCCCTCTAAAAGGATTGAGAAATATTCAGGTTACAAATGTTCTAAAAATGATGTATTTTGTTCTCCATCTTCAGTTTATATTTTGTAAATTCATGGTAGAAGTTGAGGGAGTACCGATAATTATGAAGTAAAATGAAGTAAAATTATGAAGTATATTGAGGATACTCACTCATTTTGCAGTACTTCAGTGCAGTCTCATAGTCTTTCAGCATAACTGCAGATAAAAACTGTGAACAGATAAAATAATTCTAATAAGTTACGATAGAATAATCACTGCAAACCAATAACGCAATGATCTAGCATAGACCAGGTAAAATTTGTTCATGATGAAGTTAACGCCAAAGAGCTGTGATAAAGTGTAATAGAACTACATAATTTTTATTATTCGCCATGAATTTTCACAATGAAAGAGAGTCCCATTGTGGTGGGAAAAGATAAATTGTTGACGACGGTGAAAATTCATGACAAGTATGTATGACTATTGTCAATGCCAACTTATGTATGGCCAATGACATTTATACAAATAAATTGAAATTGAAATTAAAATTATGGGGAAAAATGAGAGGCTCTAGGCAGTCGGTGGCAAGGACGGGACCTGGAAACATCTACAGCAGATCAACCAGCCCGACTTCTCCCTACTGAGAGGGTCTCCCATTTGTGGTAGAGTGAGTGCCAAATTATTTATTTTACTTTTTAATTAAGGGTATATCTTGTCAATCACTGAGAATCATATTTTGTCTTTTGATAAATAATCTTTTAAAGTTATTAATAAATTTCTATATTATTCATTTTACTTTTCATTATTTTACTATTAAAACCTTCTCATGAGATAAAGAGTAAGATCCAAAATTTAACCCCTTGTATGCCAAGCGATATTTAACCCCATTTTATTTTATTATTATAGTTTACAGTTTTATCTTTTATTTATTTCAAATCCAACTCCTTGAGAGTTCGGATCATTTATCTCTTCCAACAATCAATCTTGTTGAATTGATCTCATTCAAAAAATATATTATAAAACTTGATTAATATAAGTCAATCAATATTTACATAATTAGCTGACCAACCTTAAATTATTCAATTCCATTACAAAAGTATAAACATGACTTATATTAATATCATTTTCGCTTTTAAAAACAGTTATATTTTGATCCTCTTGTACCCTATAGCCTTGTCAAGCGAAGAAGATATCCCTTCAAAATGGCAGCTGTTCAATAATGCCAGCATTCGAAATGAATATAGTCCCACTCTTTCCATCTATATCTCATCACTACAGGCCAAGTGTTAATGGAAAGGATATACTGATGCTTTCCCAAGAATGGACATTTTTATGTCCAAACTTCGCCTTTTCATTTAGATATTTTAATGTACAACAAGAAAGATTGCAAGCAAGAAGCATATCGTTTGGATATTTTTTTCTATGATTTTTGCATTCATATGTAACTTCTCGTTGAATAGGTTATAGAATCATAGAATAACCTGTAACAATTGTAATGTAAAATATCGAAATTAGTGCGTAACTTGTAAAATGATAGATTCAATAACAACTCTTGTAATCTAGAAACTAAGCTTAAATATTTTGTTACTATCTAAATGAATAAAGAAATCTAATCTAATCTCATCTCACCAGCAGGTGGACAGAGGCAAGGTTAGAACCTTGGGACAGAGGTGGTTTCACACTAACATTTACAGATCTGCGCATGCGTAGTTACACTCTCGCTCAAATCGGCCATTTTGAAGGAATGTCTTCTTTGCTTGAGAAGACTATACCAAGTTTGGTTAGAACCAGAATTGGTACTAGAGGATCATAATTGGTCCAGGAAAAGTTTGGTCCAAGAGCATGGGTATGTGGCTGAGCAATCAAGTATATAATTATGTATATAATATATCAACTTAATTATAATATATATATCAATTATGTATATAATATAATTATATAGTATATCAACTACTATAGTGAATCTATCCCATTTTTTCGAAAAACAGCTTACCTCAGCAAGTATCTCAGTGGGCGCCGAAATTGATTCGTCAGCATCGGTGTACTCGCTCAGGTCCTCCACACTGCTGCTGGTCGCCACGGGCGCCACCTTGTTCTTGTTATTAGCGGTGCTGGTGGGGGGACAGGGGGGACAGTTGCCATTCACCTCGCTCTCCATCGGGCTAATCTCTGAAACAACACTGCAACTCAACTATTCTCATTTCTAAGCTAGAACTAGGATAAATCTATATTTTATAATATTCAATTGTATGGAGTATTTTATTGCTTTAAAGAATATAATATTCGAATTTCTACTTCTAAATACCTCTTTAGGATCCTCATCCACTGTCAGTTCGAACCGACAGTTCCGACAGTTAAAAACACAAATAAATGAGGAAACAGGCTGTCCAAAATAGCTGTAATAAGCTGTACAAGCCGGCAAGCCGATCGTGTTGGATGACCAACTGAGAATGATTGAACATGAAGCCTCCTGTACACGGGGTTAGTAGTGGCGGCTAGTCAAATAGCTGTAGCCAATTATAGCCTTTGTCTTGTCATTCAGTTCTTTATTCTTTCTTTACAATTGCGACTTGGTTTCCAAGTATTTTAAGCAAAGGATGAATGAGTGATGAGTTAAACAAGAGCTGTGATTGGCTATTCGACTGGCCGCCACTCACAGCTCTTGTTGTTTAACTCAATGACAAGACAAAGGCTGTAATTGGCTACAGCTATTCGACTGGCCGCCACTACTAACCCCGTGTACAAAGGGCTTATAGAAAAGGATGTGGACGGTGCAAATTTTTAATACGCATCAGTGATACGCAGTTGTGATACAGAGTCTAAAATTGATACAGGAAGGAAACTTGATGATACGAGGCATTTGAAATAGTCATGGATCGCCGCTGTATTGGGAATAAGTTGTTTCTATTTCTCAATTATTGTCAATTTTTGAAGCATTCCAACTCAGTTCATGTATTTTCAAGTGGGATAAAAAAATGTGATAAAACACAAGTTCGGAGAGCCAATAGTTGATTTTCCCTGATCTCCGGCATTGTCAAATGATTTCGCAAATATTTGTTGTCAATGAGCTTCCTTCCTGTACGATTGCGTATCAATTTTGGACTTTTGTATCACTATTGCGTATCATTAATCCGCCGTGTCAGAAAACAGGGCTTTTAGAAGATTTTTTGTGATTGCATGTGTTGTCTATTGAACACACAGACGGTTGTTCTTTGTAAAGGAGTTCCGTGTTTTTGATTCAGATGGATAATTTGTTTCATAGTTCATATTTTTGGAAAGAATATCAGTTATTTGAATTCTAATTTAAACCAATCTCTAGTAAACTCTGTTCACAGTGCTGCAGATCACGTTCGGAACGGTGGAAAAAATTGTAAAAAATTATTAGGTGAGCAATCAAGTGGTAATTAGTATAATTACCTGAATTCAAGATTTGCGTTGTTGAGATATTCTGCATGCTTGTTGATATTCATTGTGAACAGCTTTCAGAACATCAGTTGCAGGTAAATAATGCAATAGCTGAAGAACGATGTTGCATTGCTCATCTCAGATTATTATCTGTAACACACAAAAGATGAAAGAAAATTAGATAGTTAATTACCCTCTATTCACGATCACTTGAGACGGAATAAACAAACTTTTTGAGTGTGTAATGGAAGGTCTTCTTCTATGCGAAATTTTCGGCCACAGACCAACAGCTGTAGCCAACCACAGCTCAAGACAACAGTCTTGAGACAATACAAGTCGGACTGTAGCCAATCACAGCCCCAGAAAAGAGTCAGCTGTTCGACTGCAGCCAATTTTTTCGCATAGAAGAAGACCTTACAATACACACACACACACACGCAAAATGTTTGTTTATTTCGTCTCAAGTGATCGTGAATGGACTATAGATAGAGAATATAAGATAGTTCAAGAAATAAGGATATAAAAACAAATCAATCAACATCTTTCCAAATTCATTATTTTTAGACTTCATCAATAACTATTCCATTCCATTCGTTGGATTTTTGAATGAAAAGACTAGATACTGTTCTGTCAAACCAACGATTTAGGAATCTGTGGTTTGTCAATGTCTCGTCTCTCCATTTAATATGTATAACTACCCAAATTGCACTTTCACAACTATACTCAACAAGTAATTGCATTGTCAATAAAGAAACAAAATCCACTCTAAAAAGTACAAAGTAATTAGCAAATGAGGAAGAATTCCAGCTTGCTGTGAAGTTGTGAAGGTGATATTACGGTAGTTATCCATATTGAAAGGAGAGATAGGCCGAATAAAGGTATGTCAAACCATAGATTTATTAGAAATCTAAATACCAGCTTGGTTGCTACATCATTATCAATCTACAACTCTGTAGAAACCCATCGATTTTCGAAGAATCTGTGGTTTGACAATATCTTATCATTTCATATTTTAATAACTCCAGTGCTTAATCTCGAGTAGAAAACACCGCGCTTTCCAAATCAGATGCATAAAATTCAGTAGACCCTCTAATTAGATGCAGAAGATTAGATGCAGATGCAGAAGATTAGATGCAGATGCAGAAGATTAGATGCAGATGCAGAAGATGCCTCAGGAGTTCCAGAAGCAGGAGAGATTGAAAAGATAAGATGAAGAAAGAGTGAGAGAGAACTAGTGAGAGAAATTTTAGATAAAGAGATCAGATGCCGAAGATTGTTGCAGAAGTTTCAGGAGAAAAGCAGAGAGTGAAAGGAAAGATAGAGTTCGAGAGAACGTGAAGGAGAGTATTACAGAATAAGAGAAAGAGTATGAGAGAGAACGAGTGGGAGAGAATTGTAGAGCAAGAGAAAGAGAGAGAGAGAATCTCTTAAGAAAGCACCCTGAAGTTTCCATGACAACGGTGGCGAATAATTAAATAATAATGCGAAGTTCAGTTCAGGTTGCAATCTTATAACATTGAACGCTGTTCAACTTCCCAGAAACAATCGATCTAACCGGATTAGAGCGATAAAACACGATGGCAAGGTTGAGAGAGTAGGTTGAAGCATATTTTGTGCCATAAATCAAAGGGAATTTTAGTTCATAAGGAATGGGAGAAGAAATTGAGAAGAAAGGGGAAATAGTTAAAGAGAAAAATTATAAGTTGATGGATACAAATAGTCTCTTTTGCAATTATTTGCTTTTGTTTGTGGTATCTGGACTGAAAATGAATAATTAACAATAGTCTATCAATATTCAATTTCAATCATATGATAATATTTGGATTTATATTCTAATATTGTTTAGTTATTTCAGTATTCAAGTCACATTGAAATTGGGTTTAGTTCCGAATCATGTCTGTGAATAATAATACTTCTAAAGTTTAAAAAAAGGGTATCTGATTAATCAATTATTTTAAATAGCCCTAAGTTCAAGGTTTAATTTTAAATATAATCATGATTAAGACTGCTTTAATAGTGAGTCAAAACATATAGATGAAAATGGAGATGCAAATTATATTAGATTGCTCACTTCCATTTATTCCATTGTGCTTGATCACTACAGCTGATTCATGAATATCAACTTAAGTGACATCTTCATTTTAATCTTCGACTTCATCTTCATCTTTTTTAACCCACGATGAATGCATCCCAAACAGTTCAAAATGAACTTCACTGGTCGATATCAATTCGGAAATACTTCTAAATTGAAAATAACTCTTCCGAATCAAAATAACTTTGAACATATTCGAGAACTTCTACCATGTTTCCTACAAAACAAGGTTATGTTGGCGAGGTGGAACACCTTTCGGTCTCTCCACCAAATAAAGCCATACGCTAATAATAGAAATAATAATCCGGAAATACTCGTATTTCATAGTCAGAGGTTTTTTACAAATCTTCATTCAATATTATTCAACTTATGTGCAGAGTGCATTTGCACACGGGTATCTTCTTATTTTTGCTGTGATGATCCCGTCATGAGTTCTTTGACTCCACTGTGATTCTTAAACTCCATGATCATTCAAGATGAACAACTTAAGGTGAGTTCCAAACCACCGAAAATACATCCAGTAACCAAATTTATGAAATAACCAGTGGAAAAGCCCTGAACTGAAAGTGGTCACCCCTACAGTAAAGTACAGAGTGGCGCAGAGAAACGGGAAATTTTGAAATAACCATAATAAACCAAATAATATTTTGAAAAACATTTTTAATGCTGGGAATGTGTTCGTCAAGAGTGGAATTTTAATAAAATCACATTTAAAAAGTAACATTTGTTAAGTGTTGTCCATTGCAAAATCACCCTTTTTAATTCATTTTCAAGTGATTTTCACTATTTATTGATTTATTACACATTTGTAGCCCTTAGGCTGAGGCCGCACTGCCGGTGGGTAGAGCGTGGAGGGTGGAGGTAAATCTATAGAACATACACACCAACCACAGTAATACATCGTATGAATAGTATGTGTTCAGCCGCCATCTTGAAATTCTTAAATATGGATAACATAACCTCAAAAAAACAGTATGACGTCATAGCACAGTGAACATTTTTTAATATAGTTGTGTGAATAGAGTTGTGATGGCTAGAGCAGCGCAGCCAGAGCCGGGCAGCTCGAGCCGATTGGGAATGCGTTACCTTTAGTCTTCAAAATCGATTGAATGAATATGATAGGCGCAATGGACAACACTTAACAGATATGACTTTTTAAATGTGATTTTATAAAAATTCCACTCTTGAAGAAAACATTTCCAGCATCAAAAATGTTTTGTAAAATATTCTTTGGTTTATTATGGTTATTTCAAAATTTCCCGTTTCTCTGCGCCATTCTGTATATGTGAGTCTCTTATCAACTCTAATCTGATATATTATTAGTTACCAGCACAACCACAAGGTCAATCTCAGTCTATATTGATTTAAAAATTGTGAATTTTGATTTCTCATTCAGCTTGGGAATGTGACCTGTGTGGCTACAAAACCATGGTTTTGTACCAAATTTATCTGTAGAATTGACAATAAAAGTGTGTTACATTTCATTAATTTGATTCAGTTTATTATCCAAATCACCCAAACTCACCGTATCTTATCACATTTCTATTGAAAAAATCTAAGTTAGAAAAATTATTCTCATTTGGCAATCCTGACCATCCCAGTCCCATTTCTCTTCAACAATGGCAATGGAAAGTTGGATTTGAAAAATTTTCCATTTTCATTTCCATTTCCGCCATGATTATTCCATCAAACTTCAGCTCGCCTCATGCTATTCCCTTATCACAGACTACTATCAAGATATCACATTTTTCCTTTTTCTTTTCTTTTCCTACCAACTCTCGTATAGTCTGTCCAAGCGAAGAAGACATTCTGGCAAGATTGGAAAACGACTCCAGCTTGGTCAATATTTGTTCAAGAATTATAAATGTGGTCTTGGCAGTAGATCAAATTGTTTCCTACAATTTGAGTCCAAATTTATGATTTTTGAAGCAATATTGACCGAGCTGGTGTCATTTTTCCTATCTTGCCAGAGTGTCTTCTTTGCTAGGACAGACTACATCTCACAGTGTTCCTGTTGAAATGGAATCTTTCCGGAAGGATATCATTTGTTGCTCAATCTCATTCTTTTACTAGGCTTCATTCTTCTTCTTCTTCTTCTTCTTCTTCTTCTTCTTCTTCTTCTTCTTCTTCTTCTTCTTCTTCTTCTTCTTCTTCTTCTTCTTCTTCTTCTTCTTCTTCTTCTTCTTCTTCTTCTTCTTCTTCTTCTTCTTCTTCTTCTTCTTCTTCTTCTTCTTCTTCTTCTTCTTCTTCTTCTTCTTCTTCTTCTTCTTCTTCTTCTTCTTCTTCTTCTTCTTCTTCTTCTTCTTCTTCTTCTTCTTCTTCTTCTTCTTCTTCTTCTTCTTCCTCTTCTTCTTCTTCTTCTCTGAGGCAGCCATGAACGAGCTGCATTCTTCTTGAGGAGAACAATACTCTTTTCTACTGCAGCTCTGCTATCATTTTCTTCTCTCTTTTTTCTAAAAACTTCTTTTCTTTCGTCTCACATTTCTCATCTTGTCGCTATTGTGACGTTGACGTCACTTATTACGTCAAAACTTTTTCCAGTTCTTCTGTGACGTTTTTTCTCTTTCGTCGGTGATGTTTTTGCTGTCATGAACGAAAAAGATCTGTAGATGTTCTTTTAACGCATCAACGTGTTGATTACAATTCTGCAATTCACTAGTTGGCAGTCGACTTACTATTATATTCTTTCACTATATTATTCTTTACTATATTCATCGAGAGTTTGGAGTGGAGTTGATGTTTTAGGAGTATCTAGAGTTATTCAAACCTGACGCAAACCGACCTATGTAACCAAACCGACGAACACGAACCGAACGGGACCGAACACAATGCAACCTCAAAGCGAACACGAACCATACGCGGTCCTAACACCAACCAAACACGAGCCGAACACGAACTGAACATGAACCAAATACGAACTGAACACGAACCGAATACAAACCGAACACGGACAGAATTCAAACTGAACACGTGCCAAACACGAAGGAACACGAACAGAACGCAAACCGAACATAACCGAACACTGACCGAACTCGAACCAAACGCGAACCGAACACGAAAAGAACAGAACTGACCACGAACCGATCATGAACAGAACACGAGCCGAACGCGAACCAACACAAACAGAACACGAACTCAACTCGAACAGAACACGTACTGAACACAAACTGAACAATGAACAAAACACAAACCGAACGCAAACTGACCACGAACCGAACCCGAACAGAACACGAACTGAACGCTACCGAACACAGACTTGAGCGCAAACTGAATACAATGCAAACTCAAAGCGAACGCGAATCGAACACGAATAGGAACAGAACGCCAACCGAATTAATATATGAATATATAGGCTATATAATGCGAACTTCGAACTTCCAACATGATAATCAGTAGTGATGGTGGAGATGTATTATTATTTTCGGAACATTTTGTATAGTAATGTTCGTAGATAAAATAGTGTAGACTTTTAAAGCACTCAAACTAACTAGATTTTGCTCTAACTTACATCTCACTTATGCTTTCATGATCTCCACTGCAATTTTTCAATTTGGTAGAGGGTAGTATGGTAAATCTATTGGCATAATACCACATCTGTATAAACATTATGAATGGTTTGTGTTCAGCCGCCATCTTAAAATTCTATTGTATGGATAACATAACCTAAAGAAACATTTGACGTCATACTATTCATAAGATTTATTATTAGGAACACGGTGTGTATGTTCTATAGATTTACACTACCACTCCACTAGCTCTACCCACCGGCAGTGCGGCCTCAGCTTTAAATGATCTCATAATTATTCAAAACTTAGTAGTTGAATAAACTACTGATAGAATCCTATACACAAAGCCACAAAATTAATACTACCTTGTTCAAGTCATTTTAATAGGATTGTTTCATTTCATACGGGTATAGTCTGTCCGAGCAAAGAAGACCCTCTGGCAAGATGAAAAATGACTCCAGCTCATTCAATATTGGTTCAAAAATTATTGATTTGGTCTCAATTGTAGGAAACAGTCCAATCTACAATTTGAGACCAAATCAATAACTTTTGAACCAATATTGACCGGCTGGAGTCATTTTCTCATCTTGCCAGAGGCTCTTTCTGCTTGGACAGTCTTGAATCGCTAACACTCGTCTCCATACCTAAGTATGACTCACAATTATTCAATGTGTTCAATAATAGAATAATTTATTGTTATAGATAAAATTTATTTAGTCAACGATATTTAGATATCACGAGAGAGCTTGATATGAAGTACAATTTCCAAATCACCAAAAATGAGAAGGTAACCGAAGCCATTTCTTGAGAAACACGTAGAATTCTATGCTGAGCAGCTCGATTGTAATTGGCTGGAGGCGTGGCTTGTTGGAAGGGGGCGACCAATCGCATTGCAATAGGACTTTCAAGGTGGTCTAACAACATATATATGTTGCTGCGATTGGCTGAAATTTCAATGGATTATTCTGTTAAGTATTTTATTTGTAACTCATTTCGAGGCGTTTTTGTAAATTTGAATGGTATCAAGTTACATTAGTTAATCACCCGAATACTTGAAAAGACAAAAATGTATCACTATCGCGGCTTGGAAACTTGGAAAAAAGTTATTATTAATAATAATAACTGGCGGCTCGTACCCACGAAACAAGTGAAGTTCCCGTATCTTTTACTGTACAGCACTTCACCTGTTTCGTGGCCACGAGCCGCCTGTGATTATTATTGACATCACATTTTTCTAGGTAGGCTACATCGCTTTACAACTTTTAAATCTTATATTTTACATTAGTTTATCACTAGATTTTCTTATTATGTTACGCCGCCTTTCGCCGATATGAGCCACACATTGGAAGTGAAGGAGAGCCGCATGAAATGCGATCATAAAAGAGCTAGGCGAGATTTATTTCACGTTGAATTCTTGGTTGCCATGGTTACCTCAGCTAGAGTACGGCCATTTTGAATGAGGCCTTACACAACCGTATTGTTGTGAGGTAATAGTGGAGTATTACATCAGGGTATGAGTGGGAGGAAACTCCCACTCACGATTTTCCATGGTTAATCAATTATAATCTGAGGAGTCCTATCTCACAAGGTGTCAAATTATTTCTTAAGATTCCTTCCTTACATCACTCACTTTCTTTTTTTCTCTTCCTCACATCTCTCCTACCTTCCATACATCTCTTCCTCCTTATGGGAGAGATATCAATTGAAGAAATGTCTTTGACAATCCCTCTCCAAGAATAAACATTTTTATGTCTAAACTCCGACATTTTATGTTGACACAGCACTGCACAAATTTATATTAGCGTTAGCTTTTCAAAGCCTACATCTGATTCATCTCGCACGTTTACATAGTTTATAATTAGCCAGCTTGAGCGAACCATAATGTAATTAGTGTAATTTTCATTTATTTCTATTGTTATAGCATACGATTTGAATTATTGTAGTATGTAATCTACATGAATAAAGTGATTGAATCTGAATCTGAATCCTTCTTTACGTCATCTCTCCTTCCTTCCTTTCCTACCTCCTTCTTTCCCTCTTTACATCCCTCTCTCTGTTATCAACACTCTTTCCTTTATTCTATTCTCCTTTCTCACCTTTCAGAGCTCTTCTATTGTCTACTTGTATCAATTTTTTTCAAATCTTGAAAATTCAGCCTCATTATTTTATTTTCGTCTCATCTAAATTATAATTTTTTCTCTCTCCTAAATCTTTTTCTTCATTTCTACCTGCGTACACAACTTCCATAGGTTTAATTTTTTTCCATTTCGAGTATGTTTTGAAAAACCACAAAAAAGTTTGAAGTCATGGACTTCCATTATTGGAAAATGTCAATTTGAAAGTGTTTTTATTTAGTTTAAAATTAAATGTGGGGAAAAAATGAATACACAACACCATTATCAATTATTCTCCCTTCTAATCCAAATTATAATTTTGTCCCCCTCGTGCATTCTCTTTGATTTCCCTTCTTATCTCAGACAATTATTATTCAGGTTTTTGTTTCTTGTAAATTAACTGAAACTTTTAATTCCTTCCAATTTCAGCTCCATCATCCAATACA
Source organism: Sogatella furcifera (assembly GCA_017141385.1). NCBI lineage: Eukaryota > Metazoa > Arthropoda > Insecta > Hemiptera > Delphacidae > Sogatella > Sogatella furcifera. The sequence goes on from CM029554.1 coordinate 2,328,425, forward strand.
GCGAATATTTACCAGAGAAGTATTGTCTGAAAAATGAGGGGAGTTTTAAAATACAAGGGTACAGCCTATTGCTTGCTTGTTTCCCCCCACTACCCCACTTAACATCCCTTTGAACGAATTTATAGCATCTTCACACTCCCTATTCCACCCCATACAACTTTTTCATGCTAAACACCCCTACACACCAATTAAGAGAAAGGCAAAAAGGAAAATAAGAAGAAAGACGAGCAATGCAGACGAAGAAAAAAAAAAGAAGAAGAAAGAACAAGAATAAGAAAGAAGGAGAAGCAAGAAGAAGAGAAGAAGAAGAAGAGAAGAAGAAGAAGGAGAAGAAGAAGAAGAAGAAGGAAGAAAGAAGAAGGAAGAAGAAGAAGAGAAGAAGAAGAGAAGAAGAGTACAAGAAGAAAGAGAAAGAAAAAGAAGAAGAAGGAGAAGAAGAAGAAGAAGAAGAAGAAGAAGAAGAAGAAGAAGAAGAGAAGAAGAGGAGAAGAAGAAGAGAAAGAAGGAAGAAGAAGAAAGAATAAGAGAAGAAGAAGAGAAGCAGAAGAAGAAGAAGAGAAGAAGAAGAAGAAAAGAAGAAGAAGAAGGAGAAGAAGAAGAGAAAGAAGGAAGAAGAAAGAGAAAGAAGAAGAAGAAAAGAAGAAGAAGAAGAAGAAGAAGAGAAGAGAAGAAGAAGAAGAAGAAGAAGAAGAAAGAGAAGGAAGAAGAAGAGAAGAAGAGGAGAAGAAGAAGAAGAAGAGAAGAAGAGGAAGAAGAAGAAGAAGAAGAGAAGAAGAAGAAGAAGAGAAGAAGAAGAAGAAGAAGAAGAAGAAGAAGAAGAAGAAGAAGAAGAAGAAGAAGAAGAAGAAGAAGAAGAAGAAGAAGAAGAAGAAGAAGAAGAAGAAGAAGAAGAAGAAGAAGAAGAAGAAGAAGAAGAAGAAGAAGAAGAAGAAGAAGAAGAAGAAGAAGAAGAAGAAGAAGAAGAAGAAGAAGAAGAAGAAGAAGAAGAAGAAGAAGAAGAAGAAGAAGAAGAAGAAGGAAAAATAACAAGAAGAGGAAGAGTACAATTATCTTCGGCTCCTATTATCTGATAGCTCTCAAAGGTCTTCTTCAATAGCACCCTCTTCCAGAACTCTTACCTCCCTGAGTACAACCAGCCTTACCCCTGAATTCCTCCCCACTGTACCCGTTCTCCCAAACTTTGCTCCCCTGGTTCTTGACCCCCCAATTTCCCTCCAGAATAGTACAATCCTCTTGTTCTAGTTCCTTTCCTCTGTACCCCGTCTACTGAACTGTACCCCTCGGTTCCATCAACCCCAACCCACCCCACAATACATCCCTTTTGGTCTAGTTTACCTCTCTGTAACCTGTTACACTTAACTCCTACATCTTCCCCTGGTTCTTGTCCCCTTTAACAATCCCCTCCCACCCCTCAGAATACAGACATCCTCCTGATCCACTGCCTTTCTCCTTGTATAGTCTGTCCAAGCAAAGAAGACCTTCTGACAAGATGAAAAAATGACTCCAGCTCGGTTAATATTGGTTGAAAGATTATAAATTCAGTCTTAAATTGTAGATTGAAATGTTTTCTACAATTTGACTAAATTAAAAAGTTATTGAACCAATATTGACCGAGCTGCAGTCATTTTCAGTCACATCTTGCCAGAATAATGCCTTCTTCGCTTGGACAGACTACCCTGTAACCTAAAACCCCTCCATCCCCCTCCCCTTGTTACTGTTCCCTTAGTTCCCCCCCAATCAAGTCACAAAACCCTTTGTCCCCTTGAATTCCCCCCAACCAAGCCTCAAATCTTTTGTCCCCTTGAATTCCCCCCAACCAAACCACAAAACCCTTTAGATGCCCTTCTTGTGGTTGTACTTACAATATACTTGGTCTCCGGTCGCCTACCGCACCTAATTGATGTAGCTTTCGACTTGCCGTAACATTCATAAGATAGCAAATACAATCTATTACAATCCGGAAGTTACATCAGAGTATAGAACAAAGCCCTATTTCGCACGTCATTAAACTTGGCCGTGGGTTTTTGTTCTTGCCCGCCAAAAACTAATGAATGGGAAAAAGGATTAGGGATCAAGTGGAAACCGATACTGGGAAAGCTTTCTGTTGTTTTCCGGAGAGAATTCGGGAAATTTCTTGTTGCGGTAGAGTCAGGGACATATTTATAAACGCTATTATTGTAATGTAATAAATAACCTTATATGCTTTTTGTGAAAAAACATAACGTGACTCAATTTATTGTTATGATATGTGGAAAATAAAATTGAATTGAATTGAAAAAAGGCCTCTTACCTCTTTACGGATTGTTGGTACGCAGTGTTTTATTACGTTTTTATTAATTAAACTAGAAAGATAACTTAGAATGTTTCATATTTGAGAAATAGAATCACTTTATTTCCATTATAGTAGCGATCCATGAGCATTCCTTATGTTCCATTTCAACGAGCTTCCTTCCTGTATCAATTTTGGACTTCTGTATCATTAATGTGTATCATAAAGCCGCCTTGTGAAGAGGGCTTTACATCTGCTAAGTTAGTATAACATAATAAGGTAATCTGGTAGGGTGATTGTAGAATGTAAGAACAAAGAGGATTCTAGGATCTATTATTAGGATTTTATTATTTATTTTAGGATTTTATTATTTATTTTAGGATTCTAGAGAGTTCTATTATTCTATGGTAAGATGCAGAAGTGATAAAGAGATGTAGATGAAAAAATTAAATTGCAATCATTTTTATTTACAAGTTTGTGAAATTTTTTTTAAAAACGGGGAATCAATAGAATATGAATTAAATTTTTCAATTACAGTCTATTTAAAAAGCATCATCCAAAAACGTCTGTTTCGTTTTCACTATAGACCAACCATTATAACTATAACTGAAAAGCGCTTAACTATAACTATATTATGCTTCATGGTTAACTTTCCAAAGATTGGATGAAAAGACAAGATTATGTCAAACTACAGATTCATCGAGAAACCGGTTTCGGTCTCTGGTAAACTCGATATCTCCCGAAACTGGTATCTCGATTTTAATTAAATCTGTGGTTTGACAACATCTTTTATTTTCATTTAAAATGGATAACTACCACAATATCACCTTCACAACCACTCAACAAGCTTCTTGGGATCATTATGGTCAACCTAAAATAGAACTTCTTGAAACCAAGTTCTGGGGTTCGTAAACCAACTCGAACCGTAAAGGACCTTGAGCTGCCAACTTAGTTCGAGCGGTTTTAGTTTGTTCAAGCAAAGAAGACATTCTGTCAAGATGGAAAACTGACTCCAGCTCCGTCAACTATAGTTCAAAAATTATAAATTCTGTCTCAAATATTAGGACACATTTCTATCTACAGTTTGAGACCACATTTATAACTTTTCAATCAATATTGATTGAGCTGTAGTCATTTTCCCATCTTGCCAGAATGTCTTCTTTGCATGGACCGGCTTTAATAAGTTTTAGATGAAGTTGTAATTTCTTTAGCCGACCTCAGAGCAAAACTTCTGGCAGCAATAAATAGCCGCTTCTTATATCGATGAGACAGAAAAGCACTCGGAAAGCTCAATTTTTCAGCAACTGTATTATCTATCAGCGGTTCAAAAGTTGGAAATTCTTGTGGTAGATTGAAAAGAGTTACTGTAGTAGTTATTACTAAAGTATTATTGTTATAAAATGAACAAGTATGGAATGATTAAGATAACAACTGATGAGTTGACCAGTGAGAGAACGTTCGATATTGTTGGCTAGGAGACATTTTATAATGTTTTTTAAGCGTTCAAACATTATAAAACTTAACAATTTTGAATCAACTGGAGAAATTTCAAAAAATCTGTGAAACCAAACGAGCATACAATAAGAATAAGTCAAGAAGATTCAGGCTACCACAATTCCGTCTGTTGAAACCACAATTTTTTTTAATAAATCGAGTATTTGGTTACTCCTTGTAGGCTGAAGATGTGGCTCAGTGCCACGTAACGCGTTTAAGAAGCAACAAAACCGTGTGTACTATTGTTAAAGTGAAAGTTGGTAACATATTTACTAATTTATAAGTTAATAATCATCACCAAGTAGGATGAAGACAAAAGAAGAAATTATTTTTTGTTTGTAACTAACATTTAAATACGGGGTGGTTTGTTGGAGTTTAGTGATAGCGCGCCGTTCTGATAGCCAAGAGGACCCGAGATCGGGTCTTGACCAGTAAAGAATTCTTTGAATACAGCACAATCACATAGATATGGCCTACCGGTTTTCGGAGGAGAAGATAAGCCGTCGGTCGGAACTACCTAAAAAGTAGTCATCTCTCATCATCATCCATCTCATTACCCACGCAATAGCCTGAGAGCGTATGTGGGCAACAAAGTGTAAGTAAAAAAGTTATTGACAAGACTAAAAAGAGTAAATAGGAAAAATAAAGCATGAGATGTGACGAATACATTATAGATCTGGTCATTTTTAATTAGTGAACCAGGTTGGGTTAGTTCAGAGCGAAGAAAATATGTCATGATTGGCTGCGTTATGATATTAATACAGTATTGCTCTCTAGGAAAATTTAGGATATTCATTATTGTATTCATATTTTATAATCCTACCTCTTTCTATAGATCCAATCTGAATCATTTAGATTTGTTCCCAAATGTAATTTCAATTATTTAAATGTTTCAGATTGAAGTTATAAAGAATCTAAAGAGAAAAATGTATTGTATCACTTCAGAGCACAATAAGTGCAGCAGAGATTTCAGTAATAAGTTTGTGACTGAAAGTGATTCTTTATTATTTGATAACTGGTATTGATAACCGCATTATTCGCTTGGCAGTTCCCAAACGGCTCCATTTGGGAAGCATCTCGGTAATACTTATCAGATAATGGATCAGTAAACAGAAAGGAAAAGCAAGATCTCTTGTTGTTTACTCACTGTCCTGCTCTACACTCTAATTTTCCTCTTTTATTGACATTCGCTGACCCATCCTACTCCATTTCCAATTGGTTCGATCTTCAAACACTGGCGGCTCGTGCCCACGAAACAGGTGAAGTGCTATACAGTAAAAGATACGGGCACTTCACTTGTTTCGTGGGTACGAGCCGCCAGTGTCTTCAAATTCACTTATCAACCACTTATTAGATTGATAAAGCACTGATCAGTTAATGTTAGCAAAAAGGATAACAATTCAAACTCTAAAAAGTAATACATAGTTCATCATTATTTATATAGTTTTAGTTTGTAAGTTATTGATCTTCATAGTAATCATTTCACTCGGTGAGTAATAACTTTACTTACCGCTCTTACTTCTAATCCTATTAATTAATTTCCTTATGTGGATGGTTTGCTTCATTCAGAAGTTAAATTTCTTTCCTCGTCAGGCTGACTGATGGGAGCTCATCCTTGCTCACAGACCTTAGGTCCATGCAGGGATTATTTCCTTTATGTACAGCCTGTCATCTTGCATTTTTAGAGGAATTAACATTAGATAAGATAGTAACATTGTTGTATTTTTTAACATTTTTGCTGATGATGCGAGTGACAGAATTGTTTTATTTTGTTTGTATTATTTTTTGGTTGAGGAATAAAGAATTTGACTTCATTAGTTATCATCAGTGATTTGTTCTTATCTTCTTCATCCTTCTTTCTGTCCATAATATTATTTTTTCTTTGTTTTATCCTCTCCACTCCTTCTTGTTTCTCTTTCTGTTTTCAATATCTCCTTTCTGTTCTTTAATGTTGTTCTCCCTCTCTCTATTCCTTCAGCTTCTCTTTTAAAACCAATATCACATATTTCATTGTATTTATAATTTCAATATATTCTTACTAGAAAATTTATTAATCTTCTATCTTATCACTTCCATCTACTATTTTCAAATCGCATCAAATTCAATTTTCATTTCTCTGACAGCTCTATGTCGTCTTCCAGCTTCCCTCCACGTTTTCCTTCAAATATTTATCTCCACTTTAAATTTGATCTTTCCTTTGATATAACACACGGAATGAGATTAATAAGATTTCAAGTTTCAACTCTTGTTTGACATTGTAGCCAACGCCATCTTTCAACATTCTGAGGAACTAACATGACTACGAATAAGTTGCTGCCTTGCTCGGCTGTGATTGGTGGAGGCGTGGCTAGTAGGAGGACGGCTTAGTGGGGCGACCAATCGTATTGCGAGAAGACTTTCGAGGCAGTCCCACTGTATCCTACTCTGATTGGTTTTTACTCTGTATTGGTTGCCATGACAAAATCTTAATGTGTTTAATTTCCGAGCTCTAAATTTCCAGTCAAAATTTAATATTTCCCTCTTTCACATTTTGATCTGTGACACGTTTACATGATGATATTGCCATTATTATGGTAGATGCTTCCAGGGCTTAATATTAACGAAATTTTAAATTTATTTTAAATGGTACCTACCATTGCAGAAGAACTGTCTGACTACTAAATTTGTTGGTGCGGTAACGCTAATTCATAGATAATCCTTATAAAATATCACTGGCGGCTCGTGCCCACTAAACAGGTGAAGTGCTGTACATTAAAAGATACGGGCTTTTCACCTGTTTCGTGGGTACGAGCCGCCAGTATAAAATATCCTGCTCAACTATATCTTCAATAGTATAATCAGTCAGTTCTTCTTCAGTGCAATGAGGCCATTCAAATGAGGTTGAATTTTGTAAATCTCAATGAGAGACAAATCTATGAGTGAAATTAGTTTGATATGTAGAATGGAAGCGGATTGATACATTTATAAATCAATCATGGGAGAATTATAATTCAAGATTGCAATAATTATAAGTATAACCATAGATGGAACATTACTTGATTTCTCTATGGTATAGATATCCTTCAAATTCTATTATCATTATAAAAGCTTTGAAATTGAGTAGCAAAAAGATAAATTATTCGGCAGAAGCTTGATTTGATGAAATATTAGATTGCCAGCAAAAAATAGATTCATATCAAGGTAGCCATGATTTATTTTTTAGCAATCTTTCTGCGATATGATTCAGATTTATCCAAACCAGAAAAGGAGAGTTTGAATACATGAATTTTTGGTACAGCATATCCAAGGACATCCTTTGGGCGCTAAAAGGTGGGAAGAGAGAGAGAGAGAGAGAGAGAGAGAGAGAGTTGAATGAGAGACGTTGAAATAATTCGAAAAAGAATAACATGCACTGTATAATATGTAATAATGAACCAATAAACAGATAGAGACCTGAATCAATAATAATTGCTGTGTTAAATAATATAGAATATATACTAATGCACTTGTTATACTAACACACAAAGCTCATAATCTAAATTTAGTTGAGTTGGGAGGGGGGGGGGTTTAGGTGAAGGGTTAATTTGAAGTGTGTGTAAACTCGGTATGTTGTTTCTGATTATGGGGTGGGTGAGGGGTCCACCCAATAGGGAAGGGGTTACGTACTATGGGAAAAAAGGTCCCCCAAATCGATGGTGGGGGAAGGGTAAGGGATTTAGCAAAGCAGATTGCCTGTTTATTTAGCCAATGAAATGTTTTGCTTTAAGCCAATTAAATGGTGGCGACCGTGATTATTACGCTATTAGCGATTTGTTAGTGTTGTTGCCGATTTGTATTAACAAACTTCGATTGGAGTTAGTGAAGGAATGAGGGAGTCAGGGAGAGATTTAACGTGTTGAGTTTCTGTTTTGAACTTTTATCCCCAAGAATTACAAGGATTGAGTGTAAAAATTTTGAGAGTAATTAAATAATAAATAATAATCGAGGTTAGTCTGATCTATGACTGATGTATGAGTACATTTTTATAAAATTTAGGTTCCATTAGATTTTCATGACATGCAGTAAATTTATATTTGTGGTCGATTTGTTCAAAAGTCTTGTTCTTCTTGTTCTTCTTCTTCTTCTCCTTCTTCTTCTTTTCTTCTTCTTCTTCTTCTTCTTCTTCTCCTTCTTCTTCTTCTTCTTCTTCTTTCTTCTTCTTCTTCTTCTTCTTCTTCTTCTTCTTCTTCTTCTTCTTCTTCTTCTTCTTCTTCTTCTTCTTCTTCTTCTTCTTCTTCTTCTTCTTCTTCTTCTTCTTCTTCTTCTTCTTCTTCTTCTTCTTCTTCTTCTTCTTCTTCTTCTTCTTCTTCTTCTTCTTCTTCTTCTTCTTCTTCTCCTTCTTCTTCTTCTTCTTCTTCTTCTTCTTCTTCTTCTTCTTCTTCTTCTTCTTCTTCTTCTTCTTCTTCTTCTTCTTCTTCTTCTTCTTCTCCTTCCTCCTTCTTCTTCTTCTTCTTCTTCTTCTTCTTCTTCTTCTTCTTCTTCTTCTTCTTCTTCTTCTTCTTCTTCCTTCTTCTTCTTCTTCTTCTTCTTCTTCTTCTTCTTCTTCTTCTTCTTCTTCTTCTTCTCCTTCTTCTTCTTCTTCTTCTTCTTCTTCTTCTTCTTCTTTCTTCTTCTTTCTTCTTCTTCTTCTTGGCTTCTTCCTTCTTCTTCTTCTTCTTCTTCTTTTCTTCTCTTCTTTCTTCTTCTTCTTCTTCTTCTTCTTCTTCTTCTTCTTCTTCTTCTTCTTCTTCTTCTTCTTCTTCTTCTTCTTCTTCTTCTTCTTCTTCTTCTTCTTCTTCTTCTTCTTCTTCTCCTTCTTCTTCTTTTTCTTCTTCTTCTTCTTCTTCTTCTTCTTCTTCTTCTGCTTCTTCTGCTAGTGCCTATTTGTTCCGAATAATGGCGACCAGTCTGACCATGACTATCGTATTTACAACTATCCTAAAACAGTCGACAATGAGTGATTTGGCAATCTGATGACAAATAATATAAATTGCCTGAAAATTGGAAAAATCTACTGTGAAATCAGCAGTATCATTCTCGCAGTTAATCATGAATAGAAAAATTTGCAACTTCAATTCAGTAAGAAATATAAGTTTTTCTACTTGTATTTGTTCAGATATTCTTGACAAATTTATCTGTATTCTAAAGACGTTGCTCAGTTCAATTCTGCACTGAATGAATTTAGAAAATGCAGAAGAAGAAAAAGTAAAGTGTCTCTAAGTATCGCGTGAGATACTCCAATAAATATGGTTTGAAGCAGTAGGTAGTCAACTGAAGTACGGTAATGCCGTATTAAAAGGGTATTCCATGTTTTTCCCTGCAACTAGAATAATGCCATAGCAATAAATTGAATGATTGCATGATGAATCTAACAGCAGAATAGCTGTTATTTTCTGCTAAAATGACACAATTTACTAAAAAACCATTCGTTTCTGGTCTTTGGTTATTTGCTAACCGATTATATTGTTATAACTGTTAGATTTTATTAGTTTTCATCAATTTTAACTGAAAGATTTTTATTATAGTTTCCCAGTTCGTAGACTGATATCATCAATCAGAATACTTGGGATTTCAAAGTTTGAAGGTTCATATTATGATAAAATTGAAATCTGAATAATAAGAAATTAGAATGATACACATCCAAAGATCCATCCTATTTCTATTATTACCTTCAAATTGATTTCCATCAATTGATTTCGAATAAAATCTAATGAAGAGCTAACTAAAGCTTCTTGGAGCTAAGAAATTGAATAAGTCATCGTTAATTGATCCAAGTTAACTGATAATCTAAATTTTTGTTGATTATTTGGTTAACCTGAGGCTATTATATTTGTGATGGACTCTGATAATTGGGATGATCGACCTCCAAGTACCAAAGACTACAACTTCTCTTCTCTCACTTATCTACCTGTAATCTATGCTTTTTCGTTTCTATCCTTTTTTATTCCCTATTCAAAGCTCGATTCCAAAATTGCAACCCTGAAAAGTAACCCTCTACACTTGTTCCAACTTCCGAACTCAAATACATTTGCATTCCCTACCTAAGACGTGCTATGCTGTGTCGGAAGTTACATTAGATACGTACACTCTTAACCCTAACCTTTCTTTTCTCAACGATTACATTTTCTCTTTTCCCAACCTCAATTTTCCGCTACGAATTTGACCTAGCACAATACTTTTTTATTTGTACTTTCATCTATTTCTTCAACCTAGCACAATACCCCTCTATCCTTTCGTATTCATACCTACTCGTGGTCTCTTGTATCTGTATTCCTTACTTCGTATTTGTAATCTTATGTATTTCTCTTCTGGAAACCTGCTTGTAATCTCTTCTGGTCTCTTGTATTTGTATTCTCTCGTATTCGTAATCTCTTGTATTCTCTCGCATCCCTAAACTTTTGTAATTTCATTCTATTGTATTGGTAATCTCCTGTATTAGAGCTAAAACCAGAGATAATAGGGCTCTGATTAATGTATTCCACAACTTCTCCTCACTTTTTGACCTAGTTCAATTTGTTGAATGCCGTTAATTGCACAGTAATTGCCTTGGTAACAAGTTTCCAAGTCACTTATCCTCTTGAAGCCTTCTTTACACGTCAGATTTCTGATACGCAGTAGTGATACAGTCCAAAATTGATACAGGAAGGAAGCTCGTTGATACGAAACTACATTTGTAATGCTCATGGATCACCCCATATTGGAAATAAGCATTTTCTACTATTATTGAACATTTTGAGAGCATTTAAACTAATTAAGGTAATTTTTCAAGTTGTATGAATAAAAATTGATAAAACGCTTAATAATTTTACAGAGTCAATACGAGTAGTTATTTTTCACCGATTTTCGTGAATCCTCATCGATTTTATACAATTGGAACAATCGAATTTCAAGGTCTTGTAGAAGAATGAGAATTCTTGAAAGCAATGGCCACTCGTGCCCACGATACAGGTGAAGTGCTGTACAGTGAAAGATACGGGCACTTCACCTGTTTCATGGGCACGAGCCGCCAGTGCTGGAAAGGAATTCGAAGGGATTCAATTCTTGAATGAGAATGTATTCTTGAAGGAAATTTAACACTACCTACACACTCTAGGTTTTTATGTTTGATCTTCATAGGTTTTGGATCATATTTTGAATCTTCTTGAAACGATATTTAACCGTGTTCATACAGCGTGAGATCTCAACCCCAAATCAACAACATCTTCTTGATGTATTGTATTATGGTAGCGTGCTCCGATGCTTCTAATGCTTGACTGCTTTGTGTAATCTGGTCGAGTAAAGAAGACATTCTGGAAAGACGGGAAAATGACTCCAGCTCGATCAATATTGATTGAAAACTTGTCAATTTGATCTCAAATTGTAGAAAACATTTTGATCTACAATTTGAGACCAAATTTACAATTCTTGAACCAATATTGACCAAGCTGTAGTCATTTTCCCATCTTGCCAGAATGTCTTCTTTGCCCAACCAGACTCTACTTGGACTTGGCGTTGATTGATAATATTATTCTAACCGCACTTGGTGGCTTGACCGAGCTCAGGGTGGTTAGGATGGGTTATGTGATGTTGGGTTAGCAATAGAGGTTGAGGAGATTCCGGATTACAACTCTCCCTATTCATCAAAGCTGTGTTGTATTGTCTTAGCACGTTAGCAGTATACATAATGTGGAATGATATGAAGTTTGGAAGTTAGAGAATCCAGAGAATAGATATAGACAGCACTGGCGGCTCGTGCCCACGAAACAGATGAAGTGCTGTACAGTAAAAGATACGGGCACTTCACCTGTTTCGTGGGTACCAGCCGCCTGTGATAGACAGACTAAAATGTATTTCAAGAGAGAATAATGATGGGACGAAATTCAGAGAATGGCAAGGTGATGTGGAGAAGAAGAATAAAGATTTAGATTGGAAAATGGATAATTATGGCTGGCCAAAATTATTAAAATTAAAAAGTTGGCCATTAAGATGATTTTAAAGTTGGCTAATCCAGACAAGAGTCCAGATGAATTAAGAGAGGAAAAGAAAGATTTTAAAATAAGGAATTGTTGAATGAATACTGATAAAGAAAGAATTATAAGAAAAAGTTTTTGAGAAAACTTGAAATTACCTCAACTTGAGAACTTAAACATAACATTAAAAAACGTATGAAAGAGACAGGGTCCTCGCGTGCTTTTTTGGCGCCCTGTGCGAGACGGAAAATCAATAACAAGCAATTTGAAGATTTCACTGCTCTACCCAACTTTCTTAAATAACATTCGAGATAGTTCCGAATTCAGCCAGCTGATGGCAGTAGCAATAGGGTGACTTGCTTTGACTTCCATTGGGCACGCCTTCAAGCTCCACCTACAATCAAAATGGCCGAAAACTCGGTTTGAAAAGTTTCCAAATTCAACCATTAGATGGCAGCAGTTTACGGGTGATGTTTCAGGTTTGACTTGGACACGCCTTCATGCCCCACCTGCTCTTTTCTTATTGGTTGACAGTGTTTTGTGAGTTCTGTCCTAGAAAATGGCTGCTAGAAAAAAATTATGGATGATGTATCGTACACCAAAAATTATGCTGATTTACTATTGACATTTGTGTGCTAATATTCATTTAAGTATTCTGGCTGGGAAGATTCTATCAAGCTAGTATTTAAAGAATTTATTTATAGAATTCACACTCATTTTTACTTTATGTAACTTGGCCAGTACTAGACTTCAATAGTTTTATGCTGTATGAAATGAGATGAAAATATGATTTTGCACTTCCATCTTATACTCATTAATTCTACTTTTATACGATAAATATAATGAAATAGAACTCAAATTATTCATGATCTGATACTGACCTCATGCCAGAAAAAAGTTTGAAAGACTACAACAATTCTCTAAAAAAATTAGGGAGAAGTTTTTATCGGAAACTGGCTTTTGATCGGTCGAAAGAGTTTTATGGTGGTTGCCAGCCAACAATAGAATTGAATTCAAGACGGGCGTTTCTTGGCTTGATTCATACATTGATTGTGGTTTTTTAATTAATCAATTCACTATTATGAATGAGTTTGTGCTGGGGAAATGATTTCATGTGAATTCAAGTTGTTGGTGGAATAAGTTTTTTTATCAAATAGTGAAAAAATTATTCCAATAGCCCAATCGAAATTTTCAAAATTCCCGTTTTGCATCAGCCGCCGCGGTGCCCCCTTGGCCGTGGCGCCCTGAGCGCCTGCAAGCCCCACACGAGGGCCCTGGAAAGAGATTCTATAATGCTACAACGAATAAAAGAAAGTAGACTCTACAAATTATATTGAAGAGACTTAAACGAGTTAGGAAGTTGATTATTATTATTATTAGCGTATGCCATATTTGGTGGGGAGTCCTAAAAAGATGTTCCACCGGCAAAATAACCTCAATAATTATCCTCGATGGGAAATTGTGACATCTCTTGAAATGATAATACAATTAACTTGAAAGTTGATAATTACCGAAAGTTTAGTAGAAAACCGACAAGAAAATTTAGAAAGATAGAGGAAATGATTTTGAACCAAATCAAAGATGAGGATTGAGCTTCATTCAATTTATCTATATAGATTACAAAATAAAGAGGGAGTGCAAGAGAGAGCATAATATGTAAGTGTATGAGAGAGATAAGGATCTAGTTCAAGAGAGAAGATTAAATAGGGAATTTAGTTGCTTGTCCAGGTGTTTAGGGTTAGGGTTGTGGGTGCAGTTCGTGAAAGCTGAGAAGAACCGCCATTACAATAGATTTAACATGGCAACGGCGTGTCTTCTATAGCTGAGAACCAATGTAGAGCTGACCAAGCCAATGTTTTGCTTTCCGGATGCAGTGGTCCGACCAGGCGCTGGCGGCTCGTACCCACTGAACATGTGAAGTGCCTGTATCTTATACTGTACAGCACTTCACCTGTTTCATGGGCACGAGCCAGGTCCGATGTAATGACCGCACATTGTCAGACTAGTGGTCTCCAACCTTATCTAAACTCTAATAGGAGATATAGTCTGTCCAAGCAAAGAAGACCCGCTGGCAAGATGAAAAAATGACTCCAGCTTGGTCAATATTGGTTCAAAAATTATTGATTCGGTCTTAATCGTAGGAGACGTTCTGATCTACAATTTGAGATCAAATCAATCATCTTTGAACCAATATTGACCGAGCTGGAGGCATTCTCCCGTCTTGCCAGAGGGTCTTCTTTGCTTGGACAGACTGTAGGAGATATCCTGGCCTATCCTGTAATACTATTATGAGCCAAGTGAATAAAAAAGTAAACGTCTTATTGTCTAATTTTGTTATCTAGTATGCTTCCTACTTACTCGTGTTGTACTAAGTGAAAAATATAATCTAAACCTACTCCAGAAAAAAACCTTTGGATATGATCGTGAAGTTAGGTCACGAGCACTATGGACTACCCTTGGATGAGTTAATTTAGCAAAGTTGTATCAGAGACAATGTATAAAGGTAAGTATATACAATATATATAATAGTACATAGTCTAAGGTTGAATTTAGCCAAGTACATATTGTCAAGGTGGAACCTCCCTGTAAGATTCTCCTAAACATCAAAAGCCATACGATTTTTTATTCAATGTATTTATTCATGTTTTTATTTTAATTTCATATTTTTTCTTACTTCAAATTGAAGAAATTATCAAACAAGTCTGAAATAATAGATAACTTCTAAAGATTGATTATTGTGAGAATTGCTTCTCATTTTTAATCTAGATGACCGTGAAATATCGTGGAAATATTAAATACCTTGATACTTAGAATATGCTTTTTGTTTGTTTTTAAGGAAATAAAATTATTTATTTATTTATGAAAAATACGTGGAAAATTAGACTACCTTGATACTTAAATGATACTTGGTAGCTCAGCTCTCCTATAGTCTGTCCAAGCAAAGAAGACCCTCTGGAAAGATGAAAAAATGGCTCCAGCTCGGTTAATATTGGTTCAAAAACTATTGATCTGGTCTCAAGTTGTAGGTCAGAATGTTTCCCACAAATTGAGACCAGATCAATAATTTTAGAACCAATATTGACCGAGCTGGAGTGATTTTTCGTCTTGCCAGAGGGTCTTCTTTGCTTGAACAGACTATACCCTGAGGGAGAAGATAAGATGGGGAAATTGGGAATTTTCAAATATCGGAAAATAGTGAGTATAGTTTTTGAGAACTAAACTTCAAAACTCAGGGCTATTTAAAATAATTGAAAATAAATTAATAATTTTAAAGTTTTTTGAAGGGTATTTGTTTCTCATTTTATTTTCCAATAGTTTTTAAGTTTTGTTGAAAATTGAGATAGTTGAATTGATATACTGTACTCTAATTTATGAAATAGTAACTAATAGATAGAATAATTTCAGAATGATCAAATATTGGTAAAATACTTTGTTCAATTATTGAATAATCTTCAATAGTTTGGAAATTTAAAAATATGAAGACACTGAGACTTTTTCGAATTACAGCAAACTTCACCGTTTTACCGAATTATCGCTTACCTAGTTTGAATTATTTTTATTCTTCTATCACAAACATCACAAATTTGTCAAGAGTTCATTGCAAATCTGCACACAGTCTGCCGACAATCTGCACAAAGTCTGTCCTTTTGGCGCTTATCCAAGCGAGAATCCTTGTGTATAGTCTGTCCACGCGAAGAAGACCCTCTGGCAAGATCGGAAATTGACTCTTGCTTGGTCAATATTTGTTCAAGAATTATAAATGTGGTCTCAATAGTAGATCGAATTGTTGCCTACAATTTGAGATCAAATTGATAATTTTTTAAGCAATATTGACCGAGCTTGAGTCATTTTCCCATCTTGCCAGAGGGTCTTCTTTGCTTGGCCAGACTATGCCCGCTAATGAACTCAGATAGGCACTTCATTGATCCCAAGCCAACACTAATGAACTGGCCCTAATATCCTGAGATCCTAATATTCCAAGACCCTAATATCTAGTCACCAGGGTAGGGCAGGATGAGATAATAATTATGTAAGATTAATTTAAGCGAGACCACCCTATGACCCTGTAACCTAAGAGGATTAGGAAGCCCGTGTAGTGTGAGCCGAGGTACTATCACTAACTATTTGCAAATCTGTGAAGATATTCGTATGCTATTTTCTAGAATTGATCGATTTTCTAGGTATATACGTAAATACCAAATATTCAAAAATACAATATTTATAATACTAAATATTCTCTTAAATACAATAATAGTTCGAATATTATTTTCAACAATAACTTTAACATGAGTTCTCACCACTCAATGTATTATTGTTTATATTCAACTACTTTGATACAAAATAATTTATCACATATTACAAATTTAGATCAGAACATTTCCAAGCTTGAAGTTCAACTGTTCAAGAAGTAGGCTAGTCTAAAGCCCTGTTTAGACGGGAGATGTTTGATACGCAGTAATGATACAAGTTCAAAATTGATACTCAATCGTACAGGGAGGAAGCTCATTGACACTAGACGGAGCATTGATCGCCGCCATATTGAAAATAAGCTGGGTCTATTTCTCTATGATTGAACATTTTTAGAAGAGTTTTGATTATTTAATCAAGTTTTTTAGATAGCTAAACATTTTTAGATAGCAAATAGATTTACAACTAAAAATAGTGAAAATTTTCATCCCTCTGAAATAGTAGCGCTTATCTAGTCTGTCCAAGCAAAGAAGACCCTCTGGCAAGATGAGAAAATGACTCCAGCTCGGTCAATATTGGTTAAAAAATCATTATTAGTTTTTTTTGGAGGAAACATTCTGATCTACAATTTGAGACCAAATCAATCATTTTTTAACCAATTTCGACCGAGTTGGAGTCATTTTCCCATCTTGCCAGAGGGTCTTCTTTGCTTGGACAGACTATATCAACTTCTTCGACTTTTCTACCACCTTTGCAGTAGTCACATTGTTCGTTGAATTTTAATCTCGCATGACCTTGGAATAGCACGCGCTAATCGCTTGATGACGTCACAAAATGGAATCTGGATGACTGGTGCATAATACATGCAAATTGAAGTGGAGCACACATACACTGTTACTAGTCTGTCCAAGCAAAGAAGAGCCTCTGGCAAGATGGAAAAATGACTCCAGCTTGGTCAATATTTGTTCAAAAATTATTGATTCGGTCTCAAATTGTAGATCCGAATGTTTCCTACAATTTGAGATCAAATTGATAATTTTTGAACCGATATAGACCGAGCTTGAGTCATTTTTCCAACTTGCTAGAGGGTCTTCATTGCTTGGACAGACTATAACAGTGATTGGACCTTGGGGTACAATTTACATCAGGCTGAGTGCCGAGTGGGTTGTTAGCTGATGAAATTGAAGGGAGAATTGAAGGAGATGAAGGAGGAGGAAGAGAAGGGACAAAATGAGAGATGAAGAGATTATAAGGGAGAGGAATAAAAAAAATGGCAAGGGAGGAGAGAAATAATTTAAGGGTGAAGAAGAAGAAGAAGAAAAAAAGAAGAATTGATCATTTTAAAAATAGAAATAAAGCAGATGTAAAAGTGGTAAAGAGATGTAGATGAGAGAATTAAATGGGATTATGATATTTCTTTTCAAATTTCTAGAAGAGAAAAATATTTGGGAAATGAACAAAATATAAGTTTAATTATTTGAATTTTAGTTTATATTATAGAGCATCATTTGCCGACCACCAGTTTCGTAAACACTATACAGAGTGTTTCAGGAGAAATGTGCAATACTTCTCAGACTGATTCCTTACACCAAGTAGACAAAAAAGTTCCATGTGACCAACCCCCAAAAACGCTTTGTTACCGAGATAACAATGGCGGAAAATTGAGATTTTTCAATATATATTGAATTTTCTAATTTTTAGAGGCTTTAGTGAAGTCCTAAAATAAGCAATGCCAATGTGAAATTAGCTGAGGAATCCAATGAAACGAGTTCCAAGTTTGTAACTTTAACAGCTATTGAGATAATTGGAAAAATATGCTAAAAAACGCCATTTTCCAACAATAAGGGTTATAACTGGATAAGGAATCATAAAATTGTATTTTTATTAATGGAAGTTGAAGAAAGTCAGATTCTCATGAGAAAGTTGAATGTCGGCGATTCTGTAAATCTTACCCAAATCTCAAAAATCGCAAAATTGACAAAACATAGCACAAGTGATGAATTTGTGTTTAGTAGCAATTTTTCGATTTTTGATCGCTATTTCTGAGATTTGGGAAAGCTTTACACAATCGCCACCATTCAAATTTTTTTCCATTATTCGACTCTCTTCAAATTCAATTAATAAAAAATACAATTATATGATTCCTTATCCAGTTATAACCCTTATTGTTGAAAAATGGCGTTTTCTAGCATATTTTCCCAATCATCTCAATAACCGTTGAAGTAACAAACTTGGAACTGGATTCATTGAATTCCTCAGCTAATTCTACATAGGATTTGATTATTTTAGGACCTTACTAAAGCCTCTAAAAAATTAGAAAAATCAATATATATTGAAAATCTCAATTTTCCGCCATTGTTATCTCGGTGACAAAGCGTTTTTGGGGGCTGGTCCCATGGAACTATTTTGTCTACTTGGTGTAAGGAATCAGCCTGAGAAGTATTGCACATTCCTCCTGAAACACCCTGTATATCTATCACTTGCTATTTCAATCTAACGCTGAGCGATCGATACTGACTTGGTATGGCCATCGATTTATCAAAAACATCGACCTTCCTCCTATTGTTATACAGGTATACATATAGTCTGTATACATAATTATATACTTGTAGTTTGTCCAAGCAGAGAAGACCCTCTGGCAAGATGAGAAAATGCCTCCAGCTCGGTCAATATCGATTCAAAAATAATTGATCTGGTCTCAATTTAAGGGAACATTCTGATCTACAATTTGAGACCAAATCATTAATTTTTGACCGAGTTGGAGTCATTTTTGAACCTACTAACAGCTGATGTTGTCAATTAGAGTCATGTCATTTGTCTCAAATGACATACGCTTTTGTCTCAACCATACATTTTGTATCAAATTGTAAAAAACGTTCTTATCTACAATTTGAGACCAAATTTTCAAACTAATATTGACGGAGCTAAAGTCATTTTCTCATCTTGCCAGAATGTCTTGTATGCTTGAACAGAATACAAAACTTGGGATGGGTATCAATAGTCAAAAACATCGATAGTCAAAAACATCGATCTTCCTCCCATCGATACTCCACTCATTTCTATTCCCAACCCAGAATACATTAAAATACCGAATGAGATTGGTTTGGGAGGTCTCGGTAGCAGATTCCAACTATTATGGCGGATGGTGAACGTCTTTTATTCATGCTCAGCTCTGTTAGGACAGTCTGATAGCGGTCAACAATAGCGTAAAAGTTTAGTTGGAGTCGCTGACAACATTGTATGCTCTAGCAGATACCTCTCAGACTGTCCTGAGAGAGCTGAGGATCAATTGAAAACATTCACCAACCGCCAACTTAGCTGAGGTTTGCTTTACTTTGAACTTTAGAGAGACTCTCTAGTCAATAAGGGTTGATGAACAGCAAAGTCATCATTAGCCTTCTATAGTCCGTCCCAGCACAGAAGACATTCTGGCAAGATGGGAAAATGACTTCAGCTCCGTCAATATTAGTTTGAAAATAAGAAACTTGGTCTCAGATTGTAGATAAGAAGGTTTCCTACAATTTGTCAAAAAAAGTCAAAGTGGGAATAGAAAAATAATAAGAAAGAAGCAAATCCTGGTCTGTTCAAGCAAAGAAGACATTCAAGCAAGATGGGAAAATGACTCCAGCTCGGACAATATTGGGTCAAAAATTATAAACTTAGTCTCAAATTATAGATGAGAGTGTTTTCTTAAATTTGAAACCAAATTTATAATTTTTGAACCAATATTGACCAAGTTGGAGTCATTTTCCCATCTTTTCAAAATGTCTTCTTCGCTTGGACAGACCGGTATTTGCTACTTTCTTTTTCTTTCTTCTCCTATCCCCGCTTACTTTTCTTTATACACGTTTTTCTCCTTATCCTCATCCCCATCATCATTTTTCTTCTCCTCCTTTCTCATTCCTCCTTCTTCTTCTTCTTCCTTTCTTCTCTCCCTTCCTCCCTTCTTCTCCTTTCTTTCCGTCTTCTTAAAGATATTGAGCAG
The DNA here is from genome assembly GCA_017141385.1 of Sogatella furcifera. Lineage (NCBI taxonomy): Eukaryota > Metazoa > Arthropoda > Insecta > Hemiptera > Delphacidae > Sogatella > Sogatella furcifera. Next base: position 2,348,307 of record CM029554.1, read on the forward strand.
CCTGCTTTCCACTAGGAATGCGGAAAAGTCTCATCAATTATGATAATGTAGCTTAGTACTTTTGAACGGCTTTTTGCATTTCCTTTCTTCCCCTCCTCCTCCTCCTCCTCCTCCTCCTCCTCCTCCTCCTCCTCCTTCTCCTCCTCCTCCTCCTCTTCTCCTCCTCCTCCTCCTCCTTCTTCTTCTTCTTCCTCCTCCTCCCTCCTCCTCCTCCACCCTCCTCCCTCCTCCTTCCTCCTCCTCCACCTCATCCACCTCCTCCTCCTTCCTCCTCCTCCTCCTCCTCCTTCTTCCATTCCTTCCTCCTCTTCTTCTTCTTGTTCTTGTTCTTCATTTCTTGTTCTTCTTCTTCTTCTTCTTCTTCTTCTTCTTCTTCTTCTTCTTCTTCTTCTTCTTCTTCTCCTTCTTCTTCTTCTTCTTCTTCTTCTTCTTCTTCTTCTTCTTCTTCTTCTTCTTCTTCTTCTTCTTCTTCTTCTTCTTCTTGTTCTTCTTCTTCTTCTTCTTCTTCTTCTTCTTCTTCTTCTTCTTCTTCTTCTTCCTTCTTCTTCTTCCTCCTCCTTCTTCTTCTTCTTCTTCTTCTTCTTCTTCTTCTTCTTCTTCTTCTTCTTCTTCTTCTTCTTCTTCTTCTTCTTCTTCTTCTTCTTCTTCTTCTTCTTCTTCTTCTTCTTCTTCTTCTTCTTCTTCTTCTTCTTCTTCTTCTTCTTCTTCTTCTTCTTCTTCTTCTTCTTCTTCTTCTTCTTCTTCTTCTTCTTCCTCCTCTTCTTCTTCTTCTCCCACATATTCTTCTTTTTCTCTCTCCCATTATATTCTCCACCCTCATCACTTAATCCCTATTCTTCTTCCCTTTCCATAAACTTAATTTCGTGAGCATTATACATAAAATTCCATCCCTTTTTCCTCAAGTAAGCGGTACTTTACTTCTCACTTTTATCCAAAGCTATTTTTTCAAATTCCTCCCTCTAGCACACTCTACTTTCTGTTCGCTAATAGACTACTACTTTGGGCATTTCTCAGTTTACGTTGTTGAGCAAAAAAAAATCTTCACAAGTCTGCTGTAATGTAACCACTCACAAAAATTTATTGTATGAAGTAGTTTTTCTCTAAAATCAAGTGTAATTCTCAATTTGAAGTGATGAAGGGAAAACTTTTCAAAGTGAACTCTTTTATAATCTTCTTTGTTCATCTAGATCAACTATTCATTGGAATTTTGTCTAAAGCTGATAAATTTTTCAAAACCGATAAAAAATGCAATTCTATTTTATACTAATAATTAAATCGAATCAAAAATTATTGCTTTAATATAGCAATTATATTACAATCTACTTTTAGTACATTGGTCAATATTTGCAGTGCAGAAGTCCTTTGTCTATTCATATAGCAATAATTTGAGATTTGATTTGATTATTATTATAATTATCCAGCATTTGGTTAACTGCAATATCTAATAATTCTTCCATCTATTTTTTACATTATGAATTCTAAATAATATTCAAACCACTCAAGACCATCCAAAACCAACCAACACTACTCTAACTATCCAGTAACAATGCAAGTCCTTCCAAAATCTATATCATTCCATTTGATGCGTAAGATCAAAGCGGGTTTGAAAGAATAATATTGATTCCGTTGTTAATCCTATCTTGATTCCATTATTCTATGATGATACGAATAATACGACTCAACACGTTAAAAAACGTTTAAATAAGATTCACATGGTGAACTCTTAACTTCGATTGCCATCGAAAGGTTTGTTTTAGATCCGTACAGCCAGCCACAACTTTAGCCCTGTTCCACAAATAAAACCATAATATTTGGACGTCCGTTTTTTTTTCTTTATAAATTTTACGATTGAACCGATATTTGCGAGCACATAATGTGTCATAATCATGCTTTATCAATGTAAAAGAAAACTTGAATGCGGATTATAACTGGAAATCGTGGTGTGTGATACGGGGGTTGGGGTTAGGAAAATCCTATGGAAACATAGTTCTATATGAGAACTTGGAAACACATCCATCATCTCAGTACATTTACTACACTGTACAGTAAAGGTGAAGGTATGACAGTAACTAATGGCATTAACCGAATATTAGCAGCTCATGAACTTTGTTGGACAGTTGAGTTAAACACGAACAACTCGTGTTGTTACAACTTACTTACAACCGAGTTACATCTTGCAACTTGAGCGTCTTACCAAGTTGAGGTTGGCATAGTTGTAAACTTAGTTTCAAACTTTAGGACAATAAATTTATTGCTAGAATTTACAAAGATATATTCATTCATATACTCATTATATGATATATTCAGCTATGATCAATGTTGCTTTATTCGGCAAAGTAACCTCTTATAAACCCGTTATAGACAGTATTTGCAAACCGTTTTTATCCAGGTTTTGACATACAGTAGAATCGGAAACTTATTCATAAGCAAGTTCAAGCATTGCAACCATTTCTACCACCTTCCACAACACTCTTGACAAAAATATTTAAAATAGTTTTGAATTCAGCCAGCAGATGACAATAGCAATAGGGTGACTTTACAGTGACTAGATAAGAGATTTAGTGATGAAGATTTCATCTCAACTGTAGGTTACTTGCTTCGACTTCCATTGGACACGCCTCCGCTCCGATTGGCCGACAACTTCGGTTCAAAAGTTTACAAATTTGACCAGTAGATGGAAGCAGTTGTCGGGTGATGTTTTAGATTTGACTTGGACACGCCTTCATGCCCCACCTGCTCATCTCTGATTGGTTGACAGTGTTTCGTGAGGTCTGCCTTAGAAAATGGCTGCTAGAGAGTAAATGGTGGATGATAAATCATTCAGACATTATAACGCTGATTAACTATTCTTTATCTTACGTTAACATAAATTATTTTTTATTCAAGTTAGTACTTGAGGGATACATTTGGTTTATTTAGATTACTCTCAAATAATAACCAACGTATGAAGAAACAAACATGATTTTTCCGAGTATTGGAATAACAGTATGTGCTTTACATATGATATACTTGGAATGTACGAGAGATATTATCTTACCTTACAACAATCACATTCGATAAATTTTAGATTCTTGAAGTAGGATCTCTCACCTGGAAAATAAAAATATATTTAATGGAATATTTTCCTCAAGTATTAGATCAATATAATTTCTCATCAATATAATAGTTATTATTGCACTCCAAAATCAACATTAATTTACTTCACATAAGTATAAGACTATGTTGATTATAAAAAACATTATAAATTTTTCATTACTTGATCTAAACCAAGACAATATTATTCATTTGGAATCGTTGTTATTGATTGTACTCTTGATATTCAGTATAGCGATTGATGTTATTGTGCTTTTTTTCATCTCACAATAGAATTCAAGATTTAAGGTAGGCTAATTAACCCTCATCTCTACTTATTTAGCTTAATTTACACTTTCGTCTATCTTATTACTTAAATCTTATTATCTTATTCCCGAAAAAGTTACATGACAGCCTATGAGACCATTTTGATAACACCGTGTAACTTAAATTCATGAAACTTTATAACTTGATACTATAGTCCATTCACGATGACTAGAGACGAGATAAACAAAATCTCTGCATGTGTTCGAGTGCAACTGGAGTGGCTTTGTTTTAGCCACGATATAAACAAGTCACAGCTATGCCGAAATCCCGAATTTTGTTGTCAGGACTGTAACCAAAGCATTGACGCAAAAACTTTCACTATAATTGTTTGTTCATTTTAGGTTCATGCAGTCGAGAGACAACCGAAATAAGCGATTTCCCAATGTGTATCTATATTAAAGATTACTTAACGATACTTATTCTGGATTGCCTGCAAAAAAATTCGGGATTTCTGCATTGCTATGACTTGTTTATGTCGTAGCTAAAACGAAGCCACTCCAGTCACACACAAACACATGCAGAGCTTTTGTTTATCTCGTCTCAAGCCATCATGAATGGACTATTGTTGTAACTGGTTCCAATAACTAAGGCGTTCGGCGAATGACTGTTATCAATTCTCAGCTCTGTCAGGACAGTCGTCGAGCTTTCTGCGAGAGTACTCCGTAATTACAATGACCCCTGCTATACTGATTCACTCTCGAAGATAGCTTCAGACTATTCTTACAGAGCTAATCATTAGTAACAGTCATACAACAACCGCCTTAAATTGTTGGCACCATCTTTTCACTTCTGTTAATCTCGATTAAATATCTAATTTCCCGTGTCATATCAAGGTTTGCCAAGAGCCAAGTTTTCCAGGAACACGCAACTGTAGTCTGTCCAAGCAAAGAAGACCCTCTGGCAAGATGGGTAGATGACTCCAGCTCGGTCAATATTGATTCAAAATTTAAAAATTTGGTTTCAAATTGTCGATCGGGATGTTTGCTACAATTTCAGACTAAATTTATGATTTTTGAAGCGATATTGACCGAGCTGGAGTCATCTTCCCATCTCGCCAGAATACCTTCTTTGCTTTGGCAGATTATACCTCTTCCTTTCATAGCGTTTCAAAATCGGGTGAAGAGGTCTCCCAAAACTAAGTTGTAGATTGTCGCTAATGAGAGCTCATTTCTGGAACGCACGATCCAATTAACAACAAGCAAACTGATTCCTGTTTTGGGCCAACTAAGTGTTAATTATACGCCTACTGGTTTAGCTCCAAATCTCTAATGAGATTCTTGTCAAAGTTTAATGCCTTGATTATCGTTGTCAAAAATGTTCTGTAATTTTGTTTGAATATGGTGCAATATGGGTTCAATCATAGCTTCCTTAAATAGAAGCAATTAAAGGAAGCTATGGTTCAATCCCATTGGTTTAAAATAGAACTCTATTATTGTACTGTAAGCATCAAATACATTATAATAAGATTTGATTTAATGGCTTCTTTACACAGTGGTTTTGTGATACGCAGTAGTGATACAGAGTCCAAAATTGATACAGAAATGAAGCACGTTGATACGAGACATTCACAACGCTCAAGGATTGCCGCCATATTGGAAATAAGCTGATTCTATTCCGCAATGATACGACTGTTCACTGATGGAAGAAAAATGGGCGACTCTTGCAAGTGGATTCAAAATGGCGAACCTATGCTGCTCTGTGATTGGCTATCGTCTTGGATCATCCAGTTTCAACTATGGGAGGAGCTAACCAGCACAGTAATCGGAAAACGACTTTTGTAATCGATCTCTTATAAATTTCAATGTTTTTATAATACATTATAATCATGAATTATTCTTGTTTTTGATAGCTAATCATCAGTAAAATTATATTCTATTCTTGTTATTATATTCGGAAAACGAGAAAATTGTGTATAGTTTTCTTATCAATAATTAAATTCTGAAACCGAATCACAATAGTAGTTTATGCAACGGTTGTATAATGAGAGTTGTATAATTTAAAATTTAAAATTTAAAATTTAAAATTTAAAATTTAAAATTTAAAATTTAAAATTTAAAATTTAAAATTTAAAATTTAAAATTTAAAATTTAAAATTTAAAATTTAAAATTTAAAATTTAAAATTTAAAATTTAAAATTTAAAATTTAAAATTTAAAATTTAAAATTTAAAATTTAAAATTTAAAATTTAAAATTTAAAATTTAAAATTTAAATTTAAAATTTAAAATTTAAAATTTAAAATTTAAAATTTAAAATTTAAAATTTAAAATTTAAAATTTAAAATTTAAAATTTAAAATTTAAAATTTAAAATTTAAAATTTAAAATTTAAAATTTAAAATTTAAAATTTAAAATTTAAAATTTAAAATTTAAAATTGTGAATAAAACGGTGCCTGATTTGTCAGGATTCAATGATAAATAACTGAGATATGACGATTTCAATTTCAACTTTTCATATTCAATATGGTAGGAAGAATTTAATGTGAAATATGGGCACAAAGTACCTTTGCTGCACTCGAGAAACTATTCTTGCCTGCGGCTCGTGCGTGAACTGTTTCTCTTGATGAAGCAAAATCATACTTTGCGCACTGATACACAAATAACTATTGAACTCACTCACATCCAGTTATCAATTCAAATCTATAGTAGCCTACATGAGAAGGCTAAATGCAGTATTCAATAGATAATCTTGAAACCAATGAATAGATAGAATTATTATTCTGCAAAATTAAAAATTGACTCAAATTTGGGCAAGGAGGCGAATGAAACCGGCTACATTTGTTTTTCAACTTAAATCTTAAATAAAGTTTTTAGCTTATTCCATTCCTGTTATTTTTGGAGCTCAACAAACTTGTCTGCGTTTCACAGAAAATGTTTTCAACTAGACAAGTAACATTGGTTTTGTAACTTAACTGGTTTTATCATTTAAAACAAGAAGTTAGTGAAGAAACATAGAATTTCCTCAATAAACATTCGCTCTTAGTGTGAATTTAGTGTAAGTTCAAACAAACAAAAACAGCCTCTATCCATAACTCATGTTACAATTTAGTTTCTTTTTACATCCGAAATAGACTAATTATCTTTAAAATATAGGCCCAAATTAACAATAAAAACGTTCTACATACCGTATATAGCTAATTTGCCTTCTGGAGTTGGAAGAATTTCATTCTCAATTTCATCCTTTGAGACAAGTTATTAAGCAATTTATAATAGAAGTTAAGATATTATAAACTTAAAGATATATTAAACTTTAGACTATTCAAATACGTAAACTGAAATATTGATGAACAGATATTGGTAAGATGAAGTATTATCACTTGTCGAAGTTTTTAGGTTAGAAGATTCGACCGCTGTTGTTTATCAGGCATCAGCCCGTTGCGAAATGGTCAAATGGAACACGGAATGAATTCTGGAACAGTGTCATAAAGTGACAACTGTATCATAATGAGAGTTTTTCGATACAGTCCTAAAATTCCGTTTTGAAATGATAGCCATTTCGATTTAGCATTTAATACTGAAACAGGAACTTTTCGATACGCCCGTAGATAAATGTCTTTAAACTGTTGTAATTGATAGTTGATAAGCACTGGCGGCTCGTGCCCACGAAACAGGTGAAGTGCTGTACAGTAAAAGATACGAGCACTTCACCTGTCTCGTGGGTACGAGCCGCCAGTGTTGATAAGCAGTGTCAGTTACTGCTAATGTAGCAGCTTATGTCAGTTAACTAAGTTTTGGAGTTAACTAAAACTAATTCAGTCAACTAACTCTTGGAGATAGGCAGTTTTGTCTGCTCCTTGTGCGCTCCAACAGCTGATGTTGTCAATTAGAGTTGTCATTTAGCTACGCCTAGATGGTGTTTTTGAAATCAGAAAAGAATATAGATGCTTCACATCAACTGTTGGTAGGTTCCATCAAGTACAATAGACAGACGAAACCGCCTAGCTTTTTGACGTCAGCTACGCATAGAATTTACACAATACGGTACATTATTAAACCATTGTCTGAGAACTATTAGATTGTAGTTTGTCTGTAATTTGTACTCTGTAGTTTTTATTAGAAGTATTTTATTGTTATTTATTAGAAGTATTGTAGATTGCCTTTGATTAAACTTTCGAAAGAGCGTTCAATACCTTAGGTAAGATGGAATTCCCTAATTCTACTTTTTAGATTTTTTACGTAGCTAATAAAAATTCTCATCTTACTCAATGTAAGATTAGAGTGATTTTACATGTATTCTCGTACATAGAATGTATTTGTTTTTCAAAGTGAATACATAGAATGTATTTTGTATATAAGTGAATACAAGTGATATATTCAATCACTTGGTTACCGTAATTCTATAACTTTCTCAATAATATATAGTTTATCTCCAATTTTCTATAATATCAAAAAAAAAATCGATAAAAGTTATGTAATGTTTTAATTCAAGCAAGAACAATTAACCTATGGGTGAAAACACAGACATTGAGTCCAAATTATCTTGAAATAACGTTGAAAACTCAAAATTCAAGCTGATTGTAATAATAAGAAATCCAAGTACCATCTCACCAGTTTCAGGAGAATTCATTTGAAATTTGCGTTGGAAAAGGTTATAGTAGTCTGTCCAAGCAAAGAAGACATTCTGGCAAGATGGGAAAATGACTCCAGCACAGTCAGTATTGGTTTAAAAATTATCAATTTGGTCTAGAATTGTAGAGAACATTCTTATCTACAATTTGAGACTAAATTTATAATTTTCGAACCAATATTGAACGAGCTTTAGTCATTTTCCCATCTTGCCAGAAAGTCTTCTTTGCTTGGAGAGATTATAGTTTGCTAGATTAATGTTTTGGGACGCTGCCATCCTCACAAGATGCTGTAAGGATTTCCTACTCTTCATCATATTTTCACCAGATAAAATGAAAACGAAAACCCTAGCTAGGCAGCTAATCTGTCTAAATTGTTTTCACAATCCCTTTGTAAATTTAATACCACCACTGAGGAGAAAAGATGCTAGCCTACTAATAATTTCGCTTCTACATAAACTTGAGGATAATACACTCGAGAATACAGTGTAATACATTTTCCATTTTTTATCAATCCAGATTTAATTCCCTTCACTGCGTTATACAGTGTTAGCTTTTCATAAATTTAGATCTCCTTTTAATACAGCAGCTTACAATAATAATTATTATAACTATAATAAGGTTAAAAATAATAATTATTATGATGTTTTTCTCTCAATTTAATCTTCCATATTCAATCAGTTATAATTTTCTTTTTAGCATTTTTGTGCGTGAATAAGCTAAACCATTCTGGAAAACTGATTCATGAAAACCTTTTTTCCAAAGGACATATAGTCTCTTAGGCCGCTATTACACGATAATAGTTCTATGTCATACATCTATTATCAAAGATATTATAATATGTTCTCTATAGGAGAACATATGACATAGAATATGATATTTGGACATAGGATTATATGATTTATAATATTTGGTTCATTACACGGTAATATTTCATCATCATAGATGTTTGATAATAGAAATATGTCATGGAACTATTATCGTGTAATACCCACCTTAGGCTGAGGCCGCACTGCTGGTGGGTAGAGCGTGGAGGGTGGAGGGTAATTGGTAAATCTATCGAACATACACACCATCCACAGTAATACATCGTATGAATGGTATGTGTTCAGCCGCCATCTTGAAATTCTTAAATATAGACAACATAACCTCAAAAACAGATTGACGTCATACCATTCATACGACGTATTACTGTTGATGGTGTGTATGTTCTATAGATTTACCAACTACATTCCACCCTCCAGACTCTACCCACCGGCAGTGCGGCCTCAGCCTATAGGCTTAGCTAAGTGGCAACTTCAATTGGCAAACAACTTGATAATAAGTTCATCAACTTATTACCAACTTTAGGTAATTACGAACAAAGAATATGTAAAGAATACATATACTTTATATTCACTGCAACGAAATTCCAGTTTAATCAAATAAATTATTAATACTTATAAACAAATCAATATATCTTTCAATTGATTAATCCATGAACTATAGTCATGAATTAATACATCTTCAAATTACATTCAATAACAAATAATCAAATCAAGAAGCAAGACGCTTAAGGGATAAATTCACTTTATCCCCCAATAAAACCTCGTTCAAAAACTCACTCTCCAGCTAACTTCGAACTTCTAACCTTGTCATCACAAACTTCTGAGTTTTATATTTTGTTGATGGAATGCATAATTCCTACTGAAAGTGCTCTAACAAGAAGAAGTGTCGGGAAAATGCCATAAAAACGAGGAACATCGTTCTGTCATCAAAGTCCTGACTTTTTATGAATACACAAAATTTGCATCGCTCTCAAAATGGAAGAAAAATGACGGGTGACAAGCAACGGCCATTTTGTGAGGCTCATTACCTTCTCGAGTTTTGCACGGATTTTTTCGGAGTTGCTTGGCTTTCAAGAGTTTCTCTATAGGGAAAACAGTCTACAGTCTACAGTCTATAGGGAAAACTGTTCAAAACTTGTGAAGATTATGCTTTTTCCTCCAGTAAGGATGGTTTTCAACAAATTTATGAAATTTATTTTTTGTTGTTTTGTTATTCAACTAAATACTTAGCTGTCACATTGTATTATTGTAACGTGATACAATCGAGCCTTACGTTTTAGAACTCATCTCTACAATAACATATGTTGAATATTTAATAGCAACATGAATGTAATAATTTCAAAGACAGATTTGAAAAAATGAGGCTTTACTATGAGTACAATCAAAACCTACTAATAAATCAATGTATTAGTAGGTATTGGTACAATACACATATGTGAAAGCAGGCGTTCATTTTTTCACAAACATTTACTGCGATCGAATTTCAAACGTGAATTATAAAAATATCCATAGCCTATGTTATCCATAGGCATAACTTTTAATGTGGGGAGTTACCCATAAGCTTAGACTGAGTACTATTACTATATGAAGTACTAAGTACATTGACTCTGCCATAAGGCTGAGGCCGCACTGCCGGTGGGTAGAGCGTGGAGAGTGGAGGGTAGTTGGTAAATGTATAGAACATACACACCATCCATAGTAATACATCGTATGAATGGTATGACATATTGTTTTTTGAAGTTATATTGTCCAAATATAATTATGATTAATTCCATAAATAAATTCGTCAAATACTAACTTGATAGAATCTTACCAGCCTGAATACATAAATAAATATTATATTAGCACAAGATCGTCAAAAGTTAATCAGCGTAATTTTTTGTGTATGATACACCATCCATCTTTTTCTTTTTTTTTTTTTTGCTAGCAGCAATTTTATAAGACAGAACTCACGAAACACTGTCAACCAATAAGAAAAGAGCAGGCGGGGCATGAAGGCGTGTCCAAGTCAAATTTGAAACATCACCCGTCAACTGCTGTCATCTACTGGTTGGATTTGGAAACTTTTCAAACCGAGTTTTCGGCCATTTTGATCGTAGGCGGTGATTGGAGGCGTGTCCAATGGAAGTCGAAACAATTCACCCTATTGCTACTGCCATCTGCTGGCTGAATTCGGAACTATTTCGAATGTTATTCAAGAAAGTTGGGTAGAGTCGTGAAAATGGAAATCTTCAATTTGCTTGTTATTGAGTTTTCCGGTACAATGTGACCGGTTTTTTCAATGTATCCATTTTTTATCAATTCCTGTATGCTTTTGCTTATCTCGTATCCAATACATAAAAATACGAAACAATACGTTGGGTTACATTAAAATAAGCAAGTCCCTATAATCATTTTTGCCACATGCAACATTGCGATTGCTTACGAGAAAACTGTGAACATGCGAGGCAGGTTGTATCATGTTTGGCTTTGAATATATCATAATATATGTTGGATTGCATTCGTCTGTTAATAGGGGAGGGCGCCTGCCAAAATCTCGCACAGGGCGCCAAAAAACCACGCTAGGGCCCTGCTCGATTCAAATATGTTATTTTGAGGTATACAAATTTGTTTTCCATTTTATTTGTCAATATTGGGAATTTGTTAGAATCTATTGGAAATTTTGATATATCCCCGACAATTACTTGGCAATAAGCAAGAAGGGTGAGCGAGAATGTCTATTTGGACTTGGTAGTCTGTCCAAGCTAAGAAGACATTCTGTCAAGATGGAAAATGACTACAGCTCGGTCAACAATGGTTCAAAAATCATAAGTTTGGTCTCAAATTCTAGGAAACATTCTGATCTACAATTTGAGAACAAATTGAGAGTTTTTAAACGAATATTGACCGACATGGAGTCATTTTCCCATCTTGCCAGAATACCTTCTTTGCTTGGACAGGCTATAGTTGGGTACTTCAATTCTGGCGAGTAAACAAACTTCATTTTCGCATTGTCAGCTGTAGAATGGCGGGGGTGTTTTCACATACACTCTCTCTTTCTTTCTCTCTCTCTTATTCTCTCTCTCTCTCTCTCTCTCTCACTTTCTCTTATTTTGAATTTATCTCTTTCAATCAATCACAAAACCAATTTGCTCCTACAAACTCATCACCTTGTAAAACAGTAATCTCTCTCCTCTCCTTCTCTAACACCCTCTCTCTCTCCGACTCTTTCCTCCTTTATCTTTTCTCTCTCTCTCTCCAACTCTGAAACTCTCAACTTTCCTCACTCTCTAACTCACTTACTTCCTCATTCTCTAACTGAATTGCCAACTCACCAAATGACCATCTCCCCTAATCAATTTCCCATTCAACTCTTCATTTGTAAGGGTTGAAAAGTGTTTCCGCTTTTTGAAATTGAATGGGTTGCCGACTGATTTAATGTTACAGAGTGATGAGGAGCGGAATTCCCAGTTTTGGAAGGATGATTTGTAAGGTTGAGTGGTAGAAAGGATATTTTCATTTCATTTGAATGGATTTTAATAGTATTCTCGAATGACAGTGGTCAAATTAAAGCATCAAAACGATTTATAATGAGGTTACCAATCTCTTCTGTTTTATCGGGTTGATATAATATTATAATTACCATTTCACGTAGTAATTATTTAGGTAAGTGAAAAAAAGGTTGTTTTACATGTCTGATAAAAGTGTAAATTTTTGTAATTATTTCACGGAATGTACAATAATTACACTTCAATTTGTACCTTTCAATTTGATCCTTTTTGTATCAATTTTGGACTCTGTATCACTATTGCATATCATAAATCCGCAGTGTTGAGAGGAATATTTCTGTTCACATTTCAAGTTTCTGGCATTCTAAGTACATCACCTTTCAGTAGAAGCCTTCCACAACACAACAGCAGATTAAGATAAGAAATATTCCATTACATTCCAAGTTTCTTTTTATGTGCAGTATTATTAAAATTGCCTAGCAGCACTTTGTCTCTTAAAAACCCAAATAGCAGATTAAGATTAAGAAACTAACTGCTACTCAATGGAATTCTCTTATACAGAAGTGCATATCAGTAGACGTGTACTAGTATTACATCAGTTGAACTGCATACTGCATCTATTCCATTCCTAAACAGTAGAATATTGCAGTCATTAGCACTGGCGGCTCATGCCCATGAAACAGGTGAAGTGCTGTACAGTAAAACATACGGGCACTTCACTTGTTTCGTGGGTACGAACCGCCAGTATTCATTAGAAACAGTTGCAGGTCGAGACATCGTTCCAGGTGCATCGGTGCATACATGCATTACAACAGCGCACTTTATAAAGTGCATCCAGCTAATTAGTTCGGTGTCACAATGGCCGAGTTCTAAGACAATGATACAATCTCTTGTCAAGCTTTCGTGTTCAACTAGACATGGTTTATATTTCTTCTAGTTTGACGAGTCTTCTTTAACAGAATTAAATTCAGTTACCAGTGACCGAGATCGTTACCAGTAGAAATATCAGTTACTAGTAAATGTTACCAGTAGTTGTGAGCGTTACCGCTAGCCATAGACGTTATCAGTAACCGTAGCCGTTATCAGTAATGATATCAGCCGTTACTAATAACCTTTCCTATTGGAGCAGAGAGAGACCAAGATTCTTAGAGAAACATAGGAAAACTATGTAGAAAAATATGAGAGCAATGCAGAAAAGAGCGATTAGGGAAATTAATAGAAACATGAATTATAAGAGCTATGTAGAGGTACTCTCTGATTTTCTTTTTCATGTTTTAATAATTATATTTGATTAATTAAATATTCATGAATAATTATAGGTATTACGGTATAGATATATTGGCTATAAATGAGACAATCCTCAGCATAACATTTTCATGCTACAATTACAAATGTCTCTTGAAAATTGTCTTTTTCGCTCTAAAAAATTACAATAAAATGTATTTTCACTGTGTGGATGGAGAAAAGTCCAATTTATCAGAGAAGATTGATTTTTAAGTTCTCAGAAGAACAACAAATAAGCTATTGATACACAAAGACCATTATGCATCTGAGAGATAGCCTTAAAGTTGGCGTTTATGTTTTCAAGTGATTTTAAATTCAGAAATGAGCAGCCATTGCTCAAATCAAATGATATGATACAGTATAATATATTATATAGTATAATATACTCTATAATACGAAGTTATGAAATATGATACAAAGAGAGAGTACAATACAACTCTTAGCTGAAGTACAACAGTACTATACTGCTATGAAGAGTACAGAAACGATAATGTTACAAAAGATGGAAATAAAAAATTGAAAACATACCCTACCTACTTGCTAAAACCAGAAATCTAATCTTTTAACAACCAAAGAACAGCGACTTTGTTACGAAACAATTAATCTGCATGAAGAAGCGATTAAAACGTAGGCCTATATGACAGGACGCAGACGATAAGGCATTCTTCCGAATCATTCCAAGTCGGAAAATTTTGGAAGGAGAGGTAAAGGAAGACCAGGAATTGAAGAAGAAGAAGAAGGAGGAGGAGGAGGAGTAGGAGGAGGAGGAGAAGGAGGAGAGAATGAACGGAGAAGAAGAAGAAGAAGGAGGAGAAAAAGAACGGAGAAGAAGAAGAAGATAAGAAGAGAAGAAGAAGAAGAAGAAGAAGAAGAAGAAGAAGAAAAGAGAAGAAGAACAGAGAAGAAGAAGAAGAAGAAGAAGAAGAAGAAGAAGAAGAAGAAGAAGAAGAAGAAGAAGAAGAAGAAGAGAAGAAGAAGAAGAAGAACGGAGAAGAAGAAGAAGAACGGAGAAGAAGAGAAGAAGAAGAGAAGAAGAAGAAGAAGAAGAAGAAGAAGGAGAAGAAGGAGGAGGAGAGAAGAAGAGGAAGAAGAAGAAGAGGAGAAGAAAAGGAGAAGAAGAAGAAGAAGAAGAAGAAGAAGAGAAGAAGAAGAAGAAGAAGAAGAAGAAGAAGAAGAGAAGAAGAAGAAGAAGAAGAAGAAGAAGAAGAAGAGAAGAAGAAGAAGAGAAGAAAGAAGAAGAAGAAGAAGAAGAAGAAGAAGAAGAAGAAGATGGAGAAGAAGAAGAAGAAGAAGAAGAAGAAGAAGAAGAAGAAGAAGAAGAAGAAGAAGAAGAAGAAGAAGAAGAAGAAGAAGAAGAAGAAGAAGAAGAAGAAGAAGAAGAAGAAGAAGAAGAAGAAGAAGAAGAAAAAGAAGAAAAAGAAGAAGAAGAAAGAAGAAGAAGAAGAAGAAGAAGAAGAAGAAGAAGAAGAAGAAGAAGAAGAATAAAGAAGAAGAAGAAGAAGAAGAAGAAGAAGAAGAAGAAGAAGAAGAAGAAGAAGAAGAAGAAGAAGAAGAAGAGGGAAGAAGAAGAAGAAGAAGAAGAAGAAGAAGAAGAAGAAGAAGAAGAAGAAGAAGAAGAAGAAGAAGAAGAAGAAGAAGAAGAAGAAGAAGAAGAAGAAGAAGAAGAAGAAGAAGAAGAAGAAGAAGAAGAAGAAGAAGAAGGAGAAGAAGAAGAAAGTGATAGAAGAGATAAAGATGAATAAGGAATAGAAGGGATGTAATAAGTGAGACTGTATTAAGTGAGGCTGTAACAAGCAGATTTATATTCCAGATAACTAGAATAACTTCTTTCTCATTTGGAATGAGTTCAAGACGACCACCTTGCCCTTGAATACGTTATCGATAATTTAGGAGAGAAGAAAGATTTGTAACTTTCTTCTTCTGACAAGTCCATTAACTTATGGAATCAGTGAAGTGGAGATCTCAAGATTGATGTGCTATTCCGTGATTCTTAATAAGGAGGTTCTCATGCCATTTTCGTGGATTCCATCTCTTTTATCCATTGAAGAAAATGTTTATACATTTGTTTGTCAATGGCTCAACAGCCCATGAAGGGCCTAGGCCTACCAGCTGTTTGCCAGTTTCATATTCACTCCACTATAAAGCCTGTCCAAGCAAAGAAGACACTCCGGCAAGACGGAAAAACGAGTACAAGACGGGAATACATATACATAATCAAATTCAAATATAATGATAATTAATTTGTATCTCCATTTATCGCTATAGAAATAGACAAAGGACTTCTTCAACTGCAAATATTGACCAAATTACTAAATAGCAGGCGAGATCCATTGAATGAATAAAAGCTCAATAACCAGTTGGTGCACTGCAATATCTGATAATTCTTCCAAATTTAAATAATTATCACTAACTCTTTGAGTAGTTATGAAATTGATATTGTGGTAGTTATCCATAATAAATGAAAAGACAAGATATTGTCAAACCATTGATTTATTAGAAAACCAGAGAATTTATTTAACCAGAGAATAATTTATTAGAAGTTTACCGGAGATTGATAATGGTGTAAAACCGAAACCGGTATCTCGATTTTCTAATAAATCTAATAAACCAGAGAATAATTTATTAGAAGTTTACCAGAGATTGATAATGGTGTAACAACCGAAACCGGTATCTCGATTTTCTAATAAATCAGTGGTTTGACAATATCTTGTCTTTTCATTTAATTATTACTGAACTGGTAAACTTGATAATGAACTAGCCTTGTCCTTGCCCTTGAAAATTAATGTTGTTCGGATATAACTTATGGTCACATAACTTTTAAACCATGATTTACGGTTCAGAAACGACATTGAAAAATATAAAATATGAAATAAAATATTGAAATTTTAATTTCAAGTGTTGATATGAGAAAAAGAATGAATCAATGTATCAAAGAAGTTACAGTGCACAAGGAGCAGACGAAACCGCCTAATATTTTGACGTTAGCTATAGCCGAAATAATGATAAAGACAGGAGAAAACTGATTAGAAGGGAAAGAGAGACTATAGATAGGCGTGAACTTGATTCGGTGGAGAAGCCCTATAAGGTCAAATGTCAAGGCCATTTGGGCTCAACGGTTCTAAGTTCAAGGACGCGCTTCATATTGGATTAATGCTGAGTCATCAATAACACTGCTATAGAGCCCGGTTTTAATGATTTATGATCATCGTTCTACGAAAGACAATACGGATTTGATACTACATAGAGCTATAGTCCATGTCATAGAGCACAATAGCTATTTATTTATTTATTTACAAAAGCACATACAGGCATGGAAACAACAGGCTTTGGTAGCCCAAAACTGTTTCCGATTCAGTATTACAAATTTAAAGTAATAATAATATATAGGTAAAAGTGATGATATATAAAAAGTAATAATAGAATTATGCTATGTTTATAATTATTTTTGAATTATCATCTAGAGACAGGTCCAACAAATCATGCGTCACCGACCACGTAGGCGCCAACCCTACCCCGACACGCGCGCACATGATAGTGAATATAAAGTATCTCTCCATATTCTTTGGTTATGGTCACAGAGCTACGGTCAAGGGAAGAAGACATTCTGTGCAAATGGGTAATGACTTCACTCAGGTGAATATTAATTTGAAAATTATAAATAATAAATCAAATTGTAGAGCAGAATGTTTTCTACAATTTGAGATAGAATTTATAACTTTTGAACTAATATTGACCAAGCTAAAGTAATTTTTCTATCTTACTAGAATGTCTTTACTTGACCAGACTATATTATTGTTTGATGGGCTACTGAACATAGAATTCCTGAAGTTGAAAAAAAATAAATTTTAAAATTGTAAAATTTTAAAATAAATCAAATTCATAAAATTGATTGATTTGTGCGTAGGCTTTCGGATGGGGAGAATAATTATTATAAATTCCTTTGTCACTGGTGATATTATGGAAACGTTCCATAATGAATTGAGAAAATACTCAAAGAACTTTACAAGAATAAAAGTGTATAATTTGTGAAATCTGTGTGTTTGTTTGTTACGGAAAGAAACGAAACTGGAATTACTAGAATCAAATGAAATATACATGAAGAATAAACGGTATACGAAATAGGTGCCTACTTTACAACACAATAATCGATCACAGTGAAAATCTGGTTGAAATAATATTATACAGGGTATTTCAGGAAGAATGTGCAATAATTCTCAGGCTGATTCCTTACAACAAGTAGACAAAAAAGTTCCATGGGACCAACCCCCAAAAACCCTTTGTTACCGAGATAACAATGACGGAAAATTGAGATTTTTCAAAATATAATAATTTTTCTAATTTTTTAGAGGCTTTAGTGAGGTTCCAAAATAACCAATTCTTATGTAAAATTACCTGAGGAATTCAATGATACCAGTTCCAAGTTTGTAACTTCAACGGTTATTGAGATAATTGGAAAAATATGCTAAAAACGCCATTTTCCAATAATAACGGTTATAACTGGATAAGGAATCATAAAATTGTATTTTTTATCAATGAAAGTTGAAGAGAGTCAGATTCTAAAGAAAAAGTTAAATGGCGGCGATTGTGTAAATCTTACCCAAATCTCAGTAATCGCGATCAAAAATCGCATAATTGACAAAACATAGGACAAGTGATGAATTTGTGTTTAGTAGAGTTAATATATTTGAATATAATTAATATATTTTGAAAAATCTCAATTTTCCGCCATTGTTATCTCGATAACAAAGCGTTTTTGGGGATTGGTCCCATGGAACTTTTTTGTCTACTTGGCGTAAGGAATCTGCCTAAGAAGTATTGCACATTCTTCCTGAAACACCCTGTATTGAAATTTTAAAGATAGTGAAACTTTGTGACCCCAATCCAAAACATGTGATGTGAGTTATGATATTCATAAAAAGCTGACATTGTTCTTTCAAAAACAGTAACTGTGCGAGATAGTCTGAATCAAGATTGTGAAAAAAACCACGGACACGGTTTCCAATAATACTGTCACTTGATTCTCACACAACTGTGGTGCAATATAGACTTATGCACTAAAGCAAGATTGTAAAAAACCACGGATACGGTCTCCAGAATGTACCAATGTAGACTAATTGTGGAAGATAGTATAAAAATCAAGATTGTTAAACTATTGTGAAGACCATGGAAACGTTCTCTAAAATATATATTCTGTCCAAGCAAAGAAGACCCTCTGGCAAGATGGGAAAATGACTACAGCTTGGTCAATATTCGTTTAAGAATTATAAATGTGGTCTTAATAGTAGATCAAATTGTTTCCTACAATTTGAGATCAAATTGATAATTTGTGAACCAGAATTGATCGAGCTTGAGTTATTTTCTCATTTTGCCAGAGGGTCTTCTTTGCTTGGACAGACTATACCGTAAGTCTTCAATGTATTCTATCGACAACCATTTTTCTCTACCGTAAAATTTTCCGAAATACTCGAAACTCTTTCACAAAACAGTCCCAAACCAACCTTTTTGTCTCAGCTTCAACCAAGATTCAAAAGATTTTCCAGCTTTTCCCCCGAGAAAAGCCACGAGAACAATGCACGCAAATTTCTCTTCTCTTTTTGTTCTCTTTCAAAATTATCTTTTTTTTCTCAAATCCTTGCTATTGCGAGAAAGCTTGACGTTTAGCTCAGATGATAGCATGCTAGAGTGCCCATCAGTAGACTGAAGATAGATGGATGTAGGTATAGAAAGATGCATAGAGATGCAACTTGAGAGCAGCAGAAAATATTTTTGTACAATTGAAAAAAATGAATATAGTAGATGAATGTTATAAACGCTCAGCGCTGTCAGGACAGTCGACGAGCGGTTTGCAAGAGCAAATCGAGTCGATATCAATCACAGGTTAATCGTCGTTCTCTCATCGACCGCTTTCAGAATGTTCTGACAGAGCTGAGCATTAATAACAGGCATTCGCCAACCAACGCTATTTTGTGTGTACTAGGCTATACAGGGTGTTTCAGGAGGAATGTGCAATACTTCTCAGGCTGATTCCTTACACCAAGTAGACAAAAAAGTTCCATGGGACCAACCCCCAAAAACGCTTTGTTACCGAGATAACAATGGCGGAAAATTGAGATTTTTCAAAACATATTAATTTTTTAGAGGTTTCACTCAGGGTCTAAAATGATCAATTCTTATGTGAAATTAGCTTGGGAATTCAATGAAACCAGTTTCAAGTTTGTAACTTCAACGGTTATTGAAATAATTGGAAAAATATGCTATAAAACGCAATTTTTCAACAATAAGGGTTATAACTAAATAAGGAATCATAGATTTGTATTTTTTATTGATGGAAGTTGAAGAGAGCCGATTCTGAAGAAAAAGTTGAATGGTGGCGATTGTGTAAATCCTACCCAAATCTCAGAAATAGCGATTGAAAATCGCAAAATCGCTACTACACACAAATTTATCACTTGTGCTATGTTTTGTCAATTTCTCGATTTTCGATCGCTATTTCTGAGATTAGGGTAAGATTTACACAATCGCCGCCATTCAACTTTCTCTTCAGAATCTGACTCTTTTCAATTTACATTAATAAAAAATACAAATTTTATGATTCCTTATTTAGTTATAACATTTATTGTTGAAAAATGGCGGTTTTTAGCATATTTTTCCAATTATCTCAATAACCGTTGAAGTTACAAACTTGAAACTAGTTCCATTGAATTTCTCAGCTAAGTGTACATAAGAATTGATCATTTTAGACCCTGAGTAAAGCCTATAAAAAAATTAGAAAAATTAATATGTTTTGAAAAATCTCAATTTTCCGCCATTGTTATCTCGGTAACAATGCGTTTTTGGGGGTTGGTCCCATGGAACATTTTTTCTTCTTGGTGTAAGGAATCATCCTGAGAAATATTGCACATTCCTCCTGAACCACCCTGTATAAATTAAATTATTTTGGCTTTAAATATGTGGAAGAAGAGGGGGAAATTGTTAAGGTAAGTTATCAATTTGATACATGTTTACCTGAAAACTTGTTAACTTACAAAACTCAAATATCAAATATCGTTCATTTGAAATTTCTGGTGTATCCTCATGAGAATTTTTAGATTGTTTTCAAATAACTTATTTTCAAAAGGTGAAAACTGTGATGAATTGAAAAGATATAGCCTACATGAAATGAGAAATGAACCAGATAGGCCTACTTAAATAGGTACAGCAAGGTAGAAACTTACATACAGAGATAATGGCGGAAATAGAGGAATATCTATGTTTGCACAACTGCAGATATACATCGATTCATTGTTGCAGATACACGAAATTAATTTGTTTGCGAAGTTCTGTTCAATCTAGTACTGTTGATTGGGACGGCGAAAAACCTTATAACAGAAAATCGTGATGTGTGAAAAGGGAATGAGGTATGAATTCTTAATAATATAGAAATTAGAAGGAAATTAAGATGGATGAAAATTAGGATTCTCAGGGAGAGACGTAGAGATGCGTAAAATCAATGAAATATAAATTGAAATGCGTAGAGTTTTATTCAAAAATCTCAAGAATAACTCATAGGGGAATTTAATACAGATACATTGACACTTGACAAGGTCTGACGCAAGGAGAGACAAGACCGATACAAATGCAAGAGAAGAAAGATAAAAGATACACGGGGAAAGAAAGAAAAATATACTTAGTAAGGAAAAGAAAGATACGTTATAAAAGAAAGACAGACAAATAAGAAAGCGTTGAAGATCTATAATATGCAAAACAGAACTAAGCAATGAGACAAAAGATCCCCATCATGACTGAGAAAATTATTGCATTGAAGCGAAACAGCAAATACCGAGAATTTTGGGAACTGAGGATGGGTAGGGACCTAATCACACGCTAGGGACAGATATTCTTGTTATCTGCTAATATAACACTAGCATTGCGTATAAAGCTAGGTAGTAAACTGTAATATAGCTATTAAACGTGACATGAATTCTAGTAGCCTTGAACTTCAAGAATTCGGCCTTCACCGGGTTTTTGGGAAAACTTAAATTAAGTACAGTGAAGGGCCCAAAACCCAATATACAATGCAAGACTGTGTTCTATAATATTATTGTGTTCTATGACAGAGCTTATCAAGAGCTTATGCACCGATGACAGCTGAGTTACCATATTCATTTCATGAGTGGATTATTTACAATTAGTCTGGGTGCCAAATGCAAAAAAGAGGTAACTTTTTGTCGTATGTCGTTGATTTTTTGATCGATTATGATAGATTTTGATGTGTAGATTCCGAATCCAAGTGATGCCGAGCTGTAAAAGTTGAGCAATTTTTGTAATTCAAGATGGCGGCCAAAATTTCGGTTACATTTCTAGTCTATTACGATTTCCTTCAAAACGGAATAATTATATTGATGTATATGAGCCTCAATCTCATAAGTTAATGATAAATGATACAATTACATCTTAGAACTCAAAATCCCCATCATATAACTTGAAAAATAATCCAATTCCAAAACTCGAATCCTTCCTCCCATTACAACATGTCAACATCAGTCGCCAAGCGAACTGAAAGCAGTGCTCTCTGTAATCATTTATTCACAGGGTGCTTCCAAAGTATCGAGAAACAACTCATCGACCGGAAATGAGATCCGACAGGAAGGTGCTGGTGGGGGGTTGTGGGGGGTAAAACGGATAGGAAGTAGATTGCGTTGGCTTTGGTGGGGGGGGGGAAGGAGCTTGAGAGGGAAGCTGTCAACATGTCTTTATGAGGAAGAGGAAACAGAAATTTCATGAGAAATGTCCGTAGGAAGCTCCCCTTACAAACCCTCCTGAATCCTACCCACACTTCCCTTATCACCCCCTGAAGTTCACCCCTTAACTCCTATCGCCCCCGAATTCCACTCACTGGCTTACCTATCACCCCCTTCATGAATTCCACCCCCCACCCACCGATCACCCACCTCCTAGCTTCCCTATCACCCCCTTCATGAATTCTACCCCCAACCACCGATCTCCCACCATGAATTCAACACCCCAACTCCCCTTATTACCCCCTGAATTCTACACCCTAGCCCCTCATCAACCCATGAATTCTAACCCTTAGCCGCCCATCCCTCCCTTGAATTTTATCCCTTGGCCGCCCATCCCTCCCTTGAATTATGCCCCTCCACCCTATCATCTCCACCCACCTTATCAACCCTCGCCTGGATTGTTCCCCCTTCCCACTCTAAAATCTGGTATGGTGGAGCAAAGAAGGCATTTTGACAACATGGGAAAATGATACCTGCTCAGTCAATATTGGTTAAAAAATTATAACTTTGATCTCAGATTGTAGATCAGAATGTTTTCTACAATTTAAAATCAAATTTATGATTGACAATATTGACCGAGCTAGAGTCATTTTTCCATCCGACCAGAATGTCTTCTTCGATCGACTAGACTATACCTTCCACCTTCCTCATCATCCCTCAGGAATTCTAACCCCCCCCCCCCCACCAACAACCGATCACCACCCTGATTTCTATTGGGAGTAACAGATTGGAATTGCAACTCCTTCTTCCCCCAACTCAGGACAAAGTCATAAGTTTCCCCCTGGCGCAATCTGGTGGCAGGTTGAGGAAACATTGCGTTATCGTAAGTAGATGTGTATGTAACTCTTGAGAGGAAGCAAATGGCCCGTATATAAATTGTAGTTTCGATTAAACTGTTATTTCTGTTACAGTTTGCTTCTATAGTCTGTCTAAACGAAGAAGACATTGTGGCAAGATATCAGCTCAGTCAATATTGCTTCAAAAACTATAACTTCGATCTAAGATTGTCAGGGCCCTCGCGTGGGGTGTGCGGAGTGTGCGACCGCACAGGGCGCCACGGGGAAGAGGGCGTCGTGGCTGCTGATGCAAAACGAGAATTTTAAAAATTTCAATTGAGCTATATTAGGATAAAATTTTTCCATTATCTGATAAGAAAAACTTATTTTGCCAACAACTTGAATCCACAAGAAATTATTTCCTTTGTACAAAATCATTCATTGTAATGAATTGATCAATTTAAAAACCACGATCAATGTATGAAGCAATTCAAGAAACGCACCTCTTACATTTAATTCTATTGTTGGCTGACAACTACCTTACACTCTGTTGACCAAAGCCAGTTTCCGATAAAAACGTCTTCCTAATATTTTTACCGAATTGTTTTAGTTTTTCAAACATTTTTTTCTGGCAAGAGGTCGGTATTAGATCATGAATAGTTAGAGTTCTAAAAAAAAGAATTAATGAGTATAATAAGGAAGTGCGAAATCATATTTTCATCTCATTTCATACAGCGTAAAACTATTCAAGTGTAGTACTCGTCTCATTACAAGTTACCTGATAAAAGTAAGTTTGAATCTAAATTCTATAAATAAATTCTTCAAATACCAACTTGATAGAATCTTACCAGACTGAGAACATAGATAAATATTATTAGCACAAGATTGTTAATCGTATATCAGCGTAATGTTTTGTGTATGATACACCATCCATCATTTTCTTGCTAGCTGCCATTTTCTGAGACAGAACTCACGAAACACTGTCAACCAATAAGAAAAGAGCAGGCGGGGCATGAAGGCGTGTCCAAGTCAAATCGGAAACATCACCCATCAACTGCTGCCATCTACTGGTTGAATTTCGAAACTTTTCTAGTCGATTTTTTCGGCCATTTTGATCGTAGGCGGAGCTTGGAGGCGTGTCCAATGGGAGTAAAACAAGTTACCTATATTGCTAGTATATTGCTACTGCCATCTGCTGGCTGAATTAGGATCCATTTCGGATGTTATTTGAGAAAGTTGGATAGAGCAGTGAAAATGGCTGAAATCTTCAATTTGCTTGTTATTGAGTTAAAATATCTTTATTTCCAGTGAAATGAAATATTTATGATGATTCCTTACTTCATTTTTGAAAATTTATTACTTCCTTCCTTATATGCTTTCAAGCAAACTAATAAAATAAATTCATCAATAATTAAAAATTTTATATTTTAATGATAAAGTACGGTACAATGTGAGAGTTTTGCTCAATGTAGATAGCCTTTAGTTAATTTCTATTAATTCCTGTGGGCTTTTGCTTATCACGTATACTATCCTATACATAAAAATACAAAACAATGCGTTGGGATACATTAAAATAAGCAAGTCTCTATAATAATTATAATCCTTTTTGCCACACAACATGCAACATTGCGATTACTCATAATAAGAATGTGAACATGCAAGGCAGCTATAATCATGATTTCCTTTGAATATATTATAATATGTTGTATTGCATTCGTCTGGTAATGGTGGTGGGGGGCACTTGCCAAAATATCGCACAGGGCGCCAAAAAACCACGCGAGGGTCCTGAAGATTGTAGATCAGAGTATTTTCTACAATTTGAAACCAAATTTATAATTGTTGAACTAATATTGATCGAGCTGGAGTAATTTTTCCTTCTTGCCAGAGTCTCTTCTTTGCATGGACGAATTATATATTCTATCACAGATTCCCAGGTTTATAGTGTCTTTTTCCCCCTTACTCTCTGTCTCTGTCTCCTGTGATATTCTATCTTTGTCGCATCCAATAAGCACCAATTAAATCTATCATCCAGCTCCATGCTTCTTATCTTTGTTAAACAGTATCACTTTTGTATCTTACTTCTCAGTTTCATAATGTTAAATCCTATCTTCTTCTTCTTCTTCTTCTTCTTCTTCTTCTTCTTCTTCTTCTTCTTCTTCTTCTTCTTCTTCTTCCTCCTCCTCCTTCTTCTTCTTCTTCTCCTTCTCCTTCTTCCTCTTTTTCTTCTTCTTCTTCTTCTTCTCCTCCTCCTCCTCCTTCTTCTTCTTCTTCTTCTTCTTCTTCTTCTTCTTCTTCTTCTTCTTCTTCTTCTTCTTCTTCTTCTTCCTCTTCCTCCTTCTTCTTCTTCTTCTTCTTCTTCTTCTTCTTCTCCTCCTCCTCCTCCTCCTTCTTCTTCTTCTTCTTCTTCTTCTTCTTTTCTTTTTCTTTTTCTTCTTCTTCTTCTTCTTCTTCTTCTTCTTCTTCTTCCTCTTCTTCCTCTTCCTCTTCCTATTCCTCTTCCTCATCCTCTTCTTCTTCTTCTTCTTCTTCTTCTTCTTCTTCTTCTTCTTCTTCTTCTTCTTCTTCTTCTTCTTCTTCTTCTTCTTCTTCTTCTTCTTCTTCTTCTTCTTCTTCTTCTTCCTCCTCCTCTTCTTCTTCTTCTTCTTCTTCTTCTCCTCCTCCTCCTCCTCCTTCTTCTTCTTTTTCTTCTTCTTCCTCCTCTTTCTCTCTCCACCTTCTGCCCTTACAGTGTAAGGGTGGATCTTCTGTTTCTTCTATTTTCTTCAAATAACGTCGATTATCCTATCACCCTATGTCGCATTCATTCGTTCAGCCCATTTTCAAATTGAATATCTTCTATCTTTGTTCTACTTCATCTCCAGTTTCTGTTACATCTTTCCTGTGTGTCTCATCCCATCTTCTGCCAAAGTCTGTCCAAGCAAAGAAGAGCCTCTGGCAAGATGGGAAAATGACTCAAGCTCGGTCTATATTGGTTCAGAAATTTGATCTCAAATTGTAGGAAACATTTCGATTTATTTTCAAGACCACATTTAAAATTGTTGAACAAATATTGACGAAACTGGAGTCATTTTCCCATCTTGCCAGAGGGTCTTCTTTGCTTGGACAGACTATACATATAACGTTGAATCTCTTTCACGAGTTCCGGAGAGGTCTTTGGATGATCTAGGACTTATTCGAGTGGAAATGGAGTTTTGATTTGAATTCTTGCTGGAGATTTTCCAAGTACCGGTACTGTATCCTTCAGATTGATGATTTTTCATCGTGTTATAGTCTGACCAAGCAAAGAAGAGCCTCTTGCAAGATGGGAAAATGACTCAAGCTCGGTCAATATTGGTTAAAAAATTATCAATCCGATCTAAAATTGTACGGAACAATTTGATCTACTATTAAGACCACATTTATTATTCTTCAACAAATATTGACCAAGCTTGAGTCATTTTCCCATCTTGCCAGAGGGTCTTCTTTGCTTGGGCAGACTATACTCGTATGTTATTGTTTGTGGATGCTTTCACATTATAATAGTTCCATCCCAAGTGGAATTATTGCTTTGAGGCTAACTGAGCCTAGGGATAATTATTGAATAGTTTCAAGTTTGGACCCAATACGGGTATTCAGTTAAGTTGTGGTATCCATTAATTTGTTAGGTCAATACTGTAGCATTACATTAGTCAAAAAAACCAGTTGATTCGAATAAACTGGTGAAGTGAGTACTACTAATGAATAGAGAACCAATTAAATTCTTCAACTACTCCTGCGTATACTACAAACACATACAATAATAGGGTGATCAACTCAACTATTATGAAGGATTCAATAGTAATATTCCTGTATTGAAAAAATAATTCACGTGCTGAGAAAAAGGAAAAGCTGAGGTTGAATTAACTTTTGAGCTAGAGTAACGGCCGTAGAAAAAACTGTTGATATAGGTCTCAAATGAAGAAGAAGAAGAAGGAGGAGGAGGAGAAGAAGAAGAAGAAGAAGAAGAAGAAGAAGAAGAAGAAGAAGAAGAAGAAGAAGAAGAGGAAGAAGAAGAAGAAGAAGAAGAAGAAGAAGAAGAAGAAAAAGAAGAGGAAGAAGAAGAACGAGGAGAAGGAGGAGGAGGAGAAGACGAATAAGAAAAAGAAGACGAAGAAAAAGAAGAAGAGGATGAGGAAGAGGAAGAGGAAGAAGAATAAGAAGAACAAGAAGACGACTAGGAAGATAAAGAAGAAGAAGAAGAAGATGGAAGAAGAAAAAGGAGAAGAATAAGAAGGAGAAGAAAAAAGAAAAGTGTAGTACAAAAAGATTGTAATATGTGTAGCAACATTGAAAGAGCCAGCAAGCCAAGTTTCATACATTAGCTATTCTAGCAGAAAAAGAGCCACCACATCTTTTTGTAAGGTAGTCCTCAATATGATATTATCGAGGAATGATTAATGTTGAAGAGCCTTTCATAGCAAAGAACGCCCGACAAATTTCCTTACTCTTTCAAAACCGCACCCCACCCCCCACCACACCCCATACCCCTTTGAGGGGGAACCCTAATAATTTTGTCCCCAATGCTCCTTGTTCAGTGAAAGAGGGGTTGGGAATACCCTCTCATGGGTCCCCGCTTTTTTGGGTGTGGGGGCAGTGGCGCCGACTTCATCAAAATATTGGGGGCAAACTGAAGATCAATGAGAGGGGGAGGGTGCCATCCGTGGATGGGGAGGGGGTTGTGAGAATACACAAAAATACACAAGCAGTGAGACTGCATCTTTGCATGTGATTTCGTGCTGAATTCTGTAATGTAGAGATAATCTGATCCATTCAACTACTTTGAATTCCCTATAATTATTATTACCCTATCATTAATTTAATTCAAATTGGCCATTATAATCGTGATACTCGGTAGTAAATGAATCAAGTTTCTCCTCCAATTTTGAACACGAAAAAAATATTTAGAAATAAAAATTAATATAGGTAATAGTTAAGGTACTGAATTCATTCTGATATGTAGGTTGAAGAAAAATTTGCATCCAACTTACACATAATTGAACGAGCGACAGCGAGTTCTTACTTTTGACTCAAGACCGAAGTCGTTGTCCGTCTGTTCGTTCGTTTGTTTGTTTGTTTGTATGTTCGACAATAACTTATGAACGCCTCAATTAATCAACTTCAAATTCAGAACACATATTCTTCTAACCTTTATACAAGTCAAGTTCGTTGGACAGTGAAATCGATCGACTCCTTCATCCTTTTTCAGGAGGAAAAAGGATAAGTTCTCAGCAACAATATATATATAGATACTCCCGTATATATTTCAACACAATAATCACGGCTGGGGGAAAAAATGTCATATGGAATTTGAATAAATTATTTTTTGGAGAATCCATCTGATTCCAATAAAACAGCTGATTTATTAGCGGCAAATTTGAAAGAACTATCATGAAAATAATGTTATCAAATAAAAAATACTTTCATGTTGAATTGAAGTCATATGATGAATATTGATCTCAAAGCTTAAACATGTGATAGGAGTCTATTTATCTGAACAGCTGACAAAAGGCGGCGAATTCAAATTATTTTTGAAGTATTCGTGCTGAAAGAAGTTTGTTGTTCCATTTGATTTCCATGCTTTGATTAGTCAGACTAATAATAAGTCAGCCGTGATTTTCTACGGGATTTGAAGAATGCTATGAAAGGGATTTCTAATAATTTATATATTTGATTTATCTGAATGAAAATACTGAATTATCAAAAAATGCCATTCTTGAACGAATCTCTACAAAGTTTGTTAATGGTTTAACTGCTGTTTTCAATCTAATACAATGAACAAATTTAAAACAAGAGGCGATCAATATGACTACAGAGTGTTCCGAAAAGAACTAACTCAAGTACTATCACGGTGTTCTTCGAGCTGAAACAAACAGAACATATTGGCAAAACAACGAATTCTCCTCAGTTTTCCTGTAATTCTTCTATTATTTCAAGACTTTCCATCATACCTTGATAATAGATAGACTCTACACGAAGTTTCAATAGTATGTATGGTTTTCAGAAAAAATAAGGGAAAGTTATTTCATCCATATTTGTAAATTTATTAGAATTCTTCAGTTGATAGGTCTACTCTGAATTTTTGCAGTCAAGTCGTCTTGAACAAGTAGGCCTACGTTTGTATTGGTGCATTGGTGGCAGAAGAGTTGCGGATAATGATGTATCAAAATATACCGAAGAAACATCTTTTCTTATTAATAATTCCTCACAATAAGGAATCATTCAGTATTGAATAAATCTAGGTATCGTGTTAGTATATGATTTGTGGTTCATATTTTCAAATAATTAAAGCCATAAGTTGACTTTGAGAGTTCGCACGCGAGTTCTTCAGCCCATGGGGCTTACTGGTATACATCTAGTTCGTTTTTAATTAGAATTTTTACAATTTCCACTCATAACGTTAATAAACGGATACAAAAAAATCGCACGAAATACATGAAACACGAATAGATGTACCATGTGCTAACCACCACTCTCACTAGTGGAACTGAAAACTGAGTAATTCTGGCTATGAATTCCATTATTATTCCATTATTGTGTAGTTTGTTATGTTTATCTAGATTTTGTATTTGATTTGTGTTTTTGAGTTTACATTAAAAAATTAATTAAGAATGGAGTTCTTGTAAAATGTTGCAATTAACGACTCATATGCGGCTATAACAATCTAAGCCCAGATGCCTAGCTGGGTAATGCAAATAATAAACAGGAGACTGATCGTCTATTTCTATGGTTTGTGGACAATGTGGAAGTAGTATTTCAAAATAGTAATAGTAGGCCTATATCATTCCACACTATCATAGTCCAGTTTCCAGTTATGAATATAATAAAAATAGCTAGACCATTGTTTAAAATTGGTTTCATTTGAGCTATTTGGAATTGATGATGGCAAAAAATATTCTTTTAATAGGCCTACTTATTGATAATTGATACTCAAAAATTGATGAAAATTTCTCTAGTAATCTATGAATATTGGGGGGGCAAAATACACGCATTGCCCCCCCTGAGTGATTATTGAGGGGGCAGAAAGTGCCTTGCCCCCCCAAAGTCGGCGCCACTGTGTGGGGGACCAGATGTATTAATTTCGCCGTGTGGTTTTCGGTATCCCTCCTCCCAAATATAATCTGGTTGAGCAAAGAAGACGTTCCGGTAAGATGTAAAAATGACTCCAGCTCGGTCAATATCGATTCAAAAGTTGTAAATCAGATCTCAAATTGTAGACGAAAATCTTCTCTTCAATTTGAGACCAAATTGATAATATTAGAAGGAATATTTACCGAGCTAGAATCATTTTCCCATCATGCCAGAATGTCTTCATTGCTTGGTCAGATATGTTACCGCTATCAAGGGAGGTTTTAGCTGACAACGCACTTTTGTCGTCTGTCCCGCCAGTCAAAAGCTTGCATGAAAGCGTTGATATGAATTGGATAGGATGATAAATTGAGACAAAATTGCTCTTATGGTCACTGGAGCTGAGATCTGTTCCACGTCCACGACAAACAATCTCACTACTTAAGAGTGGATAGTAGTGGACGGCAGACTGCCGAACGACAAAATCAAGCCCCATGAGAACAATGTAATTTTTATCAATCTCTTGGAGCAGATGGAGCCTCTATTTATGGACAGAATTTCACGTTCTTTATCTCATTGAAAAGAGAATTAAATTCTCCAGGGGCGTGACTTTTTACTTTTTCGATTTCAAGTTAATTTCAATAGTTACAGTTACTTTTAGTTAATACTTTTTCAGTTAATTAATTATACAATAATTATCAAAATAAACTTAAAATCAAAAAAGTAAAAAAGTCACGCCCCTGGAGAATTAAATTCTCTATCCAATGAGATGAAGAACGTGAAATTCTGTCCATAAATAGAGGTTTATCTGCTCCAAGAAATTGATAAAAATTAAATTTTTTTATGGGACATAATTCTGCCGTTCGGCAGTTTGCCGACTACTACTGTCCACTCTTAGAAGATTAAATTGGCTTTAAAATTTCTTGTCAGCCTGAAAATATAACCGGTGTGGTCACGAAGCCACATAATAAGTTTAGTTATTAATTTATTCATTTATTAATTTGACAGAAACTATTAAACTTATTGGTTGAAAAGTGAAAACACAGACTTAAGTCCAAAACGGCTTTATACCAAAGTTTGATGAATAATAAAGTCCGAAACTAGTAGGTTATATAGGTTATAGGTTATATAATATTTTCACAGCACTACAATTAAGAACTTATAGTCCAGAAGAAATACCGTATTTAATTTTCTTCAATAAATGAAATAATCTAATCTTACATTATCATCTCTCACTAAGATCTCATGTGGAGATCAACCTTGGAAAAAAATTAGATCTCTCTCTAGCTGACTTATTATTTCTTGTCATTTCTCTATTCATTTCTTGCATACCCCAACAAAAATGGCGGTTGGCGGTTAACTTTTGACTGCTCATCTGGATAGTCAGTAAGCGGTCTCCGAAAGCATAGTGAGCGAAAATCACCTCAGATAAACTGTTTCGCTCTTGAAGACAGCTTTCAGACCACCCTGACAGAGTTGAGCTCCAATAAGGCTGGTATTACACGGTAATAATTGTTCTATGACAATCATATAACCTAGTTTTGAACCTTATTATTCGTAAAAATTTGGTATGAAGACGTTTTGGACATAAGTCTGTGTTTTTAACCAATAAGTTATTATTGTCTGTAAAATGAATAGATAAATAAATAAATATAAGAATAAATGAAATGTTTTCTATTTTAATATAGCCTACTGTACAGTAGACCTAAATCACAGTACCCTTTTTGCAATGATTTTTATTTCATCATGACATGTTTCAGCTCATAAGAGTAATTTTCGAATGCATTTGATGACATAATGGAAGAAAAATCATTTCAAAAAGAGTACTGTGATTTATATTTGAATAGAAAACATTGATAAGTAGCCATAAGAAAAAGGAAATATTGATAAGATGGAAATACGATTTCATTTATATCATTATATTATTTTGTGAATATCATTTCATAATAATTATATGATTCACATAGGAATAAATCGACCCTTTTTGCCATCTGCTGAACTTTGTGAATTTATGTCTATTAAATATATGACGAATAGAGATGAAAATATGATTTCATATTCTTATCTAAATATGATTAACATATTATTACGACATAGAAATGAACCAACAATTTTTTTATATCTTCTACACTTTGTGAATTTGTGCCTCTTGTTCTAATCAATAATACGCGTTACCGAACTGTCATTCTTTTATGAGCTAGTACGTAAAACATGTAAGTAACAATGGATCTGTACATCCGTTTGATTAACATGTTGCTTCTATTGTCTCTTTCCGCAAACATCAATCGTTTTAGTTCTATTTTTCATTCAAATGTTTGCTTCTAGCTCATAATTTTGATGCCGTCATAAAATTCATTCTCATTAGCCAGTTGTAACTGTAACAGCTAGTTGAAAATTATTAGTTTCTCGACTATTTTATCAATTATTTTATTACCACTGTACTAAAAGATACTCAACATGAAACTCAAGATATTGTATTCAATTGGATGTCTCGTGATTGGTCTGAATATCCAACAGGTAATTGAAAATGTTTTATAATTTGAGTTACAACAGATTACAGATTATTACGAGCTCTATAGAGTTTAACACAAGAAAATAAATACTGATCCAGTATAGTCTCTATACAAGAAATTAACGATTGGAATTGAGAAATCTAAATTTATAACTATTTATATTATAGAAGATTTTTCCATTGATCAAACTGGATAATTTTCCTGTAGTTTTGGAAAACTTGAAAACTTAATCATGTAATCTTTAATTGTCGTTTCTTTACAAGGTTGAAATACTTACAAGTAAAAAAGTATATATGTTTTTGAGAAGTTTTTCAACCAATTTTTCAATATTGTTCAACTTCACAAAA
This sequence comes from Sogatella furcifera, assembly GCA_017141385.1. NCBI lineage: Eukaryota > Metazoa > Arthropoda > Insecta > Hemiptera > Delphacidae > Sogatella > Sogatella furcifera. The sequence continues at coordinate 2,381,366 of CM029554.1, forward strand.
AAAAGAAAATGAACTCATATAGGAAGTATTGCATTGAGGAGATTAGATAAGTCGTCGGTCCCAACTACGTAAAAAGTAGACATCATATCTCATCATTATCATTCATCTCATTACCGTCGCACAAGTACATGATCTCTTGTGGGCTCCACCCTCAGAAAAAAGTAACAAGAAATTTGGAAATTAATATTTACCGTTATAATAAATCAAGCCTGAAATTTTTTATATAATTTAAATATTCTTCTAGAATTGATTTTGTTTTGTAAGGGCATGTTCTACCAAATACATGTTGTTGGAGCCCTTGTATAGTCCAAGCAAAGAAGACCCGCTGAAATGTGTGTTCACATTCTAATTAAATAAAATACACGATGCGATTGGATTGAATATGATTTAAACCAACAGATGTTATAATACAAAGCCTATATTCATTCCAATTTTAAATTGTATTGTATTTATTCAGAGAGAGACAATGAACAGTATTCAATGAACAAGCAAAGAACACATTCTATCAAGATGGGAAAATGACTCAAGCTTGGTCAAAATTTGTTCAAGGATTATGAATGTGTTCTTAGTAGTAAATCAAATTGTTTCCTACAATTCGAGATCAAATTGATAATTCTTGAACCAATATTGACCGAGCTTGAGTCATTTTCCCATCATGCCAGAGGGTCTTCTTTGCTTGGACAGACTATATACTTGTTTTGGGTCGATTATAATATTACTTTGTCATTCCATTATCATTATTATTTTTACACAATTATCATATAATTGCATTGTATTGTATTTGTATTGTATGTATTGAAGCCTTTATTGAACCATCTCTGTTTTCTGGATGTTGGAAGTAATTTATATTTTCAATTTTTTTACTTTTTCAGGCCACTTGTCAACCAACAAATTCAGCTGATAAGAAAAATGGCGTCCCAGCAAATGTAGCCGATGGACAGGGAGTTCCTGGTTATTTTGTTGGAGTACCGACAATTATCTCTGAGGGTACCTCACATCCAGCAAACGCTGAGAAGGGAGAGAGTAAGAAAAATGACATTTCAAGAAATTCAGCTGATGGAGAGAGAGAAAACCACGATTATCATGTTGAAGAACCAACAGAGGATACCGTTGCTGGCATGGAACACGGCTGGTATGTGGAATTTCTTGAAAAAGCACAGTTGCTACGAGCAATAGTGAACGAAATCAGGAAATTACTACTGGAAAAGAAAGAAATGAAAGAACTATTCGGGGAGGAATTGCAACTTTTGCAAAATTTCAAACAACTGAACTCTGATCTCTCATTTGTTGCGGGGGGAGAACTCGCAATAAGGTACTACCTCAAGGATCATCCAAACCATGCAGTATTACTAGACTCAGCTGTAGAGATTTGGATAGGGATTGTTCTGGAATCTAACAAGGAATTCAAGAAAACTTCGAAAGAAGTTCATCAGAGTTTAATGAATGCAGATCCACAATCCAACTATTTCACTGAAATCGCCAATCGAGTGATAGATAACCATCCGAACTTGGTAACGGATTTGGAGAAAAATGATTTTACTAGAGCAGTTCACATCAAATTGAATAATTTTTCTGAAGTATTGACAAATACGGAGTTGGAACGTAAAACATTTAGGAAAATTTCTGCCCTCTACAAGCAAGGACTTTTTGATGATATCTATGAGTCTTTGGGAGATGAGAATATGGACTACCTCTTGTCTGCATTCTCTGGTGGATTGTAATATTACTTTGTTACATATTACAATATTACACAATTATCACATAATTAGTATAATTATTACATTATTTTTAACGAGCTACATCATTGTATGTCCTTTATCTTAGGGCTACTTTCATCACTTTTTTTTAATTGATAATCACATAATCATTATTCGTGTTTTGGTTCTTCTTATTCATGTAACAACCTTCCAATTTGTGTATAATTTTAGTTTTAAGTGTGGACATAACGTCTATTTTGAATATTTTAACCAAAATTGGGAAGAAGAGACGTTTTGGACTTTGTCTGTGTTTTAATCTTGTTAACAAATAAATAAATAAATAATAATAAATAACCCTTACAATTATTTTTCAATGCGGAAAAACTGAAAGGGTAGGCTACTGTGATTATTAATTGAAATAAAAAAACATACATCATCGTGGTTTTGTGAATCCGTGTGTTTACATTTATTCTCCTCTCAAGAAAATAAGAAGGAAGTACATCAAATTTGATACATACTTTGTAAAGATCTTTCCAAAAAAAATTTAATGACTGTTATCAATTTGAGCTCATTCAGGACAGTCAGCGAGCTGTCTCCGAGAGTACATCAGAACGAGAACTACCCTAACTTGATTCTAATTCTAACTCTACTACAACTAATTCGCTCTAAAAGATTCATTTACAGGGTGTTTCAGGAGGAATGTGCAATACTTCTCAGGCTGATTCCTTACAACAAGTAGACAAAAAAGTTCCATGGGACCAACCCCCAAAAACGCTTTGTTACCGAGATAACAATGGAGGAAAATTGAGATTTTTAAAAAAAATATTAATTTTTCAAATTTTTAGAGGCTTTAGTAAGGTTCTAAAATAATCAATTCCTATGTAAAATTAGCTGAGGAACTCAATGAACCCAGTTCAAAGTTTGTAACTTTAACGGTTATCGAGATATTTGAGAAAAATATGCTAGAAAACGCCATTTTTCAACAATAAGGGTTATAAATGGATAAGGAATCATAAAATTGTATTTTTCATTAATGGAAGTTGAAGAGAGTCGGATTCTAAAGGAAAAGTTGAATGGTGGCGATTGTGTAAATCTTACCCAAATCTCAGAAATGGCGATCAAAAATCGCAAAATTGACGAGATGAATTTGTGTTTAGTAGCGATTTGGGTAAGATTTACACAATCGCCACCATTCAACTTTTTCTTTAGAATCCGACTCTCTTCAACTTCCATTGATAAAAATACAATTTTATGATTCCTTATCCAGTTATAACGCTTATTGTTGAAAAATGGCGTTTTCCAGCATATTTTTCCAATTATCTCGATAACCGTTGAAGTTACAAGCTTGGAACTGGTTTCATTGAATTCCTCAGCTAATTTTACATAGTATTTGATTATTTTAGAACCTCACTAAAGGCTCTAAAAAATAAGAAAAATTAATATATTTTGCAAAATTCTCAATTTTTCGCCATTGTTATCTCGGTAACAAAGCGTCCTTGGGGGTTGGTCCCATGGAACTTTTTTGTCTACTTGGTGTACGGAATCAGCCTGAGAAGTTTTGCACATTCCTCCTGAAACACCCTTTATACTGCCCTGACAGAGCTGAACAGTAGTTACAGTCATTCAACTGCCTTGATTTTCAACAACAGCTGTACAATATATAATAAGATACAAGATGTATACTAAGATGATTCAATACAAGTTTAATATATTTTAATTAGATTGCTTTATAGTAATTGTTCAGGCCTAAGACGTCTTAAGCATTGAATTCAATTAAATATCATCTAAGGGGATCCTAGTTTTTTATCCTAGAGAGAGTTCTATCATTCTATGGTATCATCTTGAATGGAAATTGTTCCATGAACGTACAGTATATGAATACTTATCATTATTGTTATAATTGGACGATTTTTTCAAAAAATAAGGAGAGTGGATAGAGCTGGACTCGCATTTCTGTTGAGATTGAATTCAACAAAACTGGTATTACTCGTGATTTGAAAATAATAGTTGAAACATAAATATTTAACGAATTAATCAATTTAGAATTATTGTTTCTTTCCAATATTGGTTTGGGTTTAGTTTTGGTTTGGAATTATATATTTATTATCATAGTGATAGTCTATTTCAAATAATGTCACACACTTTTAGGATTCCTAGTGTTTTTGAAATAAATGGAGTTTGTCATCAATATTTTTCGAAATTGTTATTTATTAATTTATTTATTCATTCATTTTACTGAAACAATAAAACTTATTGGTTAAAAACACAGACTATTGTCCAAAACGTCTTTAAACCAAATTTTGATTAATAAGTTCAAAACTATATAGTTCATATTTTTTCGCAGCACTTCGATCAAGAATTTATAGTCCAGGAGAAATACCATATTATTGAAAACCTTACACTATTCAAAACCATATTGATACACTTTTTATGGTGGATGATGGCTCATGGCATCATGATGCCCACTTAGGCTCATGTGTGGGTAATGAGAGGAATGGCGACTACTTTTCAGGTAGTCGGGACCGACGGCTTATCGCCTACTTCGAAAGATTAAGGATCCAGACAGGGCTATTGGTAGGATGCATTATACAGAGAACTTGAGTGATTGCGAGATGTTAACTGTTCACAAAACTACTAGTTGAAAATAACTACTGACATTGTAGATTATTTCTGATCAGATTATCAAGTTATTTGGAAAGTATGATCTGGTAAGCTGCACTGATAGAGTTCGCTATCACAAACATGTATTCCTTTGATATTCATCATCAAAATTGATCAGAACTCGACTGTGAATACGAATAGGACAATAATTTATGGTAATTTCTATAGAACAAAGCCATTCTGAATTTAGCGTGATCTATATCTATAAAAGCGAAATGGCACTGACTGACCGACTAACTGACTGATTCATCACCAGAACTAAAAATCAACTGAACCGAATGCGTTCAAATTTGGCAGGCATGTTCAGTTGGACGTTTAGACGCACGCTAAGAACGGATTTTAGGAACTTTTCAAGGATACGCCCAATATTTAAGTTTTTCTATAGTTTTTCGGCGTTTTTTCGAAACGAATTTTTCGAGAATTTTTTCGAGAACCAATCGGTAGAAAATGTTGATATTTGGTAGGTAGGTTCAGATAAGGTCTAGAAATGTTGTGTTAAGATATTTTTGAATTCCGTTCAAGATTACGCCAGTAATCAGGTTTTTCAAAATTGTAGATGTTTTGCGGGTTGCATATCTTCCGCCTTGATACGACCAATCCTTACTGTAAATTCAATGGTTCAGCGAGATTATAGATAAACTAATTTGGAAGATATTGAATCAAGTTTCAAACTATGTCCGATATACTTCCCAAGGTTACGCTCAATATCAGCGTTTTAATATTTTTCTGAGTTTTTCTTGGATTTTTCGAGAATAAATTGGTAGAAAATGTCGAAATTTGGTGAACAGGTCCAGATTAGGTCTAGAAATGCTGTGTTCAATAAGTTTTGAATCCCTTCTGAACGGAATTTGCAGGCGAGCGAAGCGAGCCTGTTTGTCTCAGCTTACACTGACAGAGGTCATGCAGGCGAGCGAAGCGAGCCTGTTTGACTCACTGACACTGCTGATACTGTCGGGGGTCTAGGGGGCGGAGCCCCCTGGCTAGGCGGAGAAGGCGAGCGAAGTGAGCCTGCCGGCTAGTGCTATTATATTGACAAAACAATTCCATCGGAGCATAGGAATAGAGGTGTTGGTTTATAGTCTGTCCAAGAAAAGAAGGCCCTCCGGCAAGATGAGAAAATGACTCCAGCTCGGCCAAAAATTATTGAGTTGGTCTCAATTGTAGGAAACATTCTGATCTACAATTTGAGTCCAAATCAATAAATTTTAAACTAATATTGATCGACCTGCAGTCATTTTCTCATCTTGCCAGAGGGTCTTCTTTGCTTGGACAAACTATATCAATGGTAGCGAGCCATTATTATTGTGCGCTAAGTTGGTGATGTAGTCTAGTCGAGCAAAGAAGACATTCCGACAAGATTGGGAAATGACTCCTGCTCGGTCAATATTGTTTCAATAATTATAAATTTAGTCTCAAACTGTAGAACAGAATTTTTCCAACAATTTGAGACCAACGTTATAATTTTTTAACCAATATTGACCGAGCTGGAGTCATTTTCCCATGTTGCCAGAATGTTTTCTTTGCTCGACCAGAGTAGAATAGAGTTTGCCATACCATGTTAAGTGAATACACCATTTATCATGCAGAATGACAGCTGACATTCCAGCTAATAACATTTCTATAACGGTGCATTTTGCCGCTATAGCTGACGTCAAAAAGGAAGGCGGTTTCGTCTGTCTTTAGTAGGTGATGTCAGCAGGTATTTACTACCTACCAACAGCAGGAATGAAGCATCTATTGATCTATTCTCTCTTATGATTCACAAAACATCATCTAGGCATAGCTGAATGACCACTCTCAGGCTGAGGCCGCACTGCCGGTGGGTAGTGCCTGGAGGGTGGAGGGTAGTTGGTAAATCTATAGAACATACACACCATCCACAGTAATACATCGTATGAATGGTATGACGTCATACGCAGCTTTTTGAGGTTATGTTGTCCATATTTAAGAATTTCAAGATGGTGGCTGAACACATACCATTCATACGATGTATTACTGTGGATAGTGTGTATGTTCTATAGATTTACCAACTACCCTCCGCCCTCCAGGCTCTACCAACCGGCAGTGCGGCCCCTCAGACTAAGCCGCGTATTGACAGTTCGAGGTATGTGCCACGAATGCCTCGCGGTACAGTCTGTTGACACAAAAATAACCCTCTGGCAAGATGGGAGAATGACTCTAGCTCAGTCAATATTTGTTAAAAAGTCTAAACAATCTTTTCTACAATTTGTGACCACATTTATAATTATTGAATCAATATTGTCCGAGCAAAGTCTCTCGGTCAAGAGTTTCTTTCCTTATATCTTATTTCTCTTCTCACTCTACTTCTCTTGCCATTAACATGTAGTTACTCTCATGACTTTCCTCTTATCCTTTTTATTTATCATCATCATCATCATCATCATTATCTTCTTCTTCTTCTTTTTTCTTTTTCTTCTTCTTTTTTTCGTCTTGACTTCTCTTCCTCATCCTCAAACTTCTTCTTCTTCCTCTCCTTCTTTTTCTTCTCTACTCTTATTCTCCTTTTTCTATTTTTCCTTTCTCCTCTGCACTTCTTTCTTTTTCTTCTCTGAACTCCTTTTTTTGTCCTTTACTTTATCTCCTATCAATTTCTTCTTCCTCTCTTCTTCTTCTTCTTCTTCTTCTTCTCCTTCTTCTTCTTCCTCTTCATCTTCTTCTTCTTAATTTTTTTCTTCTTCTTCTTCTTCTTCTTCTTCTTCTTCTTCTTCTTCTTCTTCTTCTTCTTCTTCTTCTTCTTCTTCTTCTTTATCGTCTTGACTTCTCTTCCTCATCCTCAAACTTCTTCTTCTTCCTCTCCTTATTTTTCTTCTCTACTCTTATTCTCATTTTTCTATTTTTCTCTCCTTTCTTCTCTGCACTTCTCTCTTTTTTCTCTGAACTCCTTTTTTGTCCTCTATTTTATCTTCTATCTATTTCTTCTTCCTCTCTTCTTCTTTTCCTCCTTCCTCCTCCTCTTCTTCTTCTTCTTCTTCTTCTTCTTCTTCTTCTTCTTATTATTATTATTATTATTATTATTATTATTTTTATTATTATTATTATTATTATTATTATTATTATTATTATTATTATTATTATTATTATTATTATTATCATTCTTTTTCTCTGAACGAGAGTGGTTCTTGTACTAATAAAGCACAAAAATGACAACGCCTTTCACACAGTCTAATTGAATAGACTCTTGACCGTGCTATATCCTGCCACTCATATCCCAGTTTCTTCACATTTTAGCAAGAGCCATAAGGGAAGCACAGATATGAGAATATTATAATTCGAAAACTATTCCAAGGTCGAGCTCTCATTCACATTTCAAAAAACTACGAGTAATGAATAGTAATCAATGTGGCTCGTTGGAATGAGTGATAACGCTCTGGTCCGATAATCAAGAGGATCCGAGTTCGATTCTTACCGGTAAACAACCGGTTCTTTGACCACAGCTCCATCACGTAGATGCGGCCACCCTGTTTTTCAGAGGAGAAGGTTAGCCGTCGTTCCCGACTACCTAAAAAGTGATCTCATCAAATCATTTCCCACGCACAAGCCTAAAAGCTTATGTGGGCTTCACTCTCAAAGAAAAAATTGGCAAAAAATACGAAGAGTTTATCGTTAAAGTGATTTTTCACTTCTTTGTTTTCAATTGTTGATTGGATAATTTTTTTTAACTGTCTTGATCCTTGCTTGTAATTCAATATTTTACTATTAATATTATCTAAATCTTTGCTCTTTCTTCTATTTCCATTCCTCGATTCTTGTAAAAATGCTCAAGCTCTGTTTGTATTACAGAAAAGGGCAATAAGAAACATGTGCCGCGACTGTACCGCGAGGCATTCGTGGCCTCGGACTGTCGATACGCGGCTTAATGCTCCACCCCTGACACACTGCAAACCATTATTTGTTACACTTAGAATTATGTGCTTACCCTGAATTTATATATTTCAGTGTTTATTATTTGTAAAACCGATCTGACCTCTTTTACTACTCATTCTGCTATTCATTCTCACAATACGAGAAATAGATTGAATTTAAGACATGAATATTGTCGTTACAAATCTAGTCATGAAAGTTTTAGGGCTTATGCAATTAGATATTACAATCAGTTACCATTACATGTTAAAAATTCATCTGTAAGAGACTTTTTCAAATTGAAAATTGCTTCAAAAAAGCAACTGTTTCTACAATAATAATGAATACTTTAGCTTTAAAGCCGCGTATCGACAGTCCGAGGCATGTGCCACGAATGCCTCGCAGTACAGTCTGGTGACGCAAAAAAAGTATAAACTCATGGCTGAGGCATATGTGTGAATATAATCTGAAATAATCAAAAATAATTATAATTATAGTATAATATATAGTATATAATTATAATTATAATAAAAATAATTATACCGTAATAAAAAATCTGCATTTTTTGTAACCAAAAATGCGAGCACGCGAACAAATTGACTAGCGCCATCAAGCGGGAGACAAAGCAACTAAGTTCTGACAATTGATAATTTGGACTTTGGCGGTTAGTTTGTGCTCAATTAGTGGATAAAAATTCAAGGCAATGCTTATTATTGCCTATTAGAACCTTCTGCACCCAAATTGAATTCTTAATCACAAAAATGCATGGGAATGGGGTACAATTTTGAGGTTAGTTTGTAGAATTGTTCGTTGTGCGTTGCGAGGCAACAGGCACTGCTCGCTGCGAATTGTGTGCAGCGTTTGCCTCGCTGCTAGCAAACCCGGTATACCGGGTTTACCGGTAAACCCGGTACCCGGTGGTCGATACGCGGTAGATAGTAACTAGTAGTAGTACTCTTTTTTTGTGTCAACAGACTGTACAGCGAGGCATTCGTAGCACATGCCTCGGACTGTCGATACGCTGCTTTTTATGAATAACTTTCAAGATGTGATATGTGAACAATTCTTTGACCACAGCACAATCACATAGATAGCCCAAGTGATTACCCCGTTACGTTTTATCAGTTCTCCCTTTCTTCTTCATTTCTTCTCCTGATTTCACTGTTCAATGGAAAGAAAACTTTCTATTCTGCGTGGGTTTGAAAAAATACAGTACAATAGCAAAGGTTGCATCATTATGATGATGGGCTGGCTGGCACGAGGCACGGAGAGTATTGCTGTTGAAATTTTCAAGAGACCTTTCTCGCTACATCTCCTGACACTCCATAAACGTTTCACTAGAATTTTCATTTCTTTTCCCTCGAAAAACTTTCCGTTTCCCTTTCTATTCCCTTTTCACTCTTGTATTGTGTGAATTTTGTCGCAATTCCACTGAACGTATGTGAACTAGATTTTGTCACTGGCGGCTCGTACCCACGAAAAAGGTGAAGTGCCCGAGTCTTTTACTGTACAGCACTTCATCTGTTTTGTGGCCACGAGCCGCCACTGGATTTTATAAATTCCGTATTGGCGTAGTCTAGTCGAGCAAAGAAGACATTCTGGCAAGATGGGGAAAATGACTCTAGCTCAATCAATATCGGATCAAAAATTGTAAATGTTACCTCAAATTTTAGAAAACATTCTACTCTTCAATTTGAGACTAAATTAGAATTTTTTAAACTAATATTGACCGGGCTGCAGTCATTTTCTCATCTTGTCAAAATGTTTTCTTTGCTTGACCAGACTATATAGTTAGAGCCACGAAGATATCAGTTCTCAGCTCTGTCAGGACAGTCTGAAGCTGTTTTCAAGTGTGAATTAGTATAACTTGAGATGCTCCTGTTTTGATACACTCTCGCAGACAACTCGCCCACTATCCTGACAGAGCTAGGAGTCATTTATCTCTTTCGCCAACATCGCGGTGTCAGATATGAGAAATACAATCTATTTACGGATATAAGTTACAAATTCTTGGTATAGTCTGCTTATCAATCTGACAAATATCAATTTCACAAATCAAACACTGGGAAGGTGTATTATAACAGAAGCAACTCATGAACACGGCAATTTATTTATTTAGCGTATGGTGCTACGAAACATATCTTTATGATATCAAACAGTCAATCATTATATTAAATGGGTATGGTAGGAAGAAACACACTTCTAAAGTAAGTTGAACTAGAATATTATTAAACATTTTTAATGTTTATAGTTATTTTTCAAGTTTGAGAATGATTACTTTAATGGGGTTTCTATATTTATTTCTTCTATAAACCTTCTAAATTCAAATTTTTATTATGTTTTCTCTGAGTCAAAATTGTGTGAAGTGGAAAGTGTGAAAAGGAATATAACCTGAATTTGGACATTTTGATCAAAATTGGTGTAGAAGAGGTTTTGGGCCTGTTTTTTCTCTCCTTTCAATGTATTAATTTGATGAAATGAATAAATAAATAAATGAAAATTCCAGTAACATTTACATTATCAGTGGTTTTATTTCATTGTGGAACGACTACTCTACAATGATTCAGTCGAATTTTTGAATAGGTATTCTTGACATGGAAATATAAAGCTCCTGCATTAAAATACATGTTATTTCGATAATCAATTGATATATTAGCATTATATTACACGATACAGAAGATATTATAACCACTATTCAAGTGAGAATAATAGAACAAATATAGTCAGCCATTACAATATTCAAGCCAATCGAAGAAGAATACAGTGAACCCGCCTTAAAAGTGTTCTCGCAATACGATTGGTCTCCCCACTGACCTCCCTCCAACTAGCCACGCCCCAGCCAATCACAAGCGAGTAAGGCGGCTACGAAATTGTCGAGTTCGTTCTCTAGTTTGTCAATGGCGTTGGTTGCGATATGGGAATTATTATTATTTAGCGTATGCTTTCATTAGTGGGGAGACCCAAAGGGTTGTTCCACTTTGCAATACTATAACCTCATTTTTCACGAATGAAAACATGGAAAACCATGTGGGTTATAGTTCAATTATGGGAAGATAGGTTATGATGGAACTTGAAATACTGTATCATTCTAATAATTTTGTTCAAAAAATTATTGTTACAATCTATAGGTCTACTGTATGTAAATCGCCTCATATTGCCATGTATACCTCGCCACGTCATTAAAATAAAGAAGTCATTCTATTCCATTCTAAATATAATTCTTTGGCAAAAGTTTGGTCGATATTGAGAAGTGATTATAATGAAACAAGGCTGAACAATTCGAAGATGGTGAAGTGGAAAGAGGAAGAGAACGATGATAAAGACGAGGATAAGGAGAAGGAAAATAAAGAAGGGAACGAGAATAAAAATAAGAAGAGAAGATGACGGTGGGTGCTGCAATATGGGAGGATCAGTTTAGATTATGAAACATGAAATTCTGTTATGCCACATAATCCTGAAATAAATAATAATGGTTTCAATTTGTAAGTCTACTGTTCAGTAAAATATTGATTTCTTGAGGTAATATTTGTTTATTGGTGATCGGAGAAGAATGAGAAAGAGAAGCAGGGGAAAGAGAGAGTTCTTGTGAATCAAGAGAATAGCGAACGAAAAAAGTACAACAGACTTTAAAAGGCAGTAAAAATACTACAAGAAGTTTCTACTTGGTAAACAGACGGTAATAATTCTAGATAGTATCTGTTAGTCTCTTGTACTTCTTTCAGCTCGTTCTATTATTGCAAATCAAAATTTGGTATAAATACGTTTTGGACAATAGTCTGTGTTTTTAACCATTACGTTTACATGTTTCTGTAAAATGAATAAAATAAAACAACATAATTTTCAATGATTCTATTGAGATGTTCAGGACTTTTGTTCAATATTGTTCGAGCACTGACGGTTCGTACCCACGAAACAGGTGAAGTGCCCGTATCTTTTACTGTACAGCACTTCACCTTTTTCGTGGGCACGAGCCGCCAGTGTGTTCGAGATGTATTTAGAACAGAATATACAAGAGAGTAGTCCAGTTAACAGATATACGATTATAATTGGGCTATTTCAAAATCACCATTTTTTCATAGAAGTCTTTGATAACTTCAAGCTGCATCTCAACGCTCCTATTTCCTTTCAATTTGATATAGTCTGTTCAAGCAAAGAAGACATTCGGGCAAGATGGGAGAATGACTCTAGCTCATTCAATATCAGTTCAAGATTTATAAATTTGTTCTCAAATTGTATAAGACATTCTGATCTACAATTTGAGACCAAATTTATGATTATTTAACCAATATTAACCGAGCTGTAGTCATTTCCCCATCTTGGTAGAATGTGTTCTTTCCTTGTACATTGAATACAATAGCCTACATTATAAAATTGGAATGAATATAGGTTTTGTATCATAACATTGGAAAGTTCACTATTGTGATATAATTGGTTTAAATTATATTCAATCCAATCGCATCGTGTAAATTATTGAATTTATTGAACCATGTACATATAGTCTGACCAAGCAAAGAAGAGCCTCTGGTATGATGGGGAAATGACTCCAGCTTGGTCAATATTTGTTCAAGAATTATCAATGTGGTCTTAATAGTAGATCGAATTGTTTCCTACAATTTGAGATCAAATTTAATAATTTTTGAAACAATATAGACCAAGCTGGAGTCATTTTCCCATCATGCCAGAGGCTCTTCTTTGCTTGGTCAGACTACATAACAAAACAATCCAAGACTCCTTTGATACTTCGTTTACTGTATCATATGTTGTATGATTGAGTTGGCTTTGCATTGAGTGTAACATGGCCGAAAGTGGCTGGAGAATATATTTGATAATCATGAAGTACATACATGATGTATTATTAATTAATAGTGTTAGACCCAAATGATACAGCTAAATCCGACTCTTATTTCAGTGTTGAGAAAAAAACGCAAGAAGATAAAAATCTAAGATTAAGAAGAAACATGATGATGTATTTCATGTTTGAGAGAAAATCAGGAAAAATGATGTAGCAGAAATCTTCCCCAAACGATTCTTCGAACAAATTTGATGTTGATTGACGTATACAATTATTTCAATCACCTACTGGATTGACCTCCCACTGTGGACTCTATAGTCTGTCCAAGCAAAGAAGACCCTCTGGGGAGAATGACTCAAGCTTTATCAATATAGGTTCAAAAATTATCAATTTTATCTGAAATTGAAGGAAACAATTTGATCTACTATGAAGACCACATTTATAATTCTTGAACAAATATTGACCAAGCTTGAGTCATTTTCCCATCTTGCCAGAGGCTCTTCTTCGCTTGTACAAACTATACTATTTGGAAACGTTCACCTCAATCACTACTTCTCTTCTTTTTATTCGCTTATCACTTCTTATTTTTCTTCTCCCTTCTCTATTATTAAAGAGCTTATCTCTTCTTTATTATTTACCTCTCCTTATTTCCAATCTTTCTCTTACCCTGATTCTTTTCTTAAATATTTACTTCTCTCCTTTTCCATTCTCTTATTACTTCTTATTCTTCCTCTCACATTACCTCTATCCTATTCACCTCTACTTATTTTCTATAGTCTGTGCAAGCAAAGAAGACATTCTGGCAAGATGGGAGGATAACTCCTGCTCGGTCAATATTGGATCAAAAATAATAAATTTGGTCTCAAATTGTAGAGCAGAATGTTTCCCACAATTGGAGAACAAACTTTCAATCCTGAATCATAAATTTAAATTGTAAATTTGATCTCGTATTGTATAAGACATTCTGACCAAATTCATAGATATTGAACCAATATTGACCAAGCTAGAGTCATTTCCTATCTTGCCAGAGGAATGTCTTCTTTGCTTGAACAGACTATACTCTCCCCCCCGATACTTCTAAAAATGATAAACTGCATAACCGATACTGGATCGACCACCAAGTGTGATTTCTATCACTAGAGATCGTCCATCTTATTCTCCCCTTCTTTATATTTCTCCCCCCCCCCTCTCACTACCCCTTTATCACTCCTTCGTCTTCTTCTCCTTTCCCTCCACAAAGTAATAAAACGCATCAGGGGAAAGTTGGTCACCCACTTATGACCCCTCAACGTGTCATAAAGGGGTTCATGACCCTTCCTAACAACTACTATATAGTCTGTTCAAGCAAAGAAGACATTCTAGCAAGATGGGAAAATTACTCCAGCTTGGTCAATATTGGTTCAATATCTATGAATTTGGTCTCAAATTGTAGGAAACATTTTGTCCTACAATTTGAGACCAATTTGATAATTTTTTAATCAATATTGATCGATCTGGAGTCATTTTCCCATCTTTTCAGAATGTCTTCTTTGCTTGGACAGTCTACTATTACTTTACAGAACTATTTCTTCAGTAGGGCAGCAGTGATAGAGATTTTTTTTCTGAGGGTGATGCCCACATGGCCTCTTTGGCCTGTGCGTGGGTAATGGGAAGGATGATGATGAGAGATGAATGGACCTACTGCTTTAGGTGGGTTCCGAACCACCGGGAAGCGATTTTTGAGGCTCATGAATTGAATTCAGAGGAACCGGTCACCGTTACTACAGTGGTGGTAGAGGTTCCCAAGTATTTCATGGGGATACAGGGATGATACTATTAAAGCTGACGCCCAACAGTTATGTGGTTTCTTCTGTCTCTTGTATTTGATTTAACCTACTAACAGCTGATTAAAATCATCTATTGTGCCCATTGATTTCAAAATCAAAATTTTCAAGGCATAGCTAAATGACAACTCTAATTGTCAACATCAGCTGTTGGAGAGCAAAAGCAGCAGACGAAACCTCCAAACTTTTTGAATTGAGCAATATTTGTGTTGCTGCTTTCAACTTTTGTATTAGTTTTTGAATATAATCTTATATTGTTAAATTATGGCAAGATGGGACAATGACCTCATCTCGGTCCGATATTGATTATTATCCAATATCTTAAGACCCAATTAGAATTTTTCAAATATTATTGACCGAGCTGAAGTGATTATCCCATTTTGCCAGAATGTCTTCTTTGCTCGATTCGATTAAAACGTGATTTTTTATGAATAGGATGAATTCAAAAATTCATGACTCTAGTAAGTTATAGTCTCTTTATTTGATTTTTCTGACATTCTCCTCATTTTTCTGAAAAATTTTCAAAAATCTGTGTAAGTGTGAATCTGTGGAACATTGATTATTAGTTGAGAGTTTCAAGAATTTATTGAATAAAAGTAATTTATGATCAAACTTTTCACCAATGCTCAGCACTTAAATTCATTAATCATGTTTACGAAGTGGGCAATGAAGCTGATTTAGCAGAGTGAGGAGTGACTACACTTTGAGAGAGACTGATTGATTGATTGATTGGCTAACTTGATTGATTACATTCATCAACTACAACCCTTGAACCAAGAGAGAAAGTGAGAGTGAAAGGGAAAGCTCTAGAACCAAGAAAGAAAGAGACAAAGGTAGCTAAAGAAGAAAGTTAGATAGGGAGAGAAAGCATTAGGGAGGGAACTGGTAAGACTTCTATCTTCATTAAATGATTACCAAAATTCATCTTCAATGCTAAATCATTACAAACTTCTCCCAAAAATTTAAAATAAACTGTGGAATGAATACAAAATTGAAACAAATATGGAGAGAAAGATATGATTCAGATTCAGATTCATTTACTTTATTTATGTAAATTACAAAAATACATCGGCTCAAATCCTATATTATGCAAATTAAAAATGATACTAATTACATCGCTCGTTTTAATAACTAAGTATGGACTATTGAAGACTATATGAGAACTTACGAGAATGATTGAAATGTAGGATTTAATAATTATTTTAACGGTATTGTAACTGATGCTGTAATTACATAATAAGGCGGAGTTTGGACATATAAGTGTCCATTCTTGGAGAGGAATGCTCAAGAACATACCTCCCATTAACATATCTCCATACCTCCATACCAAGAACATACCTCCCATTAACACTCAACCATGATGAGATACAACATGATTGTAAGATACAATGATACAATACAAAATATTGAACCCACTTATATACAGGGTGTTTCAGGAGGAATGTGCAATACTTCTCAGGCTGATTCTTCTCACCAAGTAGACAAAAAAGTTCCATGGGACCAACCCCCAAAAACGCTTTGTTACCGAGATAACAATGGCGGGAAATTGAGATTTTCCAAAATATATTATTTTTTCTAATTTTTTAGAGGCTTTAGTGAGGTTCTAAAATAATCAATTCCTATGTAAAATTAGCTGAGGAACTCAATGAAACCAGTTCCAAGTTTGTAACTTTAACGGTTTTGAGATAATTGGAAAAATATGCTAGAAAACGCCATTTTTCAACAATAAGGGTTATAACTGGATAAGGAATCATAAAATTGTATTTTTCATTAATGGAAATTGAAGAGAGTCGGATTCTGAAGAAAAAGTTAAATGGCGGCTATTGTGTAAATCCTACCCAAATCTCAGAAATGGCGATCAAAAATCGCGAAATCGCTACTAAACATAAATTCATCACTTGTGCTAAGTTTTGGGAAGCGGTTTGTCCCAGTGGTAGAGAGCGTCTAATCGGTGAGATTAGATAAGCGACGTGCCTCTGCCAGCACCGTTGTACTGGTGACCGGTTCCTCTGAATTCTATTTATGAGCCTCAAAAATCGCTTCCCGGGTCCATTCATCTCTCATTATCATCATCATCCTTCCCATTACCCACGCACAGGCTCAAGAGCCCATGTGGGCATCACCCTCAAAAAAAAATTGCAAAAACATTGTGATATGTAATGTACATCAATACAAGTAATTTTTATTATTCATTTCATTTCATTTATTTGATTACAATTATACGATAAGGGGAACGAAAATACAGGCATTCGCCCAAAACAACTTCTGTTCCAATTTAGTTTTAATTATACAAATATATGAGAAATAAAAAATCGAATGAGAGTAAGAGAGTAAGAGAGTGACAGTAAGAAAGAAAGAGAGAGAGAGAGACAGGGTGTGAGGGGGAAGACAAGAAAGAAAGAGCACGAAGAGTTGTTAATGAAGAACAGTGAAAAGAGAGTGTGAGAAAATCTTAGGAGTAGATTGAGTGGCAGAATAGTAGGAGTGACAGAGAAGAGAAATAGTTGGAAAACAGAGAAAAGTAGAAGAGAGAGAACAGGAAAAAGAAAAGTTTGAGAGCTTTGCCAAGCTTTAGATGAAGAGACATCTATGAGGTCATTGACAGTGCTGATGGGCCTTTTCATTGATTTTCCATTTCACCCAAGTTGCTAGAAGCCTAAACAGTCTAGACTAGAAATAGGCTTAGGGCTAGATCAACGATTTCTATCGTTCAACTTATTTCTCTCGTTGAAATAGATTATGGGTTCTATTTTTTATTATTTAATTTTGGTGGATTCTTGGTTAATCACTATAATTGTGATATTTTCATTCTTTAAAGATTCTTCACATTACTTCTAGGAATAAACCTAACTCTATGCATTGGCGGCTCGTACCCACGAAACAGATGAAGTGCCTGTATCTTTTACTGTACAGCACTTCACCTTTTTCGTGGGCACGAGTCGCCGGTGCCTCTATGATAGAAATGTGAAATCAAATTTTTCCCACACTTATTTCTCAAGACATTGTTACTTTACAACTCTATGAGCCAAGGTAGGATCTGTTATGCAAATTTCCTGACAAACACAATTTTTTCCTGCTTTTATATTTCTAACTATAATTTTCCATCTATTTATTCCATTTTCTTTGTTAATCCATGATATTTCTCATCAAATCTTAAGGTTGAGTATAAGAGAGAACCTGCGAGTCCTAACTTCGCTTTACTGTAATGAAATACAATAAATGAGTAAATAAATCTTTAAATCATTGTATTGAATCATGTACCATTTTAAGTTTACCTGATCTATCTATTATTATTTATCATATTTTGTTCAAAACTACTCATGAGCATAACCAATAACTTCCTTTAAAATTATTATATATATATATATATATATATATATATATATATATAAAATTAATTTATATATATGTATATATAAATTATGACTTTCCCCAAAGAATGAGTTATGATATAACTCATACTTGGGGGAAAGTCATAATTTGATACTCATTTGATACGTTAATCCAAAAGGCCATATTATCAAATAAAACAAGAATTGAAATGGAGAAAACTTTGTTACAAGAGAATGTTTGTAAAAATGGGAAGCATTCATTGTATGGAAAACGAATCTATTTTTTATAAACTGAACTTTAGGTGAAATAAAGTAAATTTAGAAGAAAACGTCTTCCTACAAATATCATTCGGCATTCTCGTTCATTCTCATTATGATTATCATCATAAATTATTATTTATTTTCTATTGTTACAATAGAATAGAATAGAATAGAATAGAATAGAATAGAATAGAATAGAATAGAATAGAATAGAATAGAATAGAATAGAATAGAATAGAATAGAATAGAATAGAATAGAATAGAATAGAATAGAATAGAATAGAATAGAATAGAATAGAATAGAATAGAATAGATAGAATAGAATAGAATAGAATAGAATAGAATAGAATAGAATAGAATAGAATAGAATAGAATAGAATAGAATAGGATAGAATAGAATAGAATAGGATAGAATAGAATAGAATAGAATAGAATGACTTCTTTATTTTAATGACGTGGCGAAGTTGGACAGTAATGTCCACTCTACCACTTAACCACGTCAAGTATTTTATAATTAAATATAAAGTATTTTAAGCAAAGGTGATAAGTGGATGATGATGTTTAGGCTACATAGTGGATGAATGATGATGGATGATGAATGTTTACATTACAATTTTAACATTGAAAAACACATTTCACTTTATCTCGTATATCATCAATATTGATACTATGCAAAATAATTCATATTTCATTCATACAATATTATTCAGCATCATTATTTCAAGTGTATATCATCATCAATGCTATGCAAAACAATGCAAACTTTACTATGCAGAATATTCATACTTATCTCTATAAACTGTATGTTAATCCAGAAGAATAGATCAAATGGAACAAGAATCAAAAAAGAGAAGACATTGTTACTGCAACGATGGAATTTTATTGTACTTTCTGTACTGTTCATTATCATTATACCATGATGTTGTTGTGCAGCCAAAGAATGTTGTTTAAGACATCAAGTTTGTAATACAAGTATATTTACTTGCCTTTTCTCTGTGTTCAACACTAACTCCAATTAATTAATGAATTAATTATCTTTTAGTGCATTTCATTTGAAAAAAATGCACTATTGGTCTTGACCGGATAATCGCAAATATATGATGCGATATTTTTTTACACGTTTCCGAGCCCCCAGAACACGAATCTGATGTCCGTTCAAATTCATATATCTCTATATATATATTTATATGTGTACAGATTCTTGTTAACACGATAACTCCCGAAGGGCTTGTCGGAGAGCGACCAAATTTTGCACAAAAATCATTAGTGTTAATATCTCGGTCAAGTTCGTTAACCAGCCAAATTGGTCCAAGGGTAGGGGGTGAAATTTTGAAAAATCACTACAGATCGACCAATAACTTGATCATTTTGAAAATTGGTGTGTATGATACCCGTTTTATGCCCTACAATTTGAGCCACGAAAAAAATCCAATCAAAAATGGCGGAGAAAATGGCGAATAACACAATGCCAAAAATTGTGTTTTTCATGGGTTTTTTGAAAACGGCGCCTTTGAATTCATGCTCTGAATAAATCATTATAAGTCATATGATTTGAGCCATCATGGAATTGCATTTGAAATGCACTCTTTCCGACCGCCAGCTGCCGGAGCGAATTTTTTCAGTAATGAATTCCTCATGAAATCAAAACTGAACTCTCCATAAGCCAAGTGCTAGATTGCAGTGGAAATTCATTTTGATAAAAAAATAGATAACTTCATTTTTGTGAATTTTCTCCTGTTACTCAAATAACGCTTGACTCCCGTTTTCGAAATGCATATCTCTGTTTACTCTTTCTATTTTTGAATACTCCATCATTTTCTATCATGCAAATAGTAGTAGAACGAACATTAATTGATATCTCCATGCAAATGAACGTTGCTGAAATGTCAGTTGCAGAAATATCATGTTTTCAGTATAGTCTGTCCAAGTAGAGAAGACCTCCTGGAAGATGGGAAAATGACTCCAGCTCGGTAAATATTGATTCAAAACTTATAAAATCAGCCTCAAATCGTAGCAAACAATCAGATCTACAATTTGAGACTAAATTTATTTATTTTGAACCAATATTGACTGAGCTGGAGTTACATTTTCATCTTGCTAGAATGTCTTCTTTGCTTGAAGCGAATATTCGGTTGGCAGTGATACTCTTATTTATTTTCAGGAGAGAACTTTTGAAATTTGAGAATTTTCATACCATAACTGAGAGAGAAAGAGAAAGTGAGAATCAGATTGAGAGAGAGAGAGAGAGAGTGAGAGATATTGTGATAAAGAGTGTGTGAAATAGTGAGAGATTGAGAGAAAAATTCAGAAGAGAGAGAGAGAGAGTGAGTGATTGTGTGGGTGAGAGAAAGAGTGAGATAGATCGAGATAGATAGATAGATAGATAAAATGTCTTTATTTTCCACTTTGTACAATACATAAGTGATGTGGGCGAAGTTGAGGCACAAGAGCCCCCTCTTCCACTTAACCCACAATACTGTAGATAGAGACTACAATACTACAATAGAGAGAGTATGTGTGTGAGAGAGAGTGAGTAAGAGACAGAAAAGAGAGAAAGAAAGAGAGGAGAAAGTATGCAGATTGAATTGCAACCCTATGAAGGAGTTTTTTATCTGGTTTGTAGCTCAGTTCAAATACCTTTCAGATACAGTTTTGTTTCAGGGTAGTATTTACTTTTAATAAACTGAAATCTCTATGAAAATCTCTTTAGTTTTGAACTTTGTTTGGATACAGATACTACGATCAAGAAGAATACTGTTATTTATTTATCCATTTACAGAAAATAATAAACTTATTGTCTAAAAACACAGACTAACGTCCAAAACGTCTTTAAACCAAATTTTGATAAATAATAAGTTTGAAATGAAACTAGTTTATCTTTTTTCGCAGCACTTCCAGAAGAATTTATAGTCGAGGATAAACAACGAACAGTATTATACAAATTTTGAATTTAGAGCAATAGGATGTACCAAATTAATTGATTTACTAAATTTTTCACACAATTTCATGTTATTAAGTATTATAAATTCTTATTTTGTTGAATTCTATTTGTACGTGAACCTACTGTATCGGATTAAACATGAAAAAAGCATACTTGATTAGTTTAGTTTATTTGTATTATTCAACTTCATGGAACTTTACTTGTTCTATTCAATTAAATTTCAGGCTAATGGTATTGAATTTGATTTTACGTTATTGTATAGAAACTATAGAACAGCCTCTATAGATTGCAGGTGACCTACTTCTCAAATTTTTTTTTTTTATTGAATCCAACTCAATTTCAGGCTACTGTTTTGATTTCAATCATGAAGAAAGTATAGCGTAAAAGCGTTAATATGCTATATATTGGTCTTTATCTTAACTTTGAAAATTGTATTTTATTGAGTGCTATTGTAGTAAGTTTGACTCTATTTTTTATTGAGTTTTGTACCCATTTAAGGTTCACATTTGAATAAATGTATGAGATGCTTAATTTATGAGTTTAAAATGTTCGGTTAGTATAAGTATAATCGATAGCGATAATTTTTTTTATTGCAAATGATGCCCACATAAGCATTTTAGCTTGTGCGTGGGTAATGGATATTGAGTGCGAAAGTGATGATGAGGTGAAAAAACAGCCATGCCACTGGGATTCGAACCCTGACCAGCGGAAGTGCTAGCGGACTGAAGGTTGTGACGTCCCAGCCCACTGCACCAACTGGGCCGGCTATATATTATAATAATTATAATGTTCAGGTATCTGTGTGTCCACAGCACTGGCGGTGTGTGCTCCCAAAACAGGTGAAGTGCTGTACAGTAAAAGATACGGGCATTTCACCTGTTTCGTGGGTACGAGCCGCCAGTGGTCCACAGTCCATCTATGTAAAAGATAGTAAAGTTGAAATAATGAAAATTGGATCGTGAAAAGGATACATCATAGCACAATAATTGTTCTGAATCAATGAATTATAACTGAGGGCTATACCAGGTACTTTAAACAAAAATATTCACATTGAAATAGACTCAATAAATAATATTAAGCAATATTATTACCGAATCCGAATCAATAAACAGTAAACGTTGAAACAATTAGGCCATAACGACCCTCTGAAAAGACCATGGTTGACCACTAAGGTTCATTGGACCGTGTAAACAGATGGTCCTTAGGTGTAGGCTATTATCTGCCTTTCTATTAAAGGTAGATATAGCATTTCTATTGAACATTTCTATTGAAGGGAGTTTTGCTATTATCCATTCTTGAACTTGTTTGCATTGATATATTTCAACCAGAATATCATAGAGTCAAAATCTACTCCTATTCATTCTTGTGTTATAACCATATAGTATTTTAGCAGCTTATTAAAAAACACTCAATCGTTTACCAAGTCATATTAAGGAAAACATTTATCAATTTGAATCCACTCATAGGGTGAAAGCACCAGTAGTGGCCATGTTTAAGGAATTTTTTATAGTTTATGCCGAATTGTGAGAGCTTATTATCAGCTATCTCATCCAAAACTCATAAATAATGTAGCCTAGATCCTTCCTGATTTGACTTATATTTTGTCAAATTTCACTAATTTATTAAAAAAGCTTAAAGAACCAGTTTTTACATTTTACCTCATTAGCCTACTGAGGAATGTGTAGCTAAAGCTGAAGATGCATTGGTAAAATGTG
Source organism: Sogatella furcifera (assembly GCA_017141385.1). Taxonomy (NCBI): domain Eukaryota; kingdom Metazoa; phylum Arthropoda; class Insecta; order Hemiptera; family Delphacidae; genus Sogatella; species Sogatella furcifera. The sequence goes on from CM029554.1 coordinate 2,404,449, forward strand.
AAACCTGGTTCTCCAATCTTTAATAATAAATTAATGAAATTTTACAAAATCAAAGTTTTCTTCTTAACTGAATCATGTTACAATTTTCAACTATAATACCATACAAGAATGACCGAACGATTCATTACAATGGTATTGTATCTCAACTTTCAATGCACTCATATTCATCTGTTATCAATTGAACTCTTTGAAAATTTTCCACATGAAAGGTACTTTCAAGATATTTAAAGATACTTAGGTATTCAAAGATACTTGTAAAGTATTACTAGTTCGGTGATAACAGTCCATTTACGGTAAGAATCCATAGTAATTTGTAGTAATTTAAGTTTTTTTAATTCCAAAACTAACACACATTATTATCGCAAATTAAGTCCCAAATCCACTCGGTATAGTCCGGTCGAGCAAAGAAGACATTCTGTCAAGATGGGAAAATGATTCCAGCTCTGTAAATTTTGGGTCAAGAATTATAAATTTGTTCTCAAATTGTCGAGCAGAATGTTTTCTACAATTTTCGACTAAATTTGTGATTTTTTAACAAATATTGACCGAGTAGTAGTCATTTTCCCATCTTACCAGTATGTCTTCTTTGCTTGGATAGACTATAACTGCTTGTTTATTTTCTTGCACCCTTATCAAAATCAAAACACCTTCCGCTTCTGACAGCTCGACACGTTGACGTCACCGACGGGCTGATTCAGCAATTTTGCACAATAAACCATAACCTATTAGACAAATTATTCAAAATTCGCCGCGAGACAACTAGATTTTTTTGGAAAATTCAGTGATAGTTTCTTACCTTGAAAGTATGATTTGATGTTCACCCTACGCCGTGAGAACACCGACTGCCGGCCTAACTACACAGCAACCCTTGACTGAGTGTCGGCCTGGCTACGATGTATAGTACAGTCTTTCCAAACAAAAAGACATTCTGGCAAGATGGGAGAATGACTCCAGCTCGGTCAATATTAGTTCAAAAATTACAAATTTGGTCTCAAATTTAAGGTAGGAATGTCTCCTACAATTCGAGATCAAATTTATCATTTTTTAACCAATATTGATCGAGCTGGAGTCATTTTCCCGTCGTGCCAGGGTGTCTTCCCTGCTTGGACAGACTGAGAGCGCCGTAGCCGAGACTGAGGGCTGCAATCAATACACCCCCCACCACCATTCACACGCGGTTGCCGGCTACTACCCTTCCCGAAAACATCGACTACCTTATCAGCTGTTTGTTTGATGTGTGATAAGAATGTTTTTGCAGCGGTTTATGACTTGTCATTAACTGGATTTATGAGTTGTTGACTGGACACAAAATTATGCCTGAACTGAGTTATGTTTGAATGAAGTTTTTCAGACTACCATAGAAAAAACTCTTTCCTTATCAGCTGTTTGTTTGTTGTTTGATAACAATGTTTTTATAACGGTTCACTTGTCAATAGATCATAGATTTACTTATTTATTTATTTATTAACGAAATTGAAATACAACAGGATTGAAACACAGACAAAGTCCAAAACGTCTCTTTTTCCCAATTTTGGTTGAAATATTCAAAATAGAGGTTATGTCCATACCTACTTAAAACTCTAATTATACACAAATTTGAACTTCTAAATGTAAAAAAAAAACTATGAAACCGTAATTTATAATTTGGAAGGTTGTTACATAAATAAAAAGAACCAAAACACGAATAATATTAATTAAAATATTAATTTTCACTTAAAATTTTGAAACCCAAAATAGATAGACTTTCGTGAAAGTTGATACATCAGCTGTGCCTGAGTTGTGCTTTTCATGAGTTGAGTTATCACTTGATGATTTTTTTATGTTTACTACCATTTATATTTACCACCCTCTCCTTATCAGATCACTGCTGATGTCTTGATAAGGATGTTTTTATGATGGTTTATGACTTGCCATTGATAGGATTTATGAGCTGTTAACAATCCGAATAATGCCTGATGATTGAATGAAGTTTTTTTTTCACCATGTTTCAGCTTTAGCTATATTCATCCTTCCCTCATCACCTTTTTGTTAGTGATGTGATATAGTATATTACATAATGAGTGTGGAAAAGGCGTTTTTACAAACAAATAATTATGTTCTCCAAACGAGCAGTACGCGAGTTTGGAAAATAATTATGAGTTTGTAAACTTTTCCACACAAATTATGTACATTTTTATTCGTCATACTAGACTGAGAAGGATTTATTAAAACCTCAAACAATTGAAAACATTAACTGAAGCCAACTAACCTCAACACAACACTAGCACAAACGCACACCCTGAACTGTCATGGCGGCTCATTTGACTTGTTTATTCATACGTCGGAGTTCGGAAAAAACAGGGGCTAGATTTTCAGTGCTGTAATTATCATCGTGATGATGACTAGTGCTGTAATAATCATTAAAATGATTATTCTCGCATTCAGAACAGCTGATCTTTGATTCTCCTGTAAACGGCAATTTTCCAAACGCAAATCTAGCTTGGAAAGTTTTGTATTACATACGAGTAAGGTGAAAAAGATTGTAATGAATTGAAACCATTAGAGAACTAGAATAATGTCTTTTATTGACTTGAATAAACTGAAATAAAATAACAAACTTGATAACGGTTCATGGCTTGGAATTAATAGGATTCATTGACTCGACTGTTAGGAATTTATTGTCATGTTTTACTCGTCCTAATAGGATTCAAGAAAACAATGACGTACTATTCAAACTTATTCAGTTGTCAATCACCCTTCACAAAAATATTGTACTGCTTAACAGCTGTCTACTATCCTCTTTCTTCTTTTTATTCTCCTCTTCTGCTAATACAGCATAGGGATAATGTCTTTTACAAGCTTAATATTTAAAAACCTTTGTCATTTTGGCAGATTCCAGTCTTACGAATCATCTTACGAATCCTATTATCCCGAGTATTAGACCTATAGATGAACTGACTTTGAAATCAATCTGTATCACAGGCCATAGTGCCCATGTAGGCTCATTCTATAACAGAATTGTAAATAAAAGTTTAATCTAGTACTGTATTTTCATAATATTGCAATCATTAGAAACAAAGATTTAGTCTAGTACCTTAATTATCTATAAGATTGTATTATTAGTTGATAAAATATTATTTCATGTACTGTATATTGATTGTGGAATAAACGAGATTTTGATTGATTGTATTTTACACATCTGATCACTCTCCATATCATTCCAGTGACTCATTTACCATTTTAGAATAGCCTAAATGATAATTGATTGAGTCAATTGACTGATGTCATTTCAAATAAATTATGATTGGTTGGATTTTCTCGTCTAAAGAACTCTGTTGAAGTCTGGCTCCACCCATTTTGTCCATCAGCCAATGAGAAGGCGTTGGGGGAGGGGCTTGGACTACAGCCGACTAGCTCGCTTGTGATTGGTCGACGCTGTGTGACGTAGAGACTCAAGCAGTTGACGTTGAAAATGGAGTACACCAAAAGGAATGAATAGTAGTAGTTGTGTCGAATTTCTGATTCGTGACTTGAGATTATGCTCTGCCACTTTTGGTTAAGCATTGTGTGATTTTGCTCAGTTGTGGAGTAAAATCAACTCAAATTGTTCAAGAATCATTTCTTCTAAATTAATAGCTTGAATGAGTTCAATTCCATTTTCATTTCATTACAGATTATAGAGGTGAGGTGTATCATTTGCATCTTCAAAATTACATTGTAATATTATCTTCAATTGTTACCATAAGAGAAAACTTGTTGGAAGAAAAATACTCGCTTACAGGAGATGATAGGCCTACATGTTTAAAATGGAATAGTTATAAAGACCAATTCATTATTAAGCTTCCTTGATACAATAATCACAAGTGTCGTATTCTATACCCTGTTGAATGCATTTTCTCCAAATAAGATTGATTACAGCTCACCAGAAAGTTGTAATAATTGGAAGTTGTGTAATTATTTACAAAAGTCACAAAATTATTTTGAACAGCCGCAGAAAGCAGTTACAGTGACAAATTCTGGTCACATTTACAACCCTCTCTTGCATTCCATAATAATTAATACTTACACAAAGTCATAAAACATCAGTCAGAGATGTCAACAACGTCAGGTTTTCAAGAGGACATCTCTTGACATCCAGAGCGCATACAATGGCAGCTGAAGTCTCTCCAAGCAAACATGACATTCTGGCAAGACAGGGAAATGACTCCAGCTCGGTCAATCTTGGTTTAAAAATTGTAAATTTGGTCTCTAATTGTAGATCTAAATGTTGCCTACAATTTGAGACCAAATTTGTAATTTGTGAACCAATATTGACAGAGTTAAATTGATTTCCCCATCATGCCATAGTGTCTTCTCTGCTTGGACAAACTACAGTAACAAATGAAACCATTAATCTTTTCATGAAACAAAAGCGCTGTCAACGGTGCGGCGCGTTTCTGCAACTCGCGAAATTATCAGATCAGCTGATCAAACCGTTGAGCCGGAACTGAAAGAAACACGTAAACGCTTTCTATTGTTCACAGCTGGAAGCTTTAGCGATCCAACTTATTTCCTAATCTTTTTGTTTTCGGGTGGAAAGCGAGTGCTTTCATTCCACTTTGCCGGAAAATCAGGGATTGTTATAGTCTGCCCAAGCAAAGAAGACCTTCTGGCAAGATGAGAAAATGACTCCGGCTCGGTCAATATTGGCTCAAAAATTATTGATTTGGTCTCAATCGTAGGAAATATTCTGATCTACACCAACCTAATCAATATTTTTTGAACCAATATTGACCGAGCTGGAGTCATTTTCTCATCTTGACAGAGGGCCTTCTTTGCTTGGACAGACTATATAGCTGCTTCCATTTAAACTGGCGGTTTGTTCTTAATGGTCTGCTCTGTCAGGACAGTTTGAAAACGGTCTGGGGGAGCGTATAACAATCCATGGAGGTCGCTCTTGACCTCATATGCTTTGGCAGATCGCTTTCAGACTATCCCGATAGAGCTGAAAATTGATAACAGTCATTCTCTTACCGTCAGTTTCGTTGGTACCAGATATAGTATGTGCAACACAAAACTAGTTATATAGGCCTATTACTAATAATTGTATTAGGAGGGAAAAGGGACTATCCATTGTTGGTGGTGAATCACGGAATAGTTAATTTTTTCCATGAATCCAGAATGCATGAAATTCATCTTTGTTAGCTACATTTTCACTAAGTATTGAAGGTATGTATTAGAAAAATAACAAAGTACAGTTCATATTGAAAGTTATTGAGCGAAACCTCATTTCATGATTTTCAAACTCAAATCAAATTATGATAGTTGTGTATCGCAAAGCTTTCTTTTAGAGCTTAAAATTCATCGTTTATTAGATAGATAAACCAATGATTACAGATGAGATAAACCAATGATAAAGATATATTGAATCAATGATTTGCCACTAAACTAGCTAGCATTATTATTAGTGTTGTTGAATAATAATTGATTCATAATTCAATAATTTAAATTAAATCTTAATAGTTTCGCTTCAATAGTATCAGATCAATTATAGTTTCCACGCGAACTTTATCAAAAATATATTACTGTTATTATTTATTATATTCCTAGCTATGTCCCAGTGGCAGAGATCGTCTAATCGGTGAGATTAGATAAGCGACGTGCCTCTACCACCACTGTAGTAACGATGACCGGTTCCTCTGAATTCAATTCATGAGCCTCAAAAATCGCTTCCCGGTGGTTCGGAACCCACCTAAAGCAGTAGGTCCATTCATCTCTCATCATCATCCTTCCCATTACCCACGCACAGGCCCAAAAACCCATGTGGGCATCACCCTCAAAAAAAAAAATTTGAAAAAAAAAGAGTTGAAAACTGACAAAATGGATACTCATTAACGCGAAAATATTATAGAAATATTACCGGTATCCAAACAATAATATGTTATTGGCAATCTTAATCAATGTGGTTTGGATTGGATGGAAGTTGATCGGATGGACTCAATTGTACGGGAGATAACAATAGAGAAAATAATATTGTATGAACGATAATTATTTTGAAAACCATCTGAACATCTGGAGTCAGTATTCAAATTGTATTGGGAGTACAAACTCCTAGTAACAGGAAATTTCAAGTACGACAGCAAAATGTATTCTAGGATTCTAGCAACCAAGGAATGGAAATTTGGTGGTAGGGAGGAAGGGAAGTTTGGTGTTCAAAAGCCCTTCAGTCTCCACCATTTGGTGCATGATTATAGTCTGTCCAAGCAAAGAAGACATTCTGGTAAGATGGGAAAATGACTCCAGCTCGATCAATATTGGTTCAAAAATTATGAATTTGGTTTCAAATCGTAGGAAACATTCTGATCTACAAGTTAAGACCAAATTTACAATGTTTTCAACGATATTGACCGAGCTGGAGTCATCTTCCCTTCTTGCCAGAATGTCTTCTTTGCTCGACCAGACTACGTATATGAAATCTCCTATGCAAATATCACAGTGCTAGAATAGGCATGAAGTCCACTCCAAGTCTGGTCACTGGCGGGTCGTGCCCACGAAGCAGGTGAAGTGCTGTACAGTAAAAGATACGGGCACTTCACCTGTTTCGTGGATAAGTGAGTCTGGTTTGGACATAATGTAATGTACCCGCCACACGTGAATACATTTACATTAGAATACAGCGAAGTGGTGTAGGTTACTGTATACAATGTATGATTCATATTGTGTTGAAAGCTTGAATTGAAGATGTGAGACAAAATGGTATCACAGTAGCTACGCTACGGATTGACTACTATCTACTAAATCTACTTGATCGATGAAACAGAGTACTTACAGAAACCAGGAGTCATAATAAAAATACAATATAGACTTATCGTGTTGATTGACAATACAATAAAGCCTATCTATTGCTTCAATCTCTATTTATAAAAGCGAAATGGCACTGATTCATTCATTCATTCATTCATCACCAGAACTAAAAATCCACTGAACCGAATGCGTTCAAATTTGGTAGGCATGTTCAGTTGGACGTTTAGATGCGCGCTAAGAACGGATTTTAAAAACTTTACAAGGATAGCCAAATATTTTAGTTTTTCTAGAGAAAATGTTAATATTTGGTGGGCAGGTTCAGATAAGGTCTAGAAATGTTGTTGCGGGTTGCCTATCTTCCGCCAATCCTAACTGTAAATTCAATGGTTCAGAGAGATTATAGGTGAACTAATTTGGAAGATATTAAATCAAGTTTCAAACTATGCCGATATATAGTATTTTTAGAGTTTTACGAGTTTTCTTAGATTTTTCTAGAACAAATTGCCGGCCTCGGTGGCGCAGTGGGCTAGGGCGTCACAACCTTCAGCCGCTATCACTGCCGCAGGTCTGGGTTCGAATCCAGTAGCATGGCTGTTTTTCACCTTAGAACTCAAGATCCATTACCCACGCACAAGCTAAAATGCTTATGTGGGCATCATCCGCAATAAAAAAAAAAAAAAAAAATACTTCCCAAGATTACGCTTAATATTAGCGTTTAACTATTTTTTGGAATTTTCTGAGTTTTTCTTAGATTTTCCTAGAACAAATTGGCAGAAAATGTTGAAATTAGGTAAACAGGTCCAGATTAGGTGTAGAAATGTTGTGCTCAATAAATTTCGAATCCCTTTTGAACGGAATTTGCAGGCGAGCGAAGCGAGCCTGTTTGTCTCAGCTGACACCGACAGAGGTTTAGCAAACGAACGAAGCGAGCCTTTTTGACTCACTTACACTGCCTATACTGTCGGGGGTTCAGGAGGCGGAGCCCCCTGGCTAGGCGGAGAAGGCGAGCGAAGCGAGTAATAACAACCGATACTGATATAATTATGCTGAAATGGCGGATATTTATTTCAATTCGAATATTTTAAAATGGCGGATATTATGTTCAATTCTATCCCTACTACAATAATCTTCTACACTAACACTATAGTATACTTGTCTTCATATCATATATATCTGTACAACCACTAGTCCAAAAGGCAGCCATTTTATCGTGGAATTTCTTCCATTTTTATCAATTCCATCCCCATGCATTCCCATTGGCTGATCGTCTGAAGAGTGGGGAAGACTTGTATAGACGTTTACTCGACCAATCAAAACAAAAGCAGCCACTCCCCTTCTTAACGCAATACCATTGGCTGTTGGTTCCAAGCGAGAGGGGGCTTGTATAAGCCATCTTGGCCAAACACAAGTAGCCAATGCTCCATTTTTATTTTCAAATCAATCCCATTGGTTGGTCGACCGATGAGTGGGAAAATTTAAAATTGTAGTAATAAATTTAATTAATCAATTGCACATCAATTTTCATTATAAATAATAATAAAATGAGGAAAATGTTTGGTAAATTATTTGAAACTAGAAATTCCCATGCAAAGTTATCATTGAAAATTTATCATTATTTATCATTTATTTACGAGATTAAAATGCAATAGTATTGAAACACAAAGTCAATAACGTCTATTTTCCCAATTTTTATTAGTTTATATTAAAAGTTTAGAAGATACCGTTTCAAACAAAAGTGTGCTCCTTAATTGAATAAAGGTTATGTTCTCATTTGAAAATTAATTCATTCATTGATTCATTTATTAATGAATTGACTAATCATACACATAAACATGAGACCAATTGAAATATTGAAAACATGCTTACTCTATACCTGATGTCCAAGAGTCACCTTAAACCCCCCTCCCCACAGCAAGGCATATGCCTATCTAAATTTCACAGGGACATCCCTAACATCACAATGACCATAACAGACTATCCGACAGGGAACCGACAACCTTGTTATAGTATGGCACTGGCGGCTCGTACCCACGAAACAGGTGAAGTGCTCGTATCTTTTACTGTACAGCACTTCTCCTGTTTCGTGTACGACCCTAGTGAATCACATACAGTGATTATTCACGTGGGATTATTGGTCTATCAACTATACTCCGCTGTTATAGAGTCCTGGTGGATTTGGGCAAATTTAATAAAACACGCCATTAATAAATCAAAGGTCACTGAAGTGGGTCATTCGGGCCCCCTTTATCAACTTCCCCCCCCCCCAGGTTCAAATGTATGCTTTCAAAATTGGATTAATTGTTGTAATGCATGTCCATATAGGAGAGTACGAGTATAATAGTCAGTCCAAGCAAAGAAGACATTCTGGCAAGATGGGAAAATGACTTCAGCTCGGTCGAATTTTGTTCAAAAATCATAAATTTGATCTTAAATTGTAGATCAGAATGTTTCCTATAACTCGAGACCAAATTTATAAATTTTCAAGTAATATTGACCGAGGTAAAGTCATTTTCCCATCTTTCCAGAATGTCTTCTTTGCTTGTATTTGTATAGACTATTCATTTGACTTTTACGGCTGGGCGGATTCAGAAATATAGTTGTATATCATATTGGTCATTAATCAATTTGCTGACTAACTCGAAGTGTACATTATTTAAAAGAGCAATCAGTTATATTGATAAAGAATAAATAATCAACATTACATTAATCAAAGTAATAAATTATCAAAGTAAAACATTATTTAATCATGTTAAAATAGTTTGTATCTCTTACTGAGTTTTTTGTATTGAGTGAGTTTGTTCTGTATTGAGATAACTAGCTGGTTACAATGTATTGTAATAATGTATTATGTTGTGCGAAATAAATTAATTTTTGAATTGAATTGAATTACCTCTGCTCTATACTATTGATGACGTCATAACGTTAGGCGTATTAGTTTGCTCCTTGTGCGTTCCAACAGCTGAGTCAATTATAATTTTTGACAGTTTTTTAAATAATAGATGCGTTAAATCACCTGTTTTAGTAGGTTACAACATCTGGGAAACCTTTTTTCAACAGCTAAACGTATTTCCCAAATAGAGTGGAGACAATCCAATAGATTGTATTCGTTATTATTGTGAACGCCATTTCTACGACAACTTCTTGAGCTACTACACGTCAGACATCGTCAACCAATCACAAGCGAGCTAGTCCACGCCCCTCCTTCCAACACTTTCTAATTGGCTGATGCAACAAGATGAAGTGAGACAACTGATGTTCAAAGTAGTCAAAATGTTTAGTCGATAATTTTCTACCCAAAATGGCGATTTCGTCTCCTCCTTGTACGCTCAAACAGCTGATGTTTTCAACTTTAAGAGTTGTCATTCAGCTAGGCCTAGACAAAGAATATGGAGAGATATGGAGATACTTTATCGAACATATTGTGCTTTGTTTATATTAGTGCTACGCCTTAATTTATTGTTATTTGTTTCTCTGCCTAGTGATTATTGTATTCACTGGCCTAGATCATGTTTTTGAAATCAAAAGATACAATATATGCATCATAACAGCTATTAGTAGGTTACATCACGTACTAGAGCAAGACAAAACGTTTTGGCGTCCGTTATAAGAAGATGTATCGTGTAGAATGACGTCATCACAGCTACATGTCTCGTACTTTCTTTCAATAAGTGAAAAAATTCATTACATTTTGAAAAATACAAAATATGCTTATGACTTCCGTGGTGGGTAGCTATCCATAAAAAAAAATCAAATATTTTTATTTCCATAAATAAGCATCATTAATACAGTGAAGAAACATTCTTGTCATTCAAAATGAAATAAACAATAACATATGATAGAGATTACAACAAGAAAGTGATTGATATGATTAATTTGACATAATATCTTAAAACTGTATAATACAAGGAAATCCTTGCAGGAAAAGTGTCTACATAGGTATTATAACCTGTGCGAACCTGCCATAATGGCAGGTTCCACCACAGCTTATTACAATACTTTCTCTACGCTCCCATTCGCCTCGGTTACATTCTGGTCACCCATCCGAAAGCAGTCCATAGTGTTTGTGACTTAACATCAACTGAACTTGACTCATCATCTTAACTTAACATCACAAAAAGTCCCTAGAATTCTGAGACCGTAGAAATTGATTGAGTTTGGGTGAGAATTGGAGCGCCGTTTTCTGAGCAATACCATGAGTTATTCAGGACATACTGCATGAGTCAAGGGAGGAAAAAGGACATTGAAGGTGTCCTTTGAGGCCACTAGTCTTGCCGCAAACACGCCGTGGCCGCAAACACAATAAAGGGATTTCCATACAAACCTATATGGCTGCAAAGTGTTTCAATGTCTTATCTACCTCTATAACACTATATATTCTTTCAGTAACGGTTTTCCAAATATATTTCTCAATGTAACATCTATTTGTATATCCAGGGCCGTTGCGTGGTTCAAAGGCGTCCTAGGCTGGACTATAGCCTACTTATTCCTGAAAGGACATCCGAATTCTTATGTTATAATCCATTTATATTTAAAGGTTTTGTTCTTCAATTTGTTTTTCGTTCAATCATGGGAATACCATGTACAAGACTCAGTTAAATTTGTATCACCAATGCTCATCTCGTTCCCAGGCTGCTTGAATAATAGAGCATGAACTTTCATATTATTTTAATTTTACCTTGGTATGTGCTTATTCTGAATTCTCTATTCAAATTCTAAAGTAGCTCAATGGTATAACAGTTGTATGTTCATTGCTTGAGCTATTAATTTTTGTTTTAATGACTCTTTTGTAGTATAGTCTGCCCAAGCAAAGAAGAAATTTTGGCAAGAGCGGGAATTGACTCCAGCTAGATCAATATCAATATCATTTTAATCAAAATCGGAATAGAAGAAGTTTTGAGCTAACGCCTGTTTTTTCTTTCCTTTCATTGCAATTTTTCCAATGAAATAAATAAATATTGGACCAAAAATTTTAAACCTGGTCTCAAACATTTGGATCTACATGTGAGAAAATTTGATAATTTTTGAACCAATATTGACTGAGCTGGAGTCATTTCCCATCTGAGCAGTGTAAACATTATGTTTTAAACTTTTAAGGCCAAGTGTTAATGGAAAGGACATTTTTGTTGTCCTTTCCCAAGAATGGACATCTTTATGTCCAAACTTCGCCTTTTCATCTAGACAATTATTCAATCGTAATTTAAAAGATTGCCAATTATATAATATATTATAATAAAATTTCTATAATTTCGCGTTCATGTGTATCCGTGTTTGATGAATAATGTTACTATGTTTTCAGCTCGTGACTTTTATAATAGTAATAGCTACTGTATATTCATTTCTGTATAATAGAAGTACACTTACTCCTTTATGTTATTACGTACTATATTTAAGCAATCTAGAATTGAAGCGTTTATGTATTGTTATTGTCTATATGAATAAAGAAATCGAATCTAATCTAATCTTGTCAGAATGTCTTCTTTGCTAGGACAGACTATAACTCTAAGGAATCCAAAAACAGTGATTCATGAGATTCGTCTTCTCTTGAGAAAACTTTTCAGATAAATGAATTTACTTCATGACCAACGCAGTGTTACAGAACTCGCCAACGAAAGTGACGGTTGACAAATGTATGTTTGATCAATCCTCAGCTCTGTTGGGAGAGTCTGGAAGCGGTCTGTGGAAGCGAAACTGTTTGCTGAAGTCGTTCTCGACTCAATATTCACTCGCAGACCGTTCGCGACTGTCCTGACAGAGCTGAGCATTAATTAAATACATTCGACAACTGCCTGTTTCATTGGCTTCTACTCTACTAAGTAAGGGTTTATAGTCTGTCCAAGCAAAGAAGATATTCTGGCAAGATGAGAAAATTACTCCATCTCGGTCAATATTTGTTCTAAAATTATAAATTTTGCCTTAAATTGTAGAAAATATTCTGCTCTGCAATTTGGATTCAAATTTATAATTTTTCAACAAATATTGATTGAGCTGGAGTGATTTTCCCATCTTGCTAGAATGTCTTCTTTGCTTGGACAGACTGTATACCCGGTTCGATACAATACATATTACATTGTATTGTAAATAAATTTCATCCCATGAAATTCAAATGAGGATACTTTGTCATTTCATCCATGAATAAGCTTCTTTCTAGGACTGATCCTTCTTGATGTCCTCACTCATGTTTCCTTAAATCTTTCGAAAGGAAATCGCAAAGAAAATTTCTTTTTTTTTTCATTGTGTCAGACTCAAAATTTTCTGTCTTTTCTATCTCTACTGTCTTTTATCGTGTCTGTCTTAATTCTAGAAAAAGCTTTATTCATTCTGAGTTTCGAACAACAACTTTCGAATAAAAGGGATAAAAGTGGGTTGGAGCAGAAACTAGAATAAGAAAAAAGTAGTATTTATGTCCTGTGACGTAAGAAATCGAGACAAAGTTTCAGTGGGAAATTATTTTTGAAACTTAGTTGAAAGTTGTGGAAAAAACTGTGAACTCTTCTCTGGCTACGGTAGGTAACTGAATTAAACTTTGACTGGGTACTTTAATTGTAACTTTTTTGGTGTTGTGATCCTTTGAATTGATATAATAACTATAGTCTGTCCAAGCAAAGAAGACCCTCTGGCAAGATGAGAAAATGACTCCAGCTTGGTCAATATTTGTTCAAGAATTATAAATTTGGTCCTAATGATAGATTAAATTGTTTCCTTCAATTTAAGATCAAATTGATAATTTTCGAACCAATATTGACCAAGCTGGAGTGATTTTCCCATCTTGCCAGAGGGTCTACTTTGCTTGGACAGACTATATCTAGAAAAGTCCAATATAGAAATAACCTTAATTCAATTATCAGGCTACACCTATAAGGAAGGACTTTTCAAACGAAACTACTACAGTAGAATGTCAATAATCCGGATTAATTGGGACCGGACCCCATCCGGATTATCGAATTATCCGGATTATCGAAATTACCTTACAAAAAGAGCCAGCAGGCTCTATTTGAGAGAAAAATGTTTCAAAATTGTATTTTTTCTATTAGTTTAAATCATTTCCATTGCTTCGCTAAACCACTACAGTATGTATTATCTCATCTTTCAATCTCTAGTAAAGAACTTGGGAGGGTCAGCAAGGCCAGACGGTATACATATTTTTATTTCTTGCTGGAGACGAGACCGGATTATTGACGGTCCGGATTTTCGACGTTCAGATTATTGACGTTCTACTGTACCAAAGAATATGTAGACATTATATGTATACTTTCTATTCACTGACTGTACCTAAATCACCTAAAATAAAAATATTTCAAGAGTACCTAATATTATTATACTCTATTCTAATATTCATGGTAGCCCTTTGATCTCTTTGTAATAATGATCTCCACAATCCTTAAACCCAAAAAAGATTTATTTGACAAATTTATGTCAATCTTTCATTGGTGTTTTGTGCTAAAGCTATGAATTTTTTGTGAGATAAACTTTGATTCGACAGATAAACTTTGATAAACTTCGACATGCTTTCTGCGAGATAAACTTTATTTTTTACAAGGGAACGTTTGGTAATTATATATTATGTATTCTTTCAATAGGACAAGTAATATGTGCTACGTGGTTTAATTTTTGTAAAATCGATTTCAAGTTTGTAGAGCACATTATCAGAAAATGAATCACTTTCTTGATTTTGCTAATATTTGAAATTTTTTGGCTGTATATTAAATATATATTGAGCATTTTAATATCAGAAAAACTTACTACCTTTCAGTTCAAATCTAAACATAGAATTGATATTTCCATCGCAAATTTTCCATTGAAATAAAGAATATATAAAATTACATGTATTACATATACATGACATATTACAAAATTACATATTACAAAGCTACATGTATTATTCTCAATATATCACCTCCAACTCAGTTCACCTCATTATGATCATCATATATCACCTCATTGGCTCTGTTCAAAATCAAAATGCACTTGTACGCCACCTTGCTGGGAAAATTTCAACTACAAAGTTTAGTTACTAAAAATTCTACTAGATGCCGCAGCCTGTTCTAGTCAAGTCACAGAAGATTAGAGGAAATCTTTGAGTTATCTGAAATTCGTGGACGGTGATCAAGTTGATAAATTATAGCAGACTGCAGAAGATTGAAGGAATAATCCACTACTAATATACATCATTTTGTTTGAGAAGCTCTAGAATGTAGATTGATCCCAGTCCCAGATTGTCGGGTCCAAATAAGAAGATTATTCTTTGGTTAATCTCATCTCTAATCCTTATTGCTGCTTGCATAGATCATAGACAATCTACTCTCAAAAATTTATTAATTGTCTTCGCATTAAAAAATAAGGTACAATTACCCATACACAATTCTAGATCTCATGTAGACATCACCCCTAAACACAAATATGTATGAGAAAATTGGTGAGAAAAATATGTGAATAGCAAATGGATAGAATAATCAAAATAAAATGGTTGATTAAAATTATCTGATTTTCGATAATATTCATTCAATTTCCATTAATTCGAATTTCTCCTTTATCTCCCATTGCAATTATATTCACTGGTATCATAGTTTAGAGTCATTTCATGGAACAATTCGCAATAAATTGATTAGATGATCAAAGATTATTCCATTAATACAGTGAATTCATTAATTACGTGAAAATTATGCAGAGATTAATGATCATCAAAATAAATTCATTATAAATACAAGATGTTGTCAACCCACTGTTTTCAGTGATTTGTCAACATCTTGTCTTTTCATTTAATATGGATAACTACCACAATGTAATCTCAACAACTACTCAAAAAGTAAATTTATAGGTTTCTTCATTAAAAATTGCTACATTTTTCCATAGAAATCAAAATTTATTCATATACTGTACAATAAAAGACTAGCGAGTCGTTTTGTATAAAAAAATCACACGGACAATAATGGACTAACGTATCGATAGTCTATAGACTTGAGTAGTTTTCGCTAAATTTTCATATTCCAAGATCATTCATTAGTTAAATCTTACAACAAAACTAGACAACTAACATGGCTAAACGATCAAACTACACAATATACATGAAATATGTTTCTACTTCAACTCTAAAAAGATTTTTGAAGAGTTGCTTATAAATAAGAAATGCTTTCTTATAGATCTTGTCACATTATTTATTAGTAGGCTAATAATTAGCCTAATGAATTATTCATTCCAAACAAATTCATTTCGGCCAAAATATCGTCAGAAAATTATAATAATTGAAGATAAGAGATAACAATGTAACATTGTAACTCTTCTCTAGAGAGAATATAAACGCTAATGATAATTAGCTGGAGGTGCGGTCTCACTCACTCACTCACTCTTTCTCTCTCTTTTTCTCTCTCCTCTTTCTCTTTCTCTGCCTCTCTTCTCTTCTTTTGGCTTCTGATCGTTTCTGCGAATTCGCTTTGTGTAGTTTAGTTATTTACTCATGCAAGGTCGCATTTTGGCAACTGTTCTCAGAAATGAGAGTACAATAATTACCTCTCGAACAAGTTCAACCTATACAGTATTCACTTAAAAAATTAGTATAAGTTATCACTATTGAAATTTATCCTAGGATCCCGTGCTATTCAGTCAAAGAGAATTCATTCATTTACTTATCCATCGAACAAAACACTGGAATCGGTGGGAAAAACTAGTCATAGCCTGTCCATGTACTATATTTTTTCTAAAAGAATTTTGATAAAAAGTCAATGTTATCCGAAATGAGATATTACAATATATCATCATAATAAAAATTGAAAAGTATGATATCATCGCACTTTTTCAACACATAATTTTTAATCTGGGAATAATATTTCCAAATTAGAAGGATCTTGAGAGGAACAGGCAAAATTATGTAACAGATGAGGAAACGATATTGAAGACTGCAAAAATATTGCACCTAAATTAAGTCATAAGACTAGAACTAATCGTAATGTAACTGAATTCAGCTCACTGTACTCAACTGAGCTGATTATAATTTTATAGAATTGTACACATTGAAATGTGCTACTAACTACTACTGATTGCTAAATTCCATTTGAAATAAAGTGTCTATCCTGCTCTGTTCTATAGTAGGCCTATTGTAACTCTCTTAAGAGATATTATAAACGTAAATAATGATCATATCCATAGATATAGTGTAAGTGATGGAGTGTTATGAGTATAGTATAGTGTATTCTACTCCCTTCTTTGCATTTTACCCAAATTTGGATTATCAGCTGCAATGTATTCACTATTCATTATTTAGTTCACCAGAGATTTCAATCTCTGATTGTATTAAGATTGAAATACACAAGATTTGTTCATTTACCATCTCAATAAATACGAAAACTCTACAATCATTTAATCATTTATCAAATCAAAATCAAATTTTTATTTCGATTTTTAATAATTTTGTGGTTTAACATTATCTTTTCTTTTCATTCAAGAGGAGATTCACTTGAAACACTTTTTTTAACAGTATGGTTATAGTAGGCTACATGTTATAACTTATACAGGATTGTAGACTGATACTGGTTGTCTGTGTCTATTATTATACATGTATATAATTATGTTCTATTATATTATTTGTCTGAATGTTGTACAGACTAAATAATGGTCGATCCCATTTGGCAAGTAACAGCTAATGAATGTGGTTATAGTCTGACAGTCTGTCCAAGCAATGAAGTCAATCTGGTAAGATGGGGAAATGACTCCAGCTCGGTCAATATTGCTTCAAAAATCAAAAATTTGATCTCAAATTGTAGATCAGAATGTTTCCTTCAATTTGAGACCAAATTAATAATTTTTGAACCAATATTGTTCGAGCTGGAGTAATTTTCTCATCTTGGCAGAATATCTTTTTTGTTTGGACACATTATTATAGCTAATGAATGTACTGTAGTGATCACCTCAGGGAGCCCCAGAGTGTGACCTGGCTGGGCTGACAAAAGTAAACACTTGCTGCCAAGAAAAAAGAATAATAATTTGCTCTGTGAGGCTGTTGAACTGGAATTACAGGGAAAAGAGGGAAATGAGGAAGACACGGCCAACTGACAAGGATGAAGAACTTGTTTTGTATCGGATTCAAGTCTTGGTTTGTCTCGGATTCAAGTTTGCGAGTTCAATGGTACGAAATGATGAATATTTCATCAGTGTTCCTATTGTGAGATTGGAAGGACTTGATGAATTGACAATATAATTTTAAACGTTGAAATCTAACAAAATACTTTCAATCTTTCATACTGTATACCATTACAATAATTCTATTTCCTTAATTAGCATTTTGTTATAATTAATGAGGACAAATAAACGATTTTCAATTTGATTCGAAATTTGAGAATCTGATGAATTGAGAGAGCATACTTTTGAAACCAATAACCTTTTTAGATAATTTATACATAGCGATATTTGTGTTGAATCTCAATATTTCATCGAATAAGCTTCATTGCATCATCATCAGTACTTTCAAATATATTTTAAGAGGGAGGAAATATGAAATGAATACAAAAATACAGTAAATGAATAGGACAAAGCCAGTTTTCCATCATTTGAATTTATTTTAATCTAATTATGTGTATATATATTTGAATGAATGAAAATGAAATTGCATCTCATGATCTCAGGAATACAGTAAATAAATAGGACAAAGTCTGTTTTTCATCATTTGAATTTATTATTTTAATCTAATTATGTGTATATATATTTGAATGAATTAAAATAAAATTACATCTCATGATCTCCAATAAGTATTATGAATAATAACATAAAATATTTTTTATTGTACTGTACTCCATTCTGTGAAAAATATGCATATCGAAATAGCATACAAATCACCAGACTTCAAGTATCGTTCCAATTATTTTCAATAAATTATTATTATTATTTTCCAAAAAATTTAATTAGATTACCTACATTTCTGTGTTGTACCTTTGTATGTTGCTCGGTGTGATAATGGGATATAGTGAGTTCCACTGTTCCACATTATAAACTTGTTGAACAAAGTTTGAAATTACTGTGTTGATTACTTATAATTACAATAGTAATTACTAGTAATTAAATTACTTATTAACCTTGTTATTAATAACAGTATTGCCTACTGTTGGAGAGTATAAACATCATCAAGCTGTTCTCAAAAATCTAATCTGCTCTACAATAATCACATAAGTTAATCTACAACCCATAATTCTATTCCTACCAAACAAGCTCCTGAAAAAAACTAAATCAAGTACCTAATTCTAAATAATTAGGTAACAGGTCCAACAAGTTGATCCTGACTTTTTTCTAAACAGCAATTGACTTTAGTGGTGCAACAGGCTTTACTTATCTATTTAAAAACAAGTCTATAGTTCAAAAGATATATTCTGTCCAAGCAAAGAAGAGATTCTGCAAGATGGGAAAATTACTCCAGCTCGGTCAATATTGGTTCAAAAATTTCAAATTCCGTCTCAAATTTTTGTACAGAATGTTTTCTACAATTTGAAACAAAATTTGTAGCTTTTTAATCAATATTGACCGAGCTGGAGTGATTTTTAGATCTTGCCAGAATGTCTTCTTTGCTTGGACAGACTGTACCAGAGGCGGTAAATCTTGTTCTGGTTTCCTATCAATAATAATAAATGATTATTTCTGTGTTTAATTTGTGGTCACACACACAAACACAGATGCTCAAATTGTATTAATGACGTTGTTCTAAAAATAGAAATGACGTTCTTAAATTGTGATGGACAGATTTGATTGGTGGAAGCTAGGTTGGTGGGGTTAATGACTCTACAATGACAAGGTCAGGTGTGGAAGGTCTCAGTTTCAGAGCTGGTTCTATAACTATATTTCTGACCTATATTGGTCCTGGTTCCAGAGTTAGTTATATAACTATAGTTAGCTAAAATATGCTGTAGTTCCATAGATAGTTGAAGTTACAAATTTCTATAATGATCGATACGACAATTCCTCTATATTTGTTCTATTATTAAATTTGTCGAGTGACAACTGTCTGAGGAAAGGTGGTAGAAAAAGAGAGAGTGAGTGATTGAAGTGGAAGGAAATGATGGGACATGAAGGAGGAAGGAAAAATAATGTGGAAGGAGGAAATGAAAACAAGAAGGATAAAAGATTTGAAAATACTATCATTTTCACAGAATAGAGTTAATATAAGTACATTAATATTATACATTCTTGTTCTTGTTCTTGTTCTTGTTCTTGTTCTTGTTCTTGTTCTTGTTCTTGTTCTTGTTCTTGTTCTTGTTCTTCTTCTTGTTCTTGTTCTTGTTCTTGTTCTTGTTCTTGTTCTTGTTCTTGTTCTTGTTCTTGTTCTTGTTCTTGTTCTTGTTCTTGTTCTTGTTCTTGTTCTTGTTCTTGTTCTTGTTCTTGTTCTTCTTCTTGTTCTTGTTCTTGTTCTTCTTCTTCTTCTTCTTGTTCTTCTTCTTCTTCTTCTTCTTCTTCTTCTTCTTCTTCTTCTTCTTCTTCTTCTTCTTCTTCTTCTTCTTCTTCTTCTTCTTCTTCTTCTTCTTCTTCTTCTTCTTCTTCTTCTTCTTCTTCTTCTTCTTCTTCTTCTTCTTCTTCTTCTTCTTCTTCTTCTTCTTCTTCTTCTTCTTCTTCTTCTTCTTCTTCTTCTTCTTCTTCTTCTTCTTCTTCTTCTTCTTCTTCTTCTTCTTCTTCTTCTTCTTCTTCTTCTTCTTCTTCTTCTTCTTCTTCTTCTTCTTCTTCTTCTTCTTCTTCTTCTTCTTCTTCTCTTGATATTGTAAATCAGAATTAAACTGTTATGCATCTTCAACTTGTATTATGTAACCACTCTTTCTATTCGAATTTTCCATTATAATATAATTATATTATTATTATGAATAACAACATATTTGAGAAGAAAATGCCACAATTATTGCCAAACCACAGTTTTATTGAAAATCGAACTACCGGTTTTGGTAGTTTACCATCAGCAATCTCTGGTAAACTCAGTTTAGGTGTATAACAACCGAAACCGGTATCTCTATTTTCAATAAATCTGTGACAATATATTGCTCTTTAATTTAATATGATTATCTACCACAATATCACCTTCACAACTATTCAACAAACAAGTGAGATAACATGATGTGATTCGACATGGAGAGCAAGTTTTTTATTACAATACTGTAATTAATAAGTAAATCATAAAATAAAATTATATTTTTTAATTTTATCAATCTCTGGTAAAGTGGAAACACTCTTCCATCTTTATTCTTTGTTTATGCAGTTTTCAGTTCAGCGGTTTGCGATTCCAAGAAATGTCAAGTCGAATTGAAAACCTGAATCCTTCACACTTGAGATAAAGTTACAACTCGAGATCAAGTTTTGAGGTGCGGTTCGATGCGATTGGTTCCTATATAGAAATTGAACTCGATCTGCTTTTACTTCTAGGAAGTGTTAATAATCTGGATGCAGTCTTATTTATTTTATTTTGTTACTGTTATCGGAATTGATGCTTGTTTGAACATGCGTCTCCACGAGAGTCTCCGCGCAAAAAAAGAAGTAAAGAACAGACTAATCTCTCTTCCTTTTTTCTCTTGTTTTACGTTCTCTTCCTTCTCTCATTTTTTTTTTAATCTCTTCCTTTTCTTTTCTTTCTCTTTTCTTAATCTTTGTGGCCTCGGCTATGTAAACTGTCGAAACCGAAATTTCGAACTCGTGGGAAAGCAAATTGTTTAGAAAATCGAGATGGCATCTGGCTATGGTCTTGTCGAGCTAAGAAGACATTCTGGCAAGATGGGAGAATGACTTCACATTGAATAATATTGATTCAAAAATTATAAATTTGGCATCAAATTGTATAGAAAAATCTTTTTTACAATTTGATACCAAATTATTAATTTTTCAACCAATATTGACCGAGCTGGAGTCATTCTCCCATCTTGCCAGAATGTCTTCTCTGCTCGACCAGACTATATCTGGCATCATGGAGTGCTTGAAATCTTTACTGAGATTTCCTGTTTACTCCAATATTTCAACAATTCAAGAACCTAATGACTTTTGGTTTACAATAATTATAGCTTGAAGATAGTATCATGTATTAGGAAATCAGACTTTAGAGAATGTAGGAAAAGTGATTTGAAGTCTTGAAGATGATAATCGAATTCAACTTGTAGATTTGATAAATTGAAATGAATAATTCGAATCATGCTTATGCATATCAAAGACAATGTACTATTAGTACTATTTAGTACTATTTAGTACTATTTAGTACTATTTAGTACTATTTAGTACTATTTAGTACTATTTAGTACTATTAGTACTATAATAGTACTAATGTACTATTAGTAGTACATTAATAGTACATTGTCTTTGTGCATATCTTCTAAAAACTCACTGGCGGCTCGTGTCCACGAAACAAGTGAAGTGTTGTACAGTAAAAGATACGGGCACTTCACCTATTTCGTGGGCACGAGCCGCCAGTGATAAACTGATAAAACTTCGACCTATCACGAGAGAGCAGCCATTTTGTTGCAGTTCACTCCCCAATTTTCAAACGCCATTTCATTGGCTGATGCGATTGACAAAATGGAGTTGTATTGACGTCATAACATGAGACAGATTAGACAGAAAATGTGATCCAACAGAGTTGTATAGTCTGTCCAAGCGAAGAAGACCCTCTGGCAAGATGAGGAAATGACTCCAGCTCGGTAAATATTGGTTAAAAAGTGATTGATATGGTCTCAATCGTAGGAAAAATCCTGAACTATAATTTGAGACCAAATTCATAGTCAATTGTAGGAAACAATTTGATCTACTATTAAGACCACATTTATAATTCTTAAACAAATATTGATCGAGCTGAAGTCATTTTCTCATCTTGCCAGAGGGTCTTCTTTGCTTGGACAGACTGATGGCAGAATTGTTTTCAGCAGTTCTATGAAATTGTAATACAGTTTTCAAAACGTCTTCCAATTGGCTAATCCAGATTTACAATATAGAGTCGAATAGAGTCTGGATTCTCAATTAACAATTTAGTAGTAGAATTTGGTAAAATGCAAGAAAGAAAATCAAACATAACGGTATCACTAGATAGTCACAATAAAAGGATGGAAATCAGCTTCTAGATTGCTAGATAACATTAAAATTGGATAGGATAATATATTAATTCTCTTTGTGAGAAAGTTGATTTTCTATGGGAACGAAAGCTCAATACTGAAGTAACTTTGGGTTCTCTACGAAATTTCCAAAATTTAATAACTGAAAAATACAGATGTAATACTATAGAAGGCTACATTATTTCAATTTTGAAATGCAAGGCTTTTCATTATTCAATGATAATTAACTAACGTTATAATCATACAAAAATTTATTTTAAAGGGGTACTATTAATTGAGATCTTAATTAATTGAAATTTTTGATAAGTACAGACCATCCCTCAGAAAAAAGAAATATTCATACAATAATAATCTATACTAATACTTCTTTTCTTCTAGGGCTACTGTTTTTTTCCTTTTTTTTTTTGGTTATTTTTATTTCACACATAACATGTTTCAACAACTGTTATTAGTTAACTGTTAACTTGCTGTTATTAGTGAACTGTTATTATTATTTGAGTATCTAGTTACTCCTTGTACGCTGAAGATGTGGCTCAGTGCCACGAAACGCGTCCGACAAGCATCAAAATCGTGAGTACTGTTGTAAATGTGAAAGTCATTAGTATCTACTAAGTTTTTAAGCTTGTTATTATTTACACTTGAAAATGGCAAATTAGCCGAAACATGTTGTGTGTGAAATAAAAAATATTTTTAAAAGGGTACTCTGGTTATAATCATTTTTAAAGTTTCAAAAAAATAATCTATACTAGTTTAACAGTACAGTATATCTAGTTTCTAGTGGATGAATATTCATAATTATAGTGATAAGGTCTAGTTGTAGTGTGTTTCTCTATTTTGAGCCAAAACTGATAAAAACAAGCCTTATCACATTGAATTCCTACTTCATGACTGTATTCAGTATTCTGCTATAGAATTTATAACAACTGTATACACACAGATAAAAGATAAAAAGTTCATCACAAAATTAATCCCCAAGCAGAAAACTGAACAGTTTTTCAATTTTCTCTATCCTTGTCTAACTCTTATCACACTATTATTCTGCTATTAGTTGTCATCCACTCTCTCTTTTCACTTCTACTCCTCCTCCTCCTCCTTCTCTTCCACCTCGTTTTCCTCCTCAAACTCTTACTCTTGCTTCTCTTTCCCCCCTTTTCACACCTCATCCTATTCCATCACCACGTGATTTTGACAGAAGACTGGCGCCGCGGAAACTAGGCAACGTCGCTTTTTTCCCCCTACTCCTACTCCTCCTCCTCCTGCTCCTCCTCATTCTCTTTCATCTCCTCCTCTTCTTCCTACTTCTTCTCCTTCTACAATAACATCCACTCGTTCCTCTTCGTCTCTTCTTCAACACCGTTCTGTTCAGTGCGCCCCCCTCGGCCCCCCAGAGTTCCCCACAGCGATGACTCACAGCGCACAACTCTTTTATGACGTCATAGATTAGTTTCATGCTGTAAAGAACTCTACACCTATATCGGTCGGTATCTTCATTGTGCCACAATATATACAGCCTACAGTAGAGTTCTATATCTACTATGACGTCATCGTTCAGTTTCATGCAGTATAGTTAGTTTTTAATAATTCAATGCAATTGGGACCGACGGCTTATCACATCCTCTGAAAGATGGCTTTACCACAAATTATTGGATTTTATACATATATCGGTATCTTCTACACACCGCATTATAATATACAGTTATACACATTATAATACAGTAGAATTCTACTTTTTAATATTGGTATTTTCCATTCACCACATTATAAACTATTCTATATCTATATCGGTACCTTCTATGCAACGCAATGTATAGCCTACAGCAGAATTTTATGTCTATATTGGTATAGTCTGTCCGAGCAAAGATGACCCTCCGGCAAGATGGGACAATGACTCAAGCTCGGTCAATATTGGTTCAAAAATTATCAATTTGATCTCAAATTGTAGGAAACAATTTTATCTACTACAGAATACATATTTATAATTTTTGAACAAATATTTACCAAGCTGGAGTCATTTTCCCATCTTGCTGGAGGCTCTTCTTTGCTTGGACGGACTATATCTTCTATTTGTCACAGTATGAAGGATTCTATG
The DNA here is from genome assembly GCA_017141385.1 of Sogatella furcifera. Lineage (NCBI taxonomy): Eukaryota > Metazoa > Arthropoda > Insecta > Hemiptera > Delphacidae > Sogatella > Sogatella furcifera. Next base: position 2,429,346 of record CM029554.1, read on the forward strand.
TTTATATCGGTATCTTCGGTAAAGGATTCTATGTCTATATCGGTATCTTCGGTGATTCTATATCTACCGCAATCTATGTATAGCTCGGTAAAGTAGAATTCTATGTCTATATTGGTATCTTCTATCTATTGTATCTTTGAAGGATTCTATGTCTAGTATCTTTGGTAAGGATTCTATGTCTATATCAGTATCTTAAGGGATTCTATGTCTATATCGGTATCTTCTATGCACCGCAATATATAGCCTAAAGTAGAATTCTATGTCTATATTGGTATCTTCTATTTATCACAGTTTAAAGGATTCTGTGTCTATATAGTATCTGCTATCACAATATAGCCTAATAGTAGATCTATATTGGTATTTCTATTTTTCCAGTTTTTAATTCTATATCAGTCCATTACTCCAATTTGGCGCTACCATTTCTTGATATGTATATCATTTCTTATATCTATATCGGTTCCTCATGTGTTGTAGTGAGAATGAGTGAGAGTGATTCCAATGAAAATGACGCTTGGCGAATGTATTCTATTCATGACAGCTCTCTCAGGACAGTCTAAAAGCGGTCTGCACCAGTGAAACTGCTTAGCTAGAGTAGTTCCCAACGTGATACGCTCTCGCAGAGCGCTTGCCGATTGTCCTGACAGATCTCAGTATTGATAACACAGATTCGTCACGCGCCAGGTTTTTGGCGTCTTCTATACGCGGCTCCCCCTTCTGGGCCCCTTGTCGGTGAGAAAGGGTACGATGCCCTCTCGCCGAAGTGGGTGGTAGGGGGGAAAGAGATAATAGATAAAGCACTTGTCGTTGCTCTGCCATGGTTGGCTAACCCATGACGCATCGCATAATATCATTCTCTTCTGTCTGGTCTCACAGGAGGGAAATCGAATAAACTAGAAGTATCTTTTCAATGTTGTTGAAACCGATATGCAGTATGCAGCCATTCTGATGATAATTTGAGTTAGGATTGATATAGAACTTTGATAGGATAATATAGGATTGATACATAATTTGATATAGGATTTGATGTTTTGCTCTCAATGGTTTCAAATGCTTTATGATAAGAGACGTCAGATTTTACAGTAGATATTTTGAATCGCGGAAATTACTTTTAATTTTCGATATTTTCAAAATAATTGATATTTTGAAAAGTAACTTTTACTTTTTCATATTGAAGAGTAATAAATTCACTACAAAGTGAAGTTCACTCATTGAGAGCTGCCTGTTGAAGTTTGATGATTTAGTATTTATACGTTTGGCCCTTATCTAATATCTAGGTCAGATTAGCTTGACCCTAGCTAATAGCTAATTATTATTATTTTTATTTATTTATAATGATGTAGAAGGTTGAAGCCTGATTTAAATAATTTAATGTTTTAAGTTTCAAAACTAATTGCTTTTATATCTGAATTATTATCTACTGTAGTAGGCCTACTTATTCTGCCGTTGTAAAAAAACGAAAAAGTTGGACTAAATAGCTGTATAATTATTATGAGAAGAGAAAATAGACAAAGTTTCAAAAGTTTTTCGATAAGATCGAAAAATAAGAATGAGGCAACATTAATTGAGAAATTGAATGTAAATTTGCAGATATTTGTCAACAAAGGAATTGAAATGATCTGCCGTAAAAAATAGAATTAAAATTTACTGGAATACTTGAAGAATATATTGAGAATTTATCCAATAGCACAGATTTACAGTTATTAGAATAACATTTGCTATTAATTGTCAACTTGGGATTCGAATAACTTTCTTTCTTTTGGATATTAATCAAGTTAATCATTAATACTAAATTTATGGAGAAAATTGCAATAAATTTACTAATTAGAAAAAGTTGTAGTTATTTGCTGATAACAAAATCTTCATAATATATTGAATCTTATGTGATATTATTTTTATATTTGACTGTAGTTCTTAACCATGCTACGTTTTACTAACCTATTTTAGTGATAGAATCATAATGAATAAAAGTGACACTATTCATTGTATTTGTATGTATTGTACAATTTTGTGAATAAAAAAATTATTTTATGAAAAAATGAAATCTAGGTTACATAACCATTTTTCGAGCAATGCTGTACTGGTTGCCAAGATGGTTACGTGGAAGTTCGAGAAGTTTCCAAAAGTTTTTTTTAGAAATTGTTGAAACTAAATGTTATATAATGGAGCTGTGTAGTTTATTGTAGGGTTTTCAAGTCAGTTTTTACATCCAAATTTTTCTTTTCAATCATCAATAATATTTTCCTTCAAAATTTTAATTCTGCATGTGAAAATTGTCAGTTAATATTATTGTGAAATATTTTCAGGTAACAATCTGGAACAATTCAGCTAAAAATCTTCATATTTTTTATTTTTACTAAAAAAAGGGGGCGAGAATACTATTCTATTGTCTCTAGCAAACACTCATCCACAGTAGATAATACAATAGAACTTCATCATTAATTTCTGTTCTGAAACTCATTTCCATACAGTACGGTACTTCCAAAAATAATCTCAGGAAATTATTGTAAAACTCGCGCTTTGATAATATTATTCAAGTTGCCGAACTTATCAAATTGAAATCGCCAGCCATTCCGTTCTGTCCTGTATAAATTATTACAGTCTGACCAAGCAAAGAAGACATTCTGGCAAGATGGGGAAATGACTTCAGCTCGCTAAATATTGGTTCAAAAATTATAAATTCGGACTCAAATTGTGGGGAACATTCTGCTCTACAATTTGAGACCAAATTAAAAACTTTTAAACCAATATTGGCTGACCTGGAGTCGTTTTCCCATCTTGCCAGAATGTCTTCTTTGCTTGGACAGACTACAATGTGCAAATAATGATAACGTAGAGCCTTGAAGGTCGTTCACCGGTTTGCATGTCGAATGACCATTATAACAAAATATTTTAGTTTACTTTTTCGGTTCTCTCTTACTCTCTCTCTCTCTCTCTCTCTGTCTCTCTCTCTCTTATTCCTCCTCTTCCTCTCCCTCACTAATTTCTTCTATCACTCTCCTCTTTTCTTCCACCCTCTCTATCATATACTCTTCTCTTCATCAACTCACTCTTTTCATACTCTTCTCTTCTCTATCTCTCTTCTCTCTCTCACTCTCTCTCTCTCTCTCATTCTTTTTTCTCTCTCTCTCCCTTACATTCTCATTCTCTTACACCATCATAACTGTCTCTTCATACTTTAAATTATAAATGGAACTTCCATTCCACACTATCATCACATATTCACCATCCAAACCGTTATTATAATATTGATTATACATTATTTTAATATTAACCTAGCTCTTGTCATTCATCACATTATCAATTACTAGCATATGCTTGTAAATAATTTTACTTTGAGTTATCTCAATTCATAATACCCATTTAAATTACAATTATTTATTTACCATTATCATTTTTATTGTTAATCATCTTATGATATAGCTCAAATATCCATTAAGTATCAATTTATCTAAATCTAGTCTTTTAATTGCATAAAAATTTTCCTCTCTATCTTTAGTAATATTAATAGCTCGTTATAAATTTTCAATTCAAGGCCAAGTGTTAATGGAAAGGATATCCTTATTATCCTTTCCCAAGAATGGACATATATATGTCTAAACTTCGCCTTTTCACTTAGATAACTTACACTCCTTATTCATTTTGCAGAACCTCGAATTAAAATTTTTTATAAATTTTGCATTCATTACTTCACCGTTTTATTGTATTTTTACTAGAAGTTTCTATTTTGTGAAATTTATAGGATAATTTTGTCTTACTCATATATTATATTACAATGTAGAATCTAAGCCGAATTTTGTTATCTATTTGAATAAAGTAATCTAATCTAATCTAATCTCTTCCTCCCACTCTCTGACTCCTCTCTGACCGTAATATCTTTTATGACGTCAATCTTTCATGAATCAATTGTCAAAAGTGGCCAACTAGTTTCTATGACGTAAACAATCCAACACTTTATAAACCTTCTCAATTCATAAATCTCACCCCATTATTTTCTCGTTACAATCCTATATTTGTTGAGAGGTTTAATGTTATTTTAGGTTGAGTGAACTCCTATTTTTGGAACAGGGTTCTGGAGAAATAAATCAACTCATGAATCGAACATTGTTACGGTCTGTCCAAGCAAAGAAGACATTCTGTCAAAATGGAAAAATGACTTCAGCTCGGTGAATATCGGTTCAAAAATTATCAATCTGGTCACAAATTGTAGATAAAAATGTTCTCCACAATTTAAGTCCAAATTTTTAATATTTGTAACAATATTGGCCGCTCTGTAGTCATTTTCTCATCTTGCCAGAATGTCTTCTTTGCTTGGACAGACTTTACCTGTCCACTATTACCTGTTATATTCAGAACAGGGCTTGGAGAAAATAGATTTAGTTGATGTATTATGTATGAATATTCTATTATTGGTTAATGTGAGATACATTTGAGTAGGATATTTAAAGACTATTTTTGGAGTGATGCTAAGATAGGATAATTTGGAGAGAATAGTCTTTCGAATTATTGAGTTTGGAGATAATTCATAATCGATAATAGTGATGGATTAGGGAAAATATATTTGAATAAATATTGTTTCATGTGAAGGTGAATATAGTCTGTCCAAGCAAAGAAGACCCTCTGACAAGATGATAAAATGACTCCAGCTCTTTCAATATTTGTTCAAAAATTATTGATTTGTTCTCAAAGTTTAGATCAGAATGTTTCCTACGATTAAGACTAAATCAATAATTTTTGAACCAATATTGGCCGAGCTGGAGTCATTTTCTCATCTTGTCAGAGGGTCTTCTTTGCTTGGACAGACTATAATGATGTCAGATATGGCAGACGTTATTCGTGCCGTTATTTTTAGACGTTAAAATTGTGCCTATTCTCAGCTCTCTCAGGACAGTCGGTGAGCTGTCTGCGAGAGTACATTAAAACCAAATCTATACTAATGAATTCACTCTCAAAGACAGCCTCAGACTTTCCTGATAGAGCTCAGCAGTCATTCTACTACCACATACATTTTTGCCTTCTACTCTAAATTACTGTTTCATAGTAATATGTTACAGTTTCCTGTAATAATTATGATACTGTTAAATATCTATGTAACTTCAATACTGGGAAAATAGTATTGTCGAATCACAGTACTGTACAATTTCTCTTGTTTGTAGTGATTTGGAACATCTCCAATCATCTTCAATACTTTAATGATTCATGTTTCTGTTAAAAATATTATTTCGACCATGAAAAAATACTGTCTGAAGTTCATAGAAAGTTTGACAGATCTAATCAACATCTGAAAGAACTATTTAATCGATTCTGAGAAAACAGGAAACATTGCGCTAAGAATATCCACTTATTTTAAATTGTAATAAAAGTCGTCACCATTGTCAACTCAGTACAATAGTCCAATTTATCGTTCAATGTAATTAAATTCAATTTGCAAAATTTACCAATTCATGTTGTCGCATTATTTGAAGTCGTTCAAACAAACCAAATTAACAGCTGTCAAATTCTGTGAATCACAGAGATGAAATCATTGTAATGCAAATAACACTCAGCATTGTATAGTCTGTCCAAGCAAAGAAGAGCCTCTGGCAAGATAAGAAAATGACTCCAGCTCGGTCAATATTGATTCAAAAATTATTGATTTGGTCTCAAATCTGGGAAACATTCCGATCTACAATTTGAGACCAAATCAATATTTTTTCAACCAATATTGAACGAGCTGGAGTCATTTTCGCATCTTGCCAGAGGCTCTTCTTTGCTTGGACAGACTATAGTCGGTCTCTCACTGTTCTACAAACAATTTTACATTTGTTATCTTCTTCTGTTATCCTCTCTTTTTCCCCATTCTCACTCAATATCTCTCTCACTCTCTTCATTTTTCTCACAGTTTTTCAAACACAGTTACCTTTTCCACACCTTTTATCATTATGTCTCTTCAACAACTTGTTCTTGTTATTGTTCTTATTCTTGTTCTTGTTCTTGTTCTTGTTCTTGTTCTTGTTCTTGTTCTTGTTCTTGTTCTTGTTCTTGTTCTTGTTCTTGTTCTTGTTCTTGTTCTTGTTCTTGTTCTTGTTCTTGTTCTTGTTCTTGTTCTTGTTCTTGTTCTTGTTCTTGTTCTTGTTCTTGTTCTTGTTCTTGTTCTTGTTCTTGTTCTTGTTCTTGTTCTTGTTCTTGTTCTTGTTCTTGTTCTTGTTCTTGTTCTTGTTCTTGTTCTTGTTCTTGTTCTTGTTCTTGTTCTTGTTCTTGTTCTTGTTCTTGTTCTTGTTCTTGTTCTTGTTCTTGTTCTTGTTCTTGTTCTTGTTCTTGTTCTTGTTCTTGTTCTTGTTCTTGTTCTTGTTCTTGTTCTTGTTCTTGTTCTTGTTCTTGTTCTTGTTCTTGTTCTTGTTCTTGTTCTTGTTCTTGTTCTTGTTCTTTCTTGTTCTTTTCTTCTTTTTCTTCTTCTTCTTCTTCTTCTTCTTCTTCTTCTTCTTCTTCTTCTTCTTCTTCTTCTTCTTCTTTTTCTTCTTCTTTTTTCTTCTTCTTCTTCTTCTTCTTCTTCTTCTTCTTCTTCTTCTTCTTCTTCTTCTTCTTCTTCTTCTTCTTCTTCTTCTTCTTCTTCTTCTTCTTCTTCTTCTTCTTCTTCTTCTTCTTCTTCTTCTTCTTCTTCTTCTTCTTCTTCTTCTTCTTCTTCTTCTTCTTCTTCTTCTTCTTCTTCTTCTTCTTCTTCTTCTTCTTCTTCTTCTCCTCATGGTTTAGTGTTAATGGGAAGGATGTTTTTTAACATCCCACTCCAAGAATGGACATTTATATGTCTAAACTCCGCCATTTTATGTAGATACAGCACAAATTTATGTTATTGGTACCTTATTAAATCCATTATCCGAGTCATTCTACAATTATTTATAGTCAATGCTTAGTTTACTCATGTGAACTGTGTAATTAGTCTCATTTTTATGTTATCAAAGCATAGGATTTAAACAAATATACTGTATTATATATATCTAATCTACATGAATAAAGTGATTGAATCTAAATCTGAATCTTTATCCTTCCTCTTCTTCAATCTCGTCTTCTCGTTATCTTCCATCTTCCACCTCTTCTTCTTCTCATACTCCATTATTCCATTCTTCTCTTCGTTTAGCAAACAATAGAAATGTTCTAACTACATTTTAATCCTCATTCACACTCCTTTTTATCATATTATTCCCTTTTATTAATCCTATTTGGATATTCGTATTTGTCCTCTTTCACAAGTAGCAGATTTCAAAGCACATTACACACATAGGCTACAGAATTCTGATTATTTTTCAGGCCTCTATTATGAGTCACCGCACATAGGCTACTGAATAAAGCAGTATGGAACCAGTACAGTCTGTGCAATAAATCATTTGATAAGCTCTTATCACTTCGAATATTGCTGCATCCTGTTACATTTCGCACAAGCTGAGATGACACGCCGTTACAATGTAAAGTGTATCATGACGGAGTTCCTTCTCAGCTTTCACGAGCGTCAACAAGCAATTGAATATTTCTGCAATGAAGATGATTAGATTATTATGTTGAGTTGAATTCAATGAGCAATTTTTTATTTTTTCTAGCAAACATTGTTTTGAATGCAACGAACATGTAACGAACATGCTTGTATTATTCAACTCAGAGCTTTGAATTATTTGTTACTAGTGAGTCAAACATCCTCGCTTCGCTCGCCTTCTCTGCCTAGCCAGGGGGCTCCGCCTCCTGGACCACCGACAGTATTAACAGTGTCAGTGAGTCAAACAGGCTCGCTTCGCTCGCCTGCAAAACCTCTAGTTCTGCAGATCCTTTTAGTTCTGCTGATGTGTGAGTGAATGAATAAGTGCCATTTCGCTTTTATATACATAGATAATATTATTCTTATATTATAATTGTTCTGGTTTAGGTAATGTAAAATCTTTCTAAAATAGTTCTGCTAATCTATAATATACTAATCTTTAATCTACTTTATTCTTGGTGTAGCCTGGCTAAAATAATAACTTGGTTCTTATTCCAAGATGTTTTACACCTGTAATACTTATGTAAACAATAAAATTCGATTTGATTCTTTGTCTATCTGAATAACTGTTACCAGAACAGAGTAAAAAATTATGAGAACCAAACTTTGTATAACATCAAATGGCAGTTTGTCAACAAATTTTTGTCTATTTTGTTTCTAAAAACAGCCAGAGATTGGATCGAGAAACAAAGACATTCCTTCAATTCCCATAATGTATAGTCTGTCCAAGCAAAGAAGACATTCTGGCAAGTTGGGAAAATGAGCTCGGTCAATATTAATTAAAAATATATAAATTTTGTCTCAAATTGTAGTCTCACATTCCGATCTATAATTTGAGACCAAATTTATAATTTTTAAATCAATATTGATCGAGCTCAAGTTATTCTTCCATCTTGCTGGAATGTCTTCTTCGCTTGGATAGACTACAGCAGCTGCTTTTTCTCAGCCACAAGTCCCAAAAATAAGTCAGGCCAAAAAGTGAGAGATGGGGAAAAAGATAAAGAGAGTAGATAAACAAACCTTGCCAAAAATCAAAATTTTCCCAGCAATGAACTGACCTAGTCAAGATACTCGAGATAATTACGGGTTATTTTGGTCTCTTAAACGAGATTCTGTTTAGAAAACGCAAGATTTAGAGTTGGCTTTCAGCATACGCTGTTACATAATAGTCCTGTAACTTGTAAAAGGGATCCTGTAAACTTGAGGCTTACCTGTGATGGATTCGTGAGTGATCGCATTCCTCAATAACAAGACTTGTATAACAAGACAAGAATATAACAAGATCCATGACACCATAACATGATGTCAAGATGATCCATAACACTATGTAACAATAACAAGATCCATGATACAGGATATAAACTTTACTCGAATTATTAGATAGTACTGTATAACCTTTATAGATAGAATTGGATGAAAATATAGAAATGAAAATTTGAAAATGAAATAGTATTGAATTAATGAATGTCAAATGAGATCCACTGGGCGAGATTCCATTCATTGAACTAATATAATATTTTAACACAACCAATAAATGATCAAGAATACGCATAAAATTTTTAGATCATGTATTTATTCATGAACAATTCAAACAAATGGTATCTTCAATAATCAACAATTATATCTTGGGTTATATAATGAGCAGAAGCATATTTAGTTATCCAATAGGAAATCACGGATCGCGGCCTATGAATTTGATATTGTGTGTAGGACATTCATAGAATAATTATTATTCCAATTCTTTCAAGTAGATATCGAATCTATAATCGATTTTCTAGTCAATATCGAATATCTTTTCAATGTCAATGAGTCTTCTTGCACATATTGGTATACTGTACCAATTTATCTATTGTGAAGACGAAAGAGAGTGTATAATAATAACGTCCAATGTTAGTTCTTTCAGGCTTTTTAGATTCAACGTTTCCATTGGTGGATATCGATTCCTAAATAACTATGAGACCTACTATACGTCAGAAAACTTCGACCAATCACAAGAGAGCAGCCATTTTGTTGCAGTTCACTCCCCACTTTCCAAACGCCTTCTCATTGGCTGATGCTAGTGACAAAATGGAGTCGCAATGACGCCATTTCGAAAGCCGGAACATTTCAACCAATAGAATATGAGTTATGCAAAGCTTATTATTCTCAGCAGTTCTAGTTCAAAATTAATTGACTATAAGCATTGTTTTTAATTTATTAACAATTGAACAGATAAACCATCTGCAAAAAAACGATTTCGAATTTTGAATCATTGAATGGTATTGGAGATAATCATCGTAGTGTATTATATTTTTAGGATTTCTTGAAGAACTAGTTAGAAATAATTTTTAATAAATCTGTGGTTTTGCAATATATCTTATCTTTTCATTTAATAGTGCGAAATAATAAGAATGAAATACAATAATGACCGTTATTAGAGTACAGATTTTCATCCTGCAAAAGCTTTAGAACCATTATGAAAATGAAGTAGTCATTTGACTAGTAGTCAATCGTATTCCTACTACCTACTGTACTTATTTTTTCTCATGGCTACTGTAATTATTACTACTGTATTGTGGTACAAAATACAAGCTAAAATATTTCGTGTAACAAGTCCAAGATATAGTCTGTCCATGCAAAGAAGAGCCTCTGGCAAGATGGGAAAATGACTCCAGCTCGGTCAATATTTGTTCAAGAATTATAGATGTGTATTTATTTTTGTACATCGAATTGTAGGAAACATTTTAAGATCAAATTGATAATTTTTGTATCAATATTGACCGAGCTTTAGTAATTTTCCCATCTTGCCAGAGGCTCTTCTTTGCTTGGGCAGACTATAACTATTCCCATGAGACGCATTCGTTTATGGCGTGAAGTGGAAATAGTTAGTTACTAGTAACTTTAACTAGTTATTCAAGAATAATGATTATTAGTAGAATTTAATTATCTCGACATATCAGAGGCGGGAAATATAAAAGAACTATTTCTTCAGATGTGATGTTTGTTCCACAGTGAGGAAAAGAATGTAATAGCCTACATGAAAGTTGTATCAAGAACTATTCCATAAAACAGTTAATATTCATAACTTCCACATTCTCAGTTCTACTCGCTTTTGTATGGAAAATTTCCTACAAACTAGAAACATAGTTGCCTATTTCTGATGATAATATCTCCGTCCTGTCACATTGACAACGAGCTCAACAAGTCAATAATTTTCTAATTGCGCCTTGTTTGACATCTACCGCCATTTTGTTTGCAATTATTAGTTCAGTTATATAAGTGGTCACTCACAAAGAAGTGCTTGTTGTTATAGATTGTTCCAAACACTAAGGCGGTTTGAGATTGACTGTTTTTAATACTCAGCTCTGTTAGGAGAGTCTGAAACTGTCTTCGAGAGCTGATTGGTATAGCTTAGGTCTCTCTCTTTTCGGTTTAACCATGCAGACAGCTCGCCGACTGTCCTGAAAGAGCTGGGAATTGATAACAAAAATTCGTGAACCGCCAGATTTTTTCGCACCAGCTGTAAGAATAAACTAAGTTGGCGCTTAGCTTCAATTTTTTCACGCTGGTTGAAATATTTTTTGCGTTATGTAACCGAGTTCTGTGGAAAGTCTCCAGTTTTATCAGACTATTTTCTAGTTTTTGTCTATTCTGGTGGAGGTTTGAGTTTGGGATAGGGTCTGCCAGAAAACCAAATCGAACCCTGGATGATTCCCGAGTCAACTGATTACTATAGACTGACTGAGCAAAGAAGACATTCTGGCAAGATGGGAAAATCACTCTAGCTCGGTCAATATTTGTTCAAAAATCATAAATTTGGTTTCAGATTGTAGAGCAGATTTTTTTCTTTAATTTGAAACAAAACTTATAATTTTTGAACCAATATTGACCTAGGTGGAGTCACGGAGTCATTTTCTCAACTTGCCAGAATGTCTGATTGCTATAGTCTGCCTGAGCGAAGAAGACATTCTGGCAAGATGGGAAAATAACTCTAGCTCGATCAATATTGGTTCAAAAATTATGCAATTGGCCTTAAATTGTAGGAAACATCTTGATATATAATTTCAGACCAAATTATTAATTTTTGAACCAATATTGACCGAGCTGGAGTCATTCTCATCTTGCCAGAATGTCAAATTATATATGAAAGTCTGCTCTACAATTCGGGACCAATTCTATAATTTTTGAACTAATATAGACTGAACCGGATTCATTTTCCTATCTTGCCAGAATGTCTTCTTTGCTCGACCAGACTATACCAAACCTCATTCCTATCCACTGTCGGCTCGTGCCCACGAAACAGGTGAAGTGCTGTACAGTAGAAGATACGGGCACTTCACCTGTTTCGTGGGTACGAGCCGCCAGTGCATTCACCCCATTCTCTACATTATTTCAACTAGACTCCAAGATTGTAAAATCGATTCCTACGGACATTTCACAAAAATATTGGAGCGGTCAATGGCCTCGAATCGAATATAATAATGAAACTCTAGTACATTTGGAGCGAGAGAATGAATTGGGTAAGGGCAGTTTCCTTGGGAAAAGTCCATTAGTTCTTATTGATTCTACATGAAGTGGTTCAACACGACGCTTTTCCGTTTCTATTTTGTTCTAGTATATTATATTTAGTACAGTATATTATATTTTGTCTAGTATATTATAAGAGCTAATACCACGTCTAAAATATCATACAATATTTGATCTACGAATGTTCCGAAAAATTCCTTTTTCAAAATGTCAATGAAAAAAATCAAATCATCTATTGCCAGATAATACATGATTTGATTTGAAAGGGTAGTCAAAAAATGAAATCTCCGGAACACTTGTAGATAAAATATTGCATGAGATGTCCTGTACTACAGATAAAGTGTAGAATTGACAAAATGTTAGAAAGTTTCTAGTTTTACCAGAAACCATGGTCGTTTACCAATTATTAAGAGTCTATAAAATTAACAACATAATTATTTGAGAATCTGTTGATTGAATATTGATGTAGTGGAATTTTTCCATAATGAGAGAACTGAGATGTTGTTCTTAATCCACTTTATTTCTAATACAATTGTAATTTAAGTTTCTAATCTAAGTATTTATTTATTACAATATCAAGGAAGACTACAGGCATTATGCCCAAAACAGCCTTCACTATAATTTACAAACAAGTTAACCAATGTTACAAAAAAAAAAGAAAACAAAAATTCTCTCCGGCAGCTGGCGGTCGGAAAGAGTGCATTTCAAATGCAATTCTATGATAGCTAAAATCATATGACTTACAATGAGCTATTCAGGGTGTGAATTCAAAAGTGCCGTTTTTGAAAAACCCATGAAAACACCATTTTTGACATATTATTCGCCATTTTCTCCGCCATTTTTGATTGAATTTTTTTCGTTCATGACTCAAATTGTAGGGCATAATAAGGGTATTATACACACCAATTTTTAAAACGGTCAAGTAATTGGTCGATTTGTAGTGATTTTTCAAAACTTTCATCCCCCAATTTCACCCCCTACCCTTGGACCAATTTGGCTGGTTAACGAACTTGACCGAGATATTAGCACTAATGATTTTTGTGCAAAATTCGGTCGCTCTCCGACAAGCCCCTCGGGAGTTATCGTGTTCACAAGAATCTGTACATATATAAATATATATAGAGAGATATATGAATTTAAACGGACATCAAATTCGTGTTCTAGGGGCTCGGAAACGTGTAAAAAATATATCACATCATAAATTTTCGATTGTCAGGGCAAGACCAATAGTGCATTTTTTCGAATGAAATGCACTAATAACATGCAAATCGCAATAGCTATGAGTTTAGCTATGAGGCCATAGCTAAACGATCACTATGCAGTACAAAAGAGTCCTAGCAGAATAGTAAAAATTGAAAAAAAAATTGGTTGGATAGACCGTTGGAAAAATACCACTTTATTCGTTTAGGGTTTAACGATTTTCAAATAGTGAAAGAACAACATCTTTCATTTACATCTCCAATTTAGGGCAATATCTTAATTCTTTCATTTGAAAATCGCTAAACGAAACAGTGGTATTTTTCCAACGGTCTATCCAACCAATACTTAGATTAGAAATTAAACGAATTGAGGCAAAATAGTTATATAACCAAACTAGAATGTCCTTGGCCGAAATAGACTGGATGAGATTCGAACCAACTCCATCATATTGATTTGATGTAATTTCCAACTTGTAATACATTGTGTTCCCTGTCTTTTATATGTTACGAGAAGTAGGAAGTTACATTAATTCGAGTATAGTGAATCAGTGTCCTTTAAAAAATTTGGCCAAGGTCGAGTCAAAAGAGAAAGTGGGTGTCTGGACTAGAGACGGACATGAATGAGTCTAGATGCAATATAATCTAAGTGATTTAGTTGAAACTCTTCTTTATATCTCGATATAAATTCAATTCGACATTATATGTATGATACAAAGCTAATATAGTTGAAAGAAAATTGAATCCTTTATGGTTACAGTCACAGCTCTAGAGCTTTGAGCTTGTGTTACATTTCCGGATTCTGTTCTACAAGTTTTCAATTATTATAACTCTTTCCTAGCAATTATACAATTGAATTTAGATAATCACTGTTATCGGTAACTACAGATAACAATTACAAATGAATTATTTCATTTTTATATTTCATTAAAAAATTCATATAATATTTCATTATTTATTTCAAGTTATAGTTTGAAGTTTATTCCAAGTTTTACAGTTTTATCTTAACCATTACTTGCAATTATTGAATTATAGACACTATATAGTCATCTCTAGACTCTGTAGGTACTAGTAATAATATAATTAGCCTAATATTCAAACAAATATAAATATTCCAATATTGTTCTGTTGATTCACTGATAATTTCCTCTAATTCTAATAAATACAATACACCAACACTAGGCTATCACTATCTTATTTAGTAATAGAACCGAAAATTCAATATTACAGAAAAAATTTCAACAATACTAAACAAAATAAACAAGATAGGCTGCATAGAGTACAAAACTTAAAACAATATTGTATCAAAAATAATCAAGATAGTCTACATGAGTATAAAACTTTAAACAATAATTATTTATCAAATAAACAAGATAGACTATATACAGTACAAAACTTTAAACAATACTGTATCAAAAATAATCAAGGTAGTTTACATGAGTATAAAACTTTATATAATACTGTATCAAATAAACAAGATAGGTTTCATACATTACAAACTTTAAACAGTACTGTATCAAATAAACAAGATACAGTATCACACAGAGCGTATCAAAACAACCCAAACCATAATACTTGGCCCCATCAGAGAATTTGTAGGTCACTCGAGGTCACAGGCCTGTTCAGACACGTCAGTGAGAATCGCTCTCTTTTCACTCTTCTTCCTTCTCCTCCACCTCCTGTTTCTCTCCTCTTCTTCTGCCTCATCCTCCTCTTCTTCCTTCTCTTCCACACCGTTTCCCATCAAGATCCTTTGTCCAAAAAACAGCTGCCGCTTTTTTGTGAAGGAAGACATGATGAAAAGTAGCTTCAGCAACTGGCAAAGAGCGGGACAATTCCATTGGTTTTCTTCAGTTCATTTATTTTTTGTGGGTTTCTCTGTCTTTTTTTACCCTCTGGCAGTCTGTCCAAGCAAAGAAGACATTCTGGCAAGATGGGAAAGTGACTCTAGTTCGGTCAATATTAATTTAAAAATTGAAAGCTTGATTTCAAATTGCAGGAAACATTTTGATCTAAACTTTTAAACAGAGTAAAATTTTTGATCGAACTGGACTGGAGTCATTTTCCCATCTTGACAGAATGCCTTCTTTACTTGGACAGACTCTAGGGATACATACAAACAAATCTAGATTCTTCTGGTAGATACTGTGGGAAGGTTCCCTTTGCAAGCGTGGCAAATGGCTAACAAAAGTTTTATTATAGTATTTTATTATTGTTGGGATGAGTCATCCCTTGTAGAAGCCACCACCTGTCTTGATCATGGGTGCATTGTGTGAGGATCCGTTTTTTCATACCTTGAAATTGGATTATCTTGATAATCCAATTATAGATATAACTTTAAGCAACAGGTGGATTCTTCAATATGATAGGCTACACAGTACACAGCTCTGATAATTGCTGCATAAATATTTTTCGTTTTGCCCCCTCATTCATGAATATTTGAAGCATCATTTGAACTTTTAGGAGTTGAGTTATTATATCATAATATCTAGTTTGACATCCAAGTTTGTGCTTTGTTCAAACTATTACTGGATGTCGAAGTTTAACTTGGTAAAAATGTTATTTTTTACTAAAATTAGATTCGACTTCATTGTTTATTCTACATGTGTCAACGGCTCAATTTCCTTCCAAGAACTGAAGATTCAATTTACTACGATTCATGTATAAAATTAAGCAATCAAATTCGATTTTTTTTTTTATTCAATCAATTGACAGGTATTGGGCAGAGAGAATAGAATATAGAAAATATTTTTTCATAATATTTCATATTCTATTCTCGCTGGTATTGGGTCTTCTTCGTTTTGCTACAATCTACAAATAATACTATATATAATAGTATACTATATAATAGTATTGAATCTTGTTTTTCATATCATGTTTTGAATCTGATGAAACTTCGCATCTTCTTGAAATGAAATTTAGCCGCGAACACACAGCTTCAAATTTCTAAAAGTGAAATGATGCTCATTATTAATGCTTCGCCAATGAGTATCTTCCATTATAAGAAAACAATGTTCCAACTTTAAAACGTAATCAGAATATTCCGTATTGTCAAATACGCCCAATCGATCTTTTGTTGGGTTTTACCCAAAATTTCGACGTAGTTGAATTCGTAGAAGCGAATGAGTTTGAGGGGTGTTTTGAAACTTCTCTACGCATGATCGTGTCTTGTTCCAGACCCTCCCCTCCCCTCACATCCTGCAGGACTTCATCCCACAGGATAGGATGTCCTCCAAAAAGGATGATGCAATCCTTTCGACCTGTTACATGCATTGAATAGAGAGAATGCCTATTCTATTTGGATGTGGATAAATATAGATTAGTCCTAGCTGGCGTTAAAGGTCTTTAGCCTCTCATTATATCTGTAGATCTGGAAGCTGGATGTATCATGTATTCATTGAATTTCTATTTGATTTCCTCTTACAGTTGAAAATAATAGTAACTTACAGTAATAATAATATCTCACTTCTGTACACAATTTACACTTTTCATGCTTCTTCATTATCAACTTTCTATGTATAGAGTATAAAAAATAGTCAAAAGTCATTTAGTATAAAAAGAATCGGTTATTGGCTTATCTTCCGATATTGAATTAGCTTAATTGTTCATTTGGAAAATAATAATATGACATCTCTGATAATTTTATTCTGAAATTCCAAACATTAGGATATACCTGTTATAAACTGTGACTATTTTTGCTCTGCTTTTATTATTTAGGTTTAGATTATGTTCTCAGTTGAGGAAAGTATCGTCTCATTTAGCTCAGATTTAAATAATTACAAATATTCCACTCTTTAATCAGCTATGGCTTGCAGCTGTTTAGTTGTATTCTAAACAAAACAACATTCAGACTGGAATATTTTGATGATTTGTGATAAATCTTAGGATTATTCCACCCATTTTCCCGTTCCACTGGTGAATATTCTCACTGATTTCAGCAGTGAATGGAATAATTTGTTCCTTCAAAACAATTATCTGTGTCCTGATAAATTTCACCCATAAAGGCCTCCAAATTGCCAAATTATCTTGCATTAGAGTAGAGGACAAAACGCTTGCTGCAGAACTGGAGGTTTCTAATTATTTTATAATGGAGTAGGTTGCACCGTTGCACCTCCAAAATCAATCCTTTTATTTGCCATGTTCTGATTCAGATTTTTCTATCAATCTTAAAGAAAACAAAAATTAAAGGGCACAAACAAAGATTGTTCTTTGAAGGGGAATATTTGTCTGATTCAACTGGAAGTATTGAAAAAATAGAAAAATGAATGAAATGAATAAACACCGATAGTCTACGTTCTACGTTCATAAAATACAGTGATGGAAAAAATTGAAATTTTAAAACTAAACTAACAATTGAAAGTAAACATACTACTTGATTTGAACATAAACAATCAATATTAGTTCTCTATATTTTTTGGTTTTCAGCCAAATTCAATCACAATTTAAATTTTAAACGTTTAGATTCGTTTCGGAATGAAACGCATTTCCTGTCTTTTGAACTCTCCGCGTCCCCACTATAAACTGCTCTCTTCACGCATGCGCAGAACTAAAAAATCAAGAAGGCTCTGGGAGAGAGAGCCAGTCATCTTTCTGTCATTCTGTGATTCACCCTCTGAGATAACGGTTGAAGTCTGTGTAAATTCTTCGTTTTGGACAGTGAATTTACTCGGAATAAACTCATAAAATTAGTGTCTGTGCACAGCTTAACCAATTTGAACTATTTGTTTTTAATATTTTCTCAAATTTTATGCAGTCGTTTCGTCTATCAGGAAAATGTAAGTACACTTGACTTGAAAGCTATGGTTCATGATTAGGCTATTATTTTTGTTAAGATTGTCAATTTCTATTGATAAGATATCTGTTTTTAATCATAATTTTAATCTTACTTAATTTCATAATAAGTTACTGTAATAATAATTCTGCAGACATCAAAAAATTGAAAATGTTGGATCTCACCCAATGTAACCTATATTTTGTCTTTTTACAATTTTTGTTTTTGGAATGATGTATGAAGGTTCTAATAACGTTGAGGATAAGATAATTTGAAGTTGGAAATTACTTTTTTTACAATAATATAATATGCAGAAAAGTATTCTGGTAAGGTTGGTTTTCTTCAAGGTACCTACACATCAGATTCGTCTACACTACACCAATTAAAATCATAAAAAAGAAAGAGGAATTAACATAGATAATTTGAAGATTTTTTAAAAATCCCAATGTTCTCTGATGAAAATTCATTGACAGATTAGTCTAGTATGTTTTAAAGTTCTTGATCAAGTTGATAATAACTAAAGAGGGTGCCTACTGCTACTGTGTAGAAATATAATACGTAAACAGAGGGAATCTTTATAATCTCAATATAAAATATACTTTAATCTTCTTGAAATTTTCTCAAATATCTTCCAAAATTATTGCATCATCCTTTCTCCATCATCTTAACTGTTGTGCCCTTGAATCTTCCCATCATTCATCATTGATTTTGTCAATTATAAGCATTAAGACATTATCATAAAATATAAATATTAGGTAACATATTTCATTGTGTGTGTTGATGAATGCCCTGAAAATCAGATTGATTAATAAAAGGTTTTTTTAATGATCTCTCTTGAAAGTTTAACAAGAATAATTTTCAAATGTCATATATCTTATCATTTGAAGTAATCTTTTCATAAATCTACTCTTCAAAAACAATTAATACGGCGCACAAGATAATTAAAGGTGTAACATGAGACGTGTAATTTACAATATTGATTAGAGATAAGTTGAATTGATCTTCTACTTCTACAAGTACAGTAATAATAATAATAATAATAATTGAATCTTGTTCCAAATTAATAAGTGATTGAAGTTCTTATTCTTGAGTATCTTGTTGCCTGTTCGTTGTCATTAAAGTCAATTCCCTCACAACATAATAATTGATGATAATAAGCATATGAGAATATTATACAAACTTACTTATTTAATTGTTTTGATTATTGCAAAGATTCTAAACTTTCTCATCCATAACTGGATTACTTCAACTGGATTACACAGTTTTTCTAATCATTCTACAAAACTTCTAAAAACACTTTTCAAGAATGTTTTTATCTTGTAACAAGAATTTTACTTTCTATCCTGAACTTTTATGTTTATACATACTCTCCTAATCAAACGTATTTTGATAATTTTAGTAGCCTCCTATTGCAGCTTCTAATTCGCCATATAACACTAAAGGGATTCGGTACCCTCAAATTCTAGTATAAAATTTAGGAGAAATAAGATTTACTTTACTGTATTTTCAAGTGAAATACATAGTTGACTTTCCAATTTCCCCTAAGTTAAATCAGTACCGTGCCAAGAGATTTCCTCTGTATTTGTTCTAGAATGTAGATCTATCACATAATCGATAATTTCTCAATTTCATCACTCAACTCCTAGAGGTCAGCAGTTCATGAAATTCAATTATTTATCTGATGGATTATAATAAGTATTCTAGGAAGGTCATAATAATTTTGCATAAAATACGTTTCTGTGATAGTATGAATCATTTGTAATATTTTTGGCATAGAATTAAAAAAAGATACCTACTTAATGTTATGGTGATTAATTGATATCTGTGACAATTTGCTTACATCACTATTTTTCAAAAGTGATTTTTTCTGTAGATGCTGAAAAAATTCAGAATGATAAAATGTTGAATGATGATTCATATAGTTAGTTCCCCCTAATCAATAATACACAAAACCGTATTGAAAAAGTTTTTAATAATGCAGCTATCAAATTGCATCCCGAAATCTTTTCGCTCTGTTTTAATTATAAAAAACTCTTAGGTTGTATTTAAATATGGTATCAAAATTATATGTAGTTGTAATATGATTATCACAAACTGAGATGGATATTCCAATAATCATAGTAATAATGTAATATGATTATCACAAACTGAGATGTATATTCCAATAATAATAGTTGTAATATGATTCAGCTTTTGTATTGAATTTGATTTCAAATTCAATTGGTAGTTTGCTACCAGAGAGTATTCTATTGTCTTTGTAGACTTTGCTTACTAGATACAACACTAAGCAAACATACCCAGAAAGAGATTTTTTATCTTTTTAAAAATTCAAATTCAAATTTTCCAATTCAAAGTTGGTTTTAATACATTTAAATTCTTCACAAATTTTCGAAATAATTATTTATGTTGTTAGAATCCTTAGTTATTTATGTTGTTAGTTAGGGGGGCTGCAACTATTGGTTTTTTATCAATGCTCATTAGAAATTACCTATAATTTTATTTAATTCAACTTAATTTAATTTAATCAGGCACTTGAGATTAACTTAATTTTAGAGATCTATTGAGCGTTAAAAATTATGAATAATATTTTATGACAAATTCCCTGAGGCATTTTTTGAAAACCCAGTAATTAAAATGTTAGAAATTGATCTTATTATTGTAATGTAGCCTACATATTGCACTTCGTCATTACTTGAAGTTTGTATCAGGTCAAGTTTGACAACAGTTATAATTATTATAATCAAACTATCTAAATTCCTCACTAACGTATTTTTCAATCCAATATTTTATTAAGTCTTAAATCTACTCAAATTATTTCCATATTCGGCATTCCGTGCTCATGATTGAGGATAGATTAGAATCTTCTAGAACAAAATAATTTACGTTGCATGTACGAAGTCTAATGACGTCAATGCTCCATTATTACTAGAATGTTCTACTGCTAATATTAATTCTGTCTCATGTAGGCGCATTAATTGAGATGTGTTTTACTCTCTAAAATTGAATAAAATTCATTTGGGATTAGATTTTATCAGATATCGGCTAGGTTTTAAATTATTTGTAACTTGTACGAGTAAGGGCATGTGTAAAAAATAATTATTGAAATATTAAAAATAATATGTTAATTTTTAAAAGTTGATGAATTGATTATGATACAGTTTGAAAAATGAAGTATGAAAAATAGGTCTCTTAAACTTTCATAGGACTTATAAATTTATAAATAATACTTCAATATATAATAAAAATATTGTCTATATCACAGAAAATTTTATTGAAAACATTGAAACGATTGTTTGTACTCAATAAAATTTTCTGTGATGTAGGCAATATTGTGCTCTTTCATTATCTACAAGTAACACAACATCTCACCTGACATTGTGTCTTCAATTATTTCAATATATCTTGGGAAATTATTCAAATAATATTCAATAATCGAAGATTAACACCCTGATTGAAATCTTTCCTAAATAATAATGTATTAGGCTACTTGATAGAATATTAGAAAATAAAGTTCATATTAGAAAAATTAGGTTTTGAAAACTGATCTGTTCCTGATTAGCAACCTATATAGTTCATTATCTAGTTTGGAGCTTAATTGAATAAACTCATGCTGTTTTCGAGACAAGTCTATTCCCCTTTGATCATAGTCCTAATCAATGCAACAGTCATCTTTAAATATTTTGTACTTTCGTTACAAATGATTGTTCATTATCCCACTTGTAGTAAATTACTTTAAATGAATAATTGAGCTTGATTTCACAAGTTTCTACACTTCATAACCCATTTTCTCACGAAACATTCATTACTGCATTTCCCGAACACAATTACGGTTCATAGAAGCATGTCTCAATATGTAGGGAATTTTTTACTTGAGGAAAATCAACAACATTAATAAATACTGTTATCAACCACTATACACTTTTTTTTAACAGGCTTTGATTTGAATTACAATTGAAATTTATTCATAATATTTCAGTTTCATTTCTGCATTCATCCTGGACTCTGTATGGTCTCGTCGAGCAAAGAAGACATTCTGGCCAGATGGGAAAATGACTTCAGCTAGGTTAATATTGGTTCAATTAATATAAATTTGATCTCAAATTGTAGAAAACATTTTGCTCTACAATTTTGGACCAAGTTTACAATTTTTCAATCAATATTGACCGAGCTGGAGCTATTTTCCCATCTTGCCAGAATGTCTTCTTTGCTCGCCCAGTCTATACCTGCATTACAACGGTACAATGAGAAAATTATACAGAAATGTACTATGAGTTTTGAAGTAAGATTTTTTCTGAAACTCTTTGTTAAACTTAGTTCAGGTAGTTAAACGTGGTTCAGGTCATGCAACAATGTTGTGGCTATCATGCAATGTAACAAACATTTTTGTTGATTTAATGAAACTCCCATCTGGAACTAGAATCTCATGATTTCATTATTATAATCTGTCCAAGCAGAGAAGACCCTCTGCCAAGATGATAATATGACTCCAGCTCGGCCAATATTGGTTCAAAAAATATTGATTTGGTCTCAAATTGTAGATCAGAATGTTTCCTACAATTTTAGAGTAAATTTAAGATGTTTGAGTTAATATTGAGTGAGATGTAGTCATTTTCTCATCTTGCCAGAGGGTCTTCTTTGCTTGGACAGACTATATTTCATGAACCTGACATTCTACCAACAATCACCTAGGCTATAGCAGATTGCAGTCTTGTTGGCGGATGGTTTATGTATGTTATTGATGTTCAGCTCAGTCAGGACAGTCGACGAGTGGTCTGTGAGAGCATATCGAGTCGAGAGCGATCGGAGCCAAATCGTTGCGTTTTTCAGACAGGTTTTGAATGTCCAGACAGAGCTGATCTATGGTAACAGACAGTTGGCGCCCGTAAATAGATCCTAGTAAAATATGTGGTAGTCTTGTCGAGCAAAGAAGACATTCTGGCAAAATGGGAAAATGACTCCAGCTCGGTTAATATTGGTTCAAAATTTACAAATTTGGTCTCAAATTGTTTGGCACAATGTTTTTTTACAATTTGACAACAAATTTATAATTTTCAAACCAGTATTGACCGAGCTGGAGTCATTTTTCCTTCTTGCCAGAATGCCTTTTTTACTCCACCAGACTATAGTTGCATTCCACACGCTAAAATATTACGCGTGTGGAAATACACGCTAAATTATTAATTTTATATTATATTATGTTTTCATAGTTATTTTTCGTATTTTTCATACTCTTTGTGGCGTTTCTCCAGCGATTAATTCAATTAAAATAATTGTTCAAACTAGTTCGAAGAAACACAATCTGCCATAAACTGGAATATTGTTGTAACCTTGAATCGAGTCTGTAATATTAAAGCAGCTCTTGTGTGTGTTTAGTTCTAAATTTCTGAAAGCAATTCCCCACTAAATATTTGGAGCAATTAAAAAACTCTCTTATCAGTGTGTGTTGTATGATAAGACGACTGGATTACGTAAATAATATTTATGAAGTGGTCCCTTCTTCCTTCATGTTATCATACATAGCTCGGTAATCGCTATTCTGTCTTTCAATTTAATTTTAATCTCATTTTGTAATTCACTTTCATTCTAGAGCGCTTTTTATGTAGCTTTTCTTCATATTTCGACTTAATTTTCTATTATTTAATTTTTTCTTCGTCTATTTTCCTTCATACTCTTCTGTATGGTTTCTAGGCGATTATTTTCTATTCCCTATTCCCTTTTATTTCACATTCCTTATTTCTCTCTTGTTTCCGTATTCTATAAATTTTTGTTCTAGTTCTCCCTCTCTTATTTATTCCGTTTATTATGTTCTTCCCAGTTCTCCATATTGTTTACTCACTTTTTCCAACTTTCTTCCTATTCTATTTTATTTTTCAACAGATTTTCCTCTTCTTTTCCCTTTCCTCATTCTCCTGCTATTCCCACTTCGTTATTTTCCTTCGTTTTTCCATCTCCTAACACTTCATCAGTCTTTCTTTCATCTTTGTTATCCTTGTCTCCTTTCATTTCCCCCTTCTACTCCCTCGCTATCTTCCTCTTTCAATCCCTTCTTCTCCTTCTTCTTCTTCTTCTTCTTCTTCTTCTTCTCCTCCTCCTCCTCCTTCTTCTTCTTCTTCTTCTTCTTCTTCTTCTTCTTCTTCTTCTTCTTCTTCTTCTTCTTCTCTTCCATCCCTTTCTACTTCTCGCTTTTCTTCTTTCAATCCTTCTTCTTCTTCTTTCTTCTTCTTCTTCTTCTTCTTCTTCTTCTTCTTCTTCTTCTTCTTCTTCTTCTCTTCTTCTTCTTCTTCTCTTCTTTCTTCTCTTCTTCTTCTTCTCTTCTTCTTCTTCTTCTTCTTCCTGTTCCCTTTTCCCCTTCGTTTTATCGAACATTCTCTCTCTTCCTCCTCGTCTATCATCTCAATCCCTTCATACTCTTCCTTCCTCTCCTTCTTTTTTCTCCTTCTTCCTCATCCATTTTCTCTTTCATTCTACTAAAACTTTACTTTCATTTTCCTACTCCCACCCTCTATCTTCTAGTCTTTTTCTATTCCCATTTCTTACCTTTCCTCCTTCCACATTCATTACTCTATTTTCTTTCTCATTTTGTCCACTATTTTCCTTATTTTTCGTCACTGTACCTCATTCCACCAAACATCACTTTCCATTCATTCCATTCTATCCTCTCTCTCTCTCACTTCAACTCATCCATTTCATCATCCCATCTTCATCGGTTCCTCTCACTTTCTTCATTCATTCCATTCTATTCTCTTTCTCACTTCAACTCCTACATCTTATCTTCCATCTTCGTCTGTTCCACCTCTTCCCCCTTTTTGCACCGTCAATGACGTCTTTACTCTTCATAAAATACGGGGTAAGTCTATCCAAGCAAAGAAGACATTCTGCCAAAATGGGAAAATCACTACAGCTCACTCAATATTAATTCAAACATCATAAATTTCGTCTCAAATTCTAGAAAACATTTTGCTCTACAATTTGAGACCAAATATATAATTTTTGAACCAATATTGACCGAGCTGGAGTCATTTTCTCATCTAGCTAGAATGTCTTCTATAACGGGGGGCTCCAAGGGGAACGTAGACGACGACTTGGCAACACCGCAGAGCACTCGATAAAAACAGGGAGGGGTGGGGGAACTCACCAGTAGAGCTGCTCTCTGATTGGTTGAAAATGACGTCAGTCTCGGCGCATTCCACCACTGATAATAAAACCACTGCGTGGATGTTTCTAGAAGTCAGTCGTCTGTTGAAACGTGTATGATAAGGTTCTTTTTTTCTCGAGTCTATCAAAACTGATAAAAATCTTGAGAGTATTTTTGGTGAAGTGAATTTTGTTAGATATTTGTCGAAATTTGATAAAGATTTCGGCGAAAGGTAGAGGTGATAGAAGCTTATCAGTAAGCTAATTTTCGAAAAAGAGTCAGATCGCTTTTTACACGACCAGGACTGGTGAGTCCCAAAACTTATTAATTTAAAAAAAAAATTTCTATGATTTATTCCATCATTTACTTTTGTAATTTTACCTTGTTTCATAGAAATAATTTATCAAATTTCCATTTGAATAATACAAATTGTTATAGTTTTATGACGTCATATTATAGTACAGTTTAGTCCATGTTTTGTTTCTTGGAAGGAAAATAGGATAATTTGAATTTTATTCTGCCAGTTTTTTAGATAAATTCGATTTGTTTCATCAATATTTTTCGATTGAAACTTATCATTTAACTATATCATTTAATTTTTTCAGTTCACGAACTGTTGAGTGTTGAAGTAAATAATTTCATGGAAAAAATAAATTTTCATTTTAATAGATCAAGAGAATCAATAATAGCCTATATTGGTTCAATAGCAATTCCAGTTTTCTCTAGCATACTCTCTGCTAGTTTCCTCATTTTTCGGATTCTTAGCATAAATTACATTGAATTGATGATTTTCATCCAATTAAAATCAACTAAATCGTCCATATAAATATTATTCTAAAATCTGACAATCCATTCTTGATCATAATTAAATTTTATACAGCCTATTGTGTATCAGTTCTCTCATATTTTGTCAAACTCAAATTTTGAATATTCTTGCAATTTTCCTCCTAGACAGCAGTTTCACTGCACAATAATTCTGTTTTAAAACTTTTTCCGCTCAAATATTGTCACTTTTCAAACCGTTTGTTGATACAGCTGTTATCATTCAACATATGGCAGAAAGTAAACATGGCCGATCCCACTGTTGATATTGCTACTGTTATTGATTTTGGCGGTGCGACCTTGACTTTCATATTAGTGATTGTGCCGTCGAGTCCATGCAAATAAGCTCGCCCCGTTTCTAGGAATTGTCTTATCAATAAATTATTCATTTGAGATGGTTGAAGTTCTGAGAATCGCATGAATCAATATTTGACAGTTGAGAAGTGATTTATTATTTATTCTTTTAAAGCTGTTTTATCACTAGAGTTTCATTGTGATAAAATTATTCTAAAGTGGTGTTATCACAATGATGTATAGTTGGCGCCAAAAATTGAGGCGGTTGGCGAATGATTGTTATCAATTCTCAGCTCTGTCAGGACAGTCGGCGACCTTACGAAAAAATGTAAGAAATTATAATTTAGTTTGAGATTCAGTTCCCCTACAATCTACTGCTACTACTACTACTACTAATAACCCTTTCTTATATTATTGTTTTTTTGTTATTGTACTATTTTTTGAAAATATTTTTTCTAATAATTTTTATTTTCTATTGTTTCAGGTTGAGTGCAGCTCAACTCTCCTGGTAAAGAAGCGCTTGTAAAGCAGCCATCATTTCATTAGAGGCATACAACAGATACATAGTGAGTTTTACAAGTTGTACTTGTAAGTAATACAAGTATTTTCTATTATTTTTACAAATAAGAATAGAATAAGCTAACTATTTTCAAATGAAATTACAGTTGTCAAGATAATGACAGAAGGCATTATAGACAAAATATTTTATTATCTTAATTATGCTAATAGAATTAAGAAAATAATAATTATGAATATCCAGTAATAATGGTTAAATGAAAAATGATTACTCTCTATTATTCTGAAAATATTATAGGCCTACTAATAACATGATTATCAATAATCAAGAAAATGATGATTAACGAATGATGTTGACTGAAAATGATTGAATGGAAATCATTATTTGAAATACAATATTAATGTTACCAGAGATATTTTGTATATAAAAGTGTTGAATCAAATTAATTTGGGGTTTCTCACACTTTAATCAGTAAATAATTTACAGCAAAATATTATTCATTATTGAACTCAATTTTCTATTTTACGAAGATGGATTCTTATGCTCTCAAAAAATAATATCAAATTTTTTGAAATGAGTTATCCTAATGTTATCTTGAGTCTGGAGATTTCTAACATAGGAATACATTATTCTTTCTGATTTTCAATTTTCGTCTTTTTTAATCAAACTTTGATGATTGAACTTTGATTGTTTTTACTGTAACTTGATTATCTTTTTGGATAAATCAATCATGCAAGTAAGGAAAATATTAATACCTTGCAGCACTGTTATTGTGTAAAGATGTTTCTATCATTGGTGATCACTGATCATATTCAATTTAAACTCTGCAACCAGTATTTAGTCTGATTTATTTTATTCCAAAAAATGAATGTGTCAATTCTCCACTTGTGAATAGGAATTTGGTTTTTTATATTCAATTATAAAGAGGATGCATTATTACTGTAAGTGATCATTTAACAAGTAGTCTTCTTCTCTCCGAGGTCAATTCTTTTGAATTATAATATCTGTCATTATATGGATCATTGTAATAGATTATTAATGAATAAATGATTGATTGATCAATCATTCGATGTGATTACTGATCAATTACAGCTGATAATTGGTAATAGTGATTTTTTTTCGTATACGAAAATACATTGTCATAAGACTGTACGCTCCAATTCAAGTTGATTTGAAACTAGTATGGTATTGTAGCATATAAGTTACTATTATTCTATTCAAATTAAGATTTGAAACTACTAAGGTATTGTAGCGTGTAATAATATACTACGGTATTTTTATTTTAAATAATTATCAAAGTACCCTTTTTCAATTATTTTTTCCATGCATTACATTTTTCAACTATTTATAGTCATTTTCAAATGCAAATGATATACTACTGTATTATTCTATCTATTATGAACGTGTCATGTTTCTATCTGTAATTTGTGAGCTAAATATTATTCTTGTCTCATTCCCACTCACTAACTCCGTATCTCTTCGTTGCAGGCTTCTAACGCAAGATGCGGTCTAGCCAAGGCGAAGTCGGCTTCATCTCCTGGCGAGAAACTGTCTGCAATTACACAAACGACGATGACAAAGTACGAGGACGAGGAGCATCCCTACTGCAAGCCACCTCCTACTGTGGTGACCGAACACCAGGCGCAGCACCAGGCGAAGTACCAGGAGCACCAGGCGCAACTTGTCGATATGAAAGCGGAGTGGTCGGAGAACTTCCAGGATCTGAGTCTGTTCTGCAATGTTGGTGCGGCGAACAAAATGGCGGCGACAGACTCAAACACCGTCAACAAGAACATGATGCTGCAATCGGGTGAACAGCTGGACACGCCTATTATTACAGGTGGGTTCCGGGTTCGAGCCCTGTTTTCAATGCTGATTTTCATTCATTTTGCATATTAAGTTAAGACAAATTACTTAATGTAGGTTTGTTTCCATTACTATTAGTCGCAGGCACACGTCGAGCATAGGATGCTATGGAAAAACGAGATTATATGGAGCAATGCGAATAAAAAATCAGCAGTGTACGTTGCTCTAACTAATCTATACAATTAGATATTTCTATTGCATTCTAGGAACATGCGCCTGTGAGACGTTTGTAATAATGGAAACGAAGCTTAGTAAACACTTTACTCTAAATATAAATAAAGACCTGTATTTCTCAGTGAATATTTTAAATCCACGCCAAAGAAGTTAGTGATTTAGCTGCGTTTCATCAATAGCAGTTTTGAAAAAATACCCCTAGATTAATTTATTGAGATATAGTATAATGCGTTTCATATGAGATAGCTGGTTTAAATTAATTTTTTTGTTAAACTGCTATTGATTATTCAAGGCTTAAAGTGAAGAAATATTGGTTATATTTATATTTATTTATCTATGTTATTACAAATAAAATATTGAGGAATGGAAAAAACATTTGTCTGTCTATGAGTGAAAGTTGAAATCGTGGCTACTATAGAATATCCAATAGGATCTGTCATATTTGATTTTTGTGTTGCTTGTATATATATCAGTTTTCCATTGAATTTTCATTATTTTTCTTATAATATGATTTTCATGATTGATCTCTCAGTATTTATAATCAATTTTGTTTTGTTTTTGGTTACAGTAAACGATGAGTTTGATTTTGGTCAGCGCGTTACGTCACGGGTGAGTCAGCAGCAACAGCCGCTTCTGCTAGCTGACGCATCATTGGACGACACTGA
The DNA here is from genome assembly GCA_017141385.1 of Sogatella furcifera. NCBI lineage: Eukaryota > Metazoa > Arthropoda > Insecta > Hemiptera > Delphacidae > Sogatella > Sogatella furcifera. Next base: position 2,458,793 of record CM029554.1, read on the forward strand.
CCCGTGGGCTGATTTGCAACAACACCAACCTAACAATATTCCACTACCAACAACCGCAAACAACACCAAACAATGGGAAAGGGTCACTGATTGGCTCTGCTCATCGCCCAATCACACCATTGATTACGAACCGCCCACCAACTCCACTTTTGGCGACGAGGATAATTTTGATGACTCTGCAAAACTCGGCCTGGTTGGCAATAATACTGGAATGGAACACGACGAAAAAGACGCCCAAACAACACATTTAGGAGAGAATTTGAACCCGGTTTTAAAACAGGAACAAACAATTGACATAGTTGAACTGCTGAAAAGTTCAAGAGAGCCAACTCAATACATTGTTAATAAAGTAACCGTTCCAGTAACAAATAGTAATGTAAATAACAGTTCCAGAATGCAATACTCGTTTGCGGGCAAGGTAGTGGATAGTAATCGAATGCAATACACTGAAAATAAAAAAGAAGCAGATACTAGTTCAAGAATGCAATATTTGTTAGCAGATAACAAGGTAACCGATATCAGTAACAGTTACCTGGGTAACCGGAGTAGAGTGGTGACAATTCCGAATATGGAGTATGCAGTGAATAAACCAACAGATACCAGCAATAGATTAGAATATCAGTTCAATAAGGCAATGGATACCAGTAACAGTTCCAGTAGGAAAGTGCTGCGAAATAGTTTGTTGTTGAAGAATAGTAATAGTAGTAAGAACAGCAGAGACCCGTTGATTGGTGAAAATACTAATAATTTGAGTTCAATGTTTAAGGCTGAAGAGCCGTTAGTGGTGCAAACTGTGTCGCCGCCATTGTTGCCGAGAGGCAGAGGCGGGAAAAATTTGAAAAAGCCGCAACTTACATTACATACCCCCCACACTGGAGAAGTGATTGAAATAGGTTCGGCTTCGCCGACGGTTAGACCTGAGATGATTTTCGGTGAGGAGTATATGTTACCTGTCGACATCAAGCCTGAACCTGAGGAGGAGGAAGAGGTGGCAGAGGAGGAGGAGTTTGAGGAGCAACCACCTGTTGTTGTTCAAGCACCTCAAAAACCTGGGAAAAAGTTGAAGTTGGACATCAGAACGGCGAATACGTTGGCAGCACTGGGTGGTATGGGGTTGACTCCATCAACAGCTGTTCTGGCCGAGTCGCTGGATACGCCTGATGTCTTGAAGCCGCTGCTGGAAGGCATGGATGGTCCCAGTTTCGATCTGATCAAGTTTTGTGAGGTGAGCATCTCGCCAAACTATAGTCTGTCCAAGCAAAGAAGACCCTCTGGCAAAATGATAGAATGACTCCAGCTCGGTCAATACTGGTTCAGAAATTATTGATTTGATCTCAAATTGTAGGTCACAATGGTTCCTACTTTTGTGACCAAATCAATAATTTTTGAACTAATATTGACTGATCTGGAATCATTTTCCCATCTTGCCAGAATGTCTTCTTTGTTTGACCAGACTATACTACTGTTATTTAAAAACACAAATTATTCAAAAAATTCAAATTTTGAATTGTTCCAGATGATGATAGCTATTTTTGAGTCGATAACAAGATTTTGAAATGATTTTAGTTATTGTAAATGCAGCTAAATTATTGATGGATCAGTATTTTCTCTTGATCTGCAACAATTTGCTCACAATTACTGTGCATTGTCCATGCATTACTCCATCACATCAGAATATGGTGTCATATTGTTTCAACGAATCACCTACTTCTACTTGGTATATCAGTAAACCTATACTTACATCATAGTAGTGGATTCTATGGTGTAATATTTTTTTAGAATTGAAATACTAATTTATTTAATAACAGATTAAGCTTATCTACCAAGCAACAAATTCTTTTATCACTGCTTGTGATAATTCTCTTAACGATGCTTATAAATGTGCTTCAATATTATTGTAACTACATAGAGAGCTGTCACAGTAACAACTGGTCTAAATCATCGTGAATTCACAATAATAAGGAGCAAAGGAGGCAAAATCTGAGAATTTTTCTTGTAATTTGTTGGGATTCACATTTCAACTGTTGATATATATTTTTTGCATTTCTATTTTTATTAGTTTTTGTTATTTCTATTAAATTTGCTGATAAATTTTATTCTTTTATTCTGTTGCAGGCTGACGAGCTAGCACACATCCCATCGCCTCTGGTTGTAGAGAGCCGCAAAACAATTCCAGCAGCTCCAAAAATCGCCCCCAGCTTTGGCGAGAAGAAAGTAGAAACCACCTATGAACGACGAGAACCGCTCTCCACCATTAAAGAAGAGGACATCACCACTGACGAATCATCTTCGTTCCACCAGTTGGCGGCGCGAAATTCAAAAACTCTGCCGCGCAAAAAGATCGCCTCCACGCGAAAACGCCGGAGGACCAACTTTGAAAATTACGAAGTGTCTGAAAATAGTTCCGATAATTATTTGGATAATGAAGATGAAGACGAAACCTTTCATTTGCCGCCAAAAACCAAATACAATCAGAAATCGCCATCGAAACGGCAGCGATTGTCGAGCAAAACATTATCGATAGTATCGCCCGCCGCAAAACGCAAGGTATCATCGTCGGGTATCGACTCCGATCAGGAGTCGATAATGTCGCAAGATCGATATCGGGAGCTGCGAGATCGCAACAATGAGGCGTCGAAACGATCGAGAATGAACCGGAAGTCGCGGGAAATGGAAATGAAGGAGAAAGCAAACGAAATGGAGAAGAGAAATAGTTATTTGAAGGCGCGAGCTAAGCGTTTGGACGAGTTGGTTCTGACTTTTCGTGAGGCCATTTTCAAGCTGGTTCCGAAGAGATTGTAGATTAGTTGACTCTCGATAGTTGTATCGATAGTATCGATTAGTTCGATAGTTCTATCTGTATCGATATGTTAGAATTTTATTTGATGTATGCATCAATTTTAGTATGTCGAATGTTTTGTATTTGATGTATTGTACCATCTATATCGATAGTTCTGTATTTGATTGTTCAATCTACGATTTACTCTGTCAATGCAAAGATGACATTCTTGGCAAGATGAGGAAGTGACATCAACTCGGTCAACATTGCTTAAAAATTATAAATTTGGTATCAAATTGAATATCATAATTTTTCTTACAGTTTGAGACCAAATTTATAATTTTCAAACCAATATTGACCGAGCTGGAATCATTTTCCCCATCTTGCCAGAATGTCTTCTTTGCTTGGACATACTTTATTAATACTCGAGTATTTGGTTTTGATTTGATGTAAAGTTCTATTCCTATTGATAGGTTTTTGTTAGATTGTTCTATCTATAATAATGTAGGATAATGTTTTTGATTTGGATTGGATGTGATATCATTATTTAGTAAGCGATATTCTTTATCACTTCATTTAGCAATACAGTATATCATCAATAATTATTCATAATATATCGATGGTTTTGTATAATAGTGGATGTGATATGATTTTGTAAAGATCTTTGGTGTTTTTGTCATTGCATGACAGTATGTTGGATATTGTAATCAATCAATTTGATGTAGGCTATTGATAGTTTCGTATTTGGGAGCGACTCGATTTTGTAGAACTCGCTAATATCGGTCAATATCACGTCGTACTTATTTAAAGATTTCAATTTTCTGTATTGAGTATGACCTGAGTTAGTAGAGATCGATATAATTGATTGACATTCATTCTTTGAATGGAAACCTTTTTGTGTCCAATAATTGGAAAAAGTTTCAATATTATCAATATCTAGTATTTTTAATAATTGATATGTGTGATTAATATTAATATAGTAGTTTGAACTTCCATGAAAGTTCAATACGTCATTAACTTGATTGTATATTCTAATGATATCTTTATTATTCAAAATAAAACAAATGTTTAAATACTCGACAAAAAAATTGTATCTGACACTATTCATTTAAAATGTCAATATTTTATCATAATTTTTGTATTATGTAACAATAATATCAATAGTGTTTTATTTAATTTGTTCTAAATTTCTCCAGTTCAACGTAAATGAGAATCTTGTATTTTTATCTGTATTACCATACACCATACTTTTTTCTGAAATAAAATTTTAAAAAGCCAACTGCTTCTTGCATTTATTTCCTCTTCATAATTAGATAGTTGCACAAAAATTTATTTCACTGTGTATACTGTGGAATTAATTTTTATGATTATCAATGCTTGGGTTCAGTCGTAAACTATGAAAACTGATTTTTTTAATAGTTTGTGGTGTAACTGCCAGGTGTCACGTGATTAATCCAATACTGTAATTGGATATTATTTCAACAGATAATCCATCCTATAGAAAAAAAAGATTCTGTGAAACTTATGGCATCAATAGGCCTACTGCTAATTAGAACAAATTTACATGAAATGAAATTTATTAATATAATGAAATAAAAGTAACTGATATTGTCAATTCTATAATCTGTGCAAGCAGAGAAGACCCTCTGGCAAGATGAGAAAATGACTCAAGCTCGGTCAATATTGGTCAAAAAATTATCAATTTGATCCAAAATTGTAGGAAACAATTTGATCTACTATTAAGACCACATTTATAATTCTATATCGAACAAATATTGACCAAGCTGGAGTCATTTTGCCAGAGTCTTTTCGCTTGGACAGACTAAAGTTAGTGCTGGTGTAACAGGTGTCACACGATTAAAACAATAATTGGATAACCTATAATTTCAAGAGATAACCCATCCTATAGAAAAATATTCTGTGGAACTCATGGCATTACCACATTACTTAATGAAATAACACAAAACTGATATTGGACCTTTTGGTTCAAACACGGAACAGGACCTTTTGGTTTCGAATTAAACGATATCAGATAGTTTCATTTCCTTGGAACGGTTCTCTACATCACCGATCAATCAGTTGGACTGTATTAATTACTTATTTGAGAATGAAGTATTTTTTTGAAAGAGGAGGGTCAGTTGCAAGAATGCCAAAACAGCCGTTAAATTACACCATTCAAGGGTGCCAATGCAACTCTTGAGCCGTCACATATGACGTCATGTAACGGCAGTTGAATTACTTTGCAACTGGACCTACAATTTCAAAATCTTTGCATATAGGCAAGGCGTTTAGATCTCCTTGGCATATAGGTACCTTGAATTAATATAGTCAAGAGATAGAATTATTCAAGCAATGTAATAATATAAGAGATACTCAAGTTGTATAACTTACTATAGTCTGGCCAAGCAAAGAAGAGCCTCTGGCAAGATGGGATAATGACTCCAGCTCGGTCAATATTGGTTCAAAAATTATTGATTTGGTCTCAAATTGTAGATCAGAATGTTTTCTGCAATTGAGTCCAAATCAATAATTTTTGAACCAATATTGACCGAGCTGGAGTCATTTTCCCATCTTGCCAGAGGCTCTTCTTTGCTTGGTCAGACTATACATTGTGGATAATGTTAATTTCTTCCATTATTTAAAGTTTCATATCTATGGTAGGCCTAATGGAAATTCTTGAACTTGAGATGATCCTAGTGCGAGTCAATTTTCACTCAAAATTTTTACCCTGAATAGTTCTGTCCTCACAACAGATGGGCCAATGAGAGCATTCCTATACTCAAGTAGGCCTATTGTCTGTCTAAGCAAAGAAGGCATTTCGGCAAGATAGGAAAATGACTCCAGCTCGGTCAATGTTGGTTCAAAAATTATAAATTTGGGCTCAAATTGTAGGAAACAATATTTAGAGATCTAAAGTATAATATTTGTGCGCTCTTCGCACTTCACTCGTCATTACATTACTCTTGGCTCACTGAGGAAGAAAAATCAGTTCTATCGTCATGTTGCAAGTAAAATCTTGCAGACTATATACCACGAAGAAGATATAGTCTGTCCAAGTAAAGAAGATATTCTGACTAGATGGGAAATTACTCCAGCTTGGTCAATATTGGTTCAAACATTGGGCCTATATATTTGATCTCAAGAATGTTTCCTACAATTTAAAACCAAATTTCCAATTTTTAAACAGATATTGACCAAGTTGAGACATGCTCCCATCTTACTAGAACTATCGCATCCGACGCTCCAACACTAAAGCTAACGCAAAAACTTGGCCGCTTTCGTAGCTGATGTAGAGCATTTCTCTTTCGATTTAAAAAACATCATCATAGCTAAATGACATCAGCTGTTGGAGGCTCAAGAAACAGACGAAACCGTAACGTTTTGGCTCCAGCTATGTCTACGTCTCAATTCTCCATGAAGAAGATAGTTTGTCTTTAGACATCTTGTTAATTCCAGCAGCATCAACACAACACTAATTCTAGACTAGAGTCATGTCGAGCAAAGAAGACATTCCTTCAAGATGGCAAACGTCATCTTAGAGTAAAATAACTTCTGCCAACATACCACTGGTGATGCTTCATTTATGTGATAAGAGACAGATGGTAAGAGCGGGACTAATACCATTTCTACCACTGGCAGCTTTGAAAAGTTACCATCTTAATGGAATGTCTTCTTTGCTCGACAATACTATACCAATTCTAGACTACGCAAGGTTCGAATAACAACTCAAGTTAACCAATCATAACCATTTAATGATTACGAATATAATGTACAGTTTAATCCTCCTCGTCATCCTGAGCGGCGCCACCAGTGCCCTTCTTAGAGTTCTTCCTCTTGACACGGCCAGGGCGGCCACCACCGAACGGCGACTTCAGCGAAAAGTCAATGTGCTTCTGCGAGTCCAGCCTCACCACAAAACTGGGAATGTTCACCACTTGTTTGCGCACTCTGCAACACACAAAACGACCGTTAATTTATACGTTTATTAGTTTCCGCCATACTCGTGTGTAATACACAACTTTACAAGCTAGATTTGCGTTTGGAAAATTGCCGTTTACAGGAGAATCAAAGATCAGCTGTTCTGAATGCGGGAATAAGCATTTTGATAATTATTACAGCACTAGTCATCATCACGATCATAATTACAGCACTAAACGAGTCAAACGAGCCGCCATGACAGTTCAGTGTGTGCGTTTGTTCTAGTGTTGTGTTGAGGTTATGTTGGCTTCAGTTAATGTTTTCAGTTGTTTGAGGTTTAAATAAATCCTTATCAGTCTAGTATGACGAAAAAAATGTACATAATTCGCGTGAAAAGTTTACAAACTCATAATTATTGCGTACCGCTCGTCTAATAATTATTCGTTTGTAAAACGCCTTTTGCACACTCATTATGTAATATACTATTACATCAATGTGCAGCCAATGGAAACCAAAGCCTGCCGTAGACGCGACAAGTAGTGGCGGCCAGTCGAACAGCTGTAGCCAATCACACAGCCTTTGTCTTGTCCTCGAGTTCAAGAGCAAGAGCATGAATTGAACAGATATGTGATTGGCTACAGCTGTTCGACTGGCCGCCACCAATTACCCCGTCTACAGCAGGCTCTATACATAATATACAAAACCTTCATTTGTTAAACATCAACGTGCAAGACATGTAATCCAATGGGAACTAAATTTAGGACTTCATTACTATGAAGACATTCTGGCAAGATAGGAAAATTACTCCAGCTCAGTCACTATTGGCTCAAAAATTATAATTTGGTCTCAAATTGTATGAAACAATCTGTTCTACAATTGAGACGTCACATTTTCAATTTTTGGACCAATATTCACCCAGCTGGAGTTAATTATTGGTCAATATTTGATCAATATTGGTTTGGTCTCAATCGTAGGAAACATTCTCATCTACAATTTGAAACCAAATCAACATCTTTTTGAACCAATATGGACCGAGCTGAAGTGATTTTCCCATCTTGCCAGAGGGTCTTCTTTGCTTGGACAGACTATCCCAACATGAATAATTCAAGGAAATATTCAATTGAATGTATAACTTAAAATATTCGACAGACTTCTAAGATTCTTGAAAGGAAATTGAACAGTGGACAATCGATTTGAAGTTGATCCCTAAGAAATCAAACTTATTATCATCAATAACAATGATAATAATAATTCGAGTCGGTTTACACATCAATATAGCCTACTGTTCTATTATTTGATCAATTTCATGTATCTTTGGCGTATAGCAAGCAACCAAATATCAGATTGCCTACAAAATAACAAAGATGAAATTACTGTTGCCTCTGGAGATTGAAAAATAATGCTTAATAAGGCAAAATCTCTAGCAAATGAGGCACAAAACAACAATTTAAAATAAACAAGTTAAAGAGGATGAATATATCTTAATAACAAACACATCTCATAATGGAATCTCATCACGATAGATGTTGTTTTACATAACTTTGTATACTATATACAATGCAATCATCGCATTACAACTTCATTATAATTAGTAAAAAATCTTTGTCCATAAAGATTTCCAAGTTCACCTTAGTAAATTCAAGTCACACTTGACGTGACACAGGCGTTGAGACAAGTGAAACACTTAATCTCAAGTGGCCTGCCAGACTAGTTCAAACACAGAGCAAATTTGGTCATGCGACCAAGGTCATTTTCGTTGACGCACAACAGACGTTGTAATTGGCACGCCAATTCACAAGTGGTCTGTAAGATTACAAACTTGGCACCAGATATTACCACCAAGCATTCACCTGCTGTCAGTGAAAACACAATCATTAAAAACTAAGGAATTGCATGATCATTCATCACATAAAACCATTCAATCAAAATAAAACTCGATATAGCAGATGAATAGGTTTAGTCAAGAATACAAGCCTGTGAATCCCCGAATGAATATATCATTCGGTCGAGCAAAGAAGACTCAGACAAGATGAAAAAGTGACATCAGCACGGTCAATATTGGTTCAGAAATAATAAATTAGGTCTCAAATTGTAGAACAGAATGTTTTCTAAAATTTGAGACCAAATTTATAATTTTTGAACAAATATTAACCGAGCTGGAGTCATTTCCTCATCTAGCAGAATGTCTTCATTACACGACCAGACTAGGCTAAGTTATACTTTCTAGATTCCACATCATAAACTAATGTAATAAAATTATTCAATGAAATCAAAATATCTAGATCTATAATTTCTACAGAATCATCTAGCATTGATAATTATAATAGATCTTTCAATTTATAGGTTCATGTTATAATCTAGTACATCCTATTGAAAGTGTATTGAACACCGCTTGTTAAAAAAGATTTCAATCTATTCCTCATTCATGTCTGGTTGAAAGCAAACCTTTAGCAAGAGAACATACAATGTCATCAAATTAATTGAAATCAAATTATGGAGTATGAGTATAATTCAAAGTGAACACCAACCTGATATGCCTCTGTCTGATCAACACACGAGCGTGATGGATAGATTTGGCCAAACCAAGCTTGAAAACCTGTAAAAAAGACATTTAAATAAGATTTTGATAATATACAGTAGTCTACTCTATAATTGGAGAGTATGACACCTGGAGTAAATTCATAAATTGGAAAATTACATCCTACAGTAAGTATGATCTTTTATAATGTATATATAATCTAAATAATGCATCTATACCCACATTGAACAAATAATGAATATCAGGTAAGTATGAAAAAATAGAATGAATAAGGTATAACCATGGAGAAGGTTAACAATGCCTTGTTCTTGTGACGCAAGCTCACACGTAAGATTTACTCGAAATCATAATACATCCTGTTAATTTCATGTAAGTTATGAGATCATTAGTTTCCAATCGAAATAACTCAAAAATGTCGCCTTGCCATGAATCGGTAATGCAATTCAAGTCTACATTCCGGGATTAAACAAGGTCTTTAATTTAGCCTGCACCGATTAGAGAAACAATACTAAACACATACTTTCTCTTGCCCAGTGAGTGAGGCATACTATTCTCAAAAGTAATAAAACATTTCAAGCATCTCCATAGGAAATATCTCTAGTTAACAGGAAAACTTAATGTCACAGTATTTTCGTACCCAAATATTCAATAATTAGAACACACGGATCGATAGGTACTGTATTTGATGTCCACAGTTTAAGAACGCCACATAAAACATTGATAAGCCTTCATGGAGCTGGACTGTGGAAATTAGGTATTGATTCTAAAAATGAAAATTCAATTTGAATTAAATTGGTTAGTCGGTATAGTCTGTTCCTTGTGCGCACCAAGAGCTAATGTCAATTATATTTGCCATGTAGCTAGATGGCAAATGTAGTTTTGAAATCAAGGGACAATAGAACCTTTACAGCAGCTGTTACATCACGTACAAGAGACTGACGAAACCACCCATCTTCATGGCGTCAACAATACGTCTCAATCAACTATCAAGGTAAGCAACAAATTCACTATAAAAAAATTTGAAAGAAATTGAGAGCTGCAAGTTGACTTTCAAGTTACATAGATTGCCAAATTTCATCAACGATTATAATAATTTTCCGAAGAGAATAATTTGTCCAGTATTTTTGTATCTGGATGCTCATAAATAAGGAACAACAAGATCGATAGATACCGTAATTCATTTTCACAGTTTAAAACGCCAAAACAAACATAGGTTATTAATTTGCTGGAGCTGGACTGTGGGAGACAGACCACAAAACAACAAATAGGCCTAAAGACGGAATAAAAACTTAAACCAAACAATTATTAAGACATAAAACGTCACTGAATCAAGATAGAAAATTGATATTTTTCTAGATATTGTCACAGTAATGTCGGATCTCAATGCTATTCAATTTCAACATCTAGATCGATAGATCACTGCAGTTGATTTTCACAGTATAAGAACGCCACATAAAGCATTAGTAAACTTTCATGGAGCTGGACTGTGGTAAACAATCATCAAAATAATGTCAAGTCGAACATCAATGAGAAAGTCATCAAATTTAACCGCCGTAAAACACACATCAGTGACGTCACTTTACGATGGCCAAATTCATCAGCCTAAACTACTCACAGAGCAATCAATTACATTCAATTTATGAAAAAAAAACATAGTTCTGAACATGAATAATTTTAATTTGTTGCCTCGCCATGAATCGATAATGCAATTCAAGTCTGTAATCCGGGATTAAACAAGGTCTTTCATTTAGCCTGCACCGATTAGAGAAACAATATTAGAAAACTATATTTTCTCTTGCCCAGTGAGTGAGGCAAACAAAATAAGCTTTCAATCACAAATGAAATGAAAAGCTCAATAATAGATTAGTATCTAAACAAACAGCTTTCAACTACTACTCAGTAGTTAAAATAGCTTTCAACAAGCAAACTCCTAAAGAAAAAGGTACACAATTCAAATTCAACATGTTTCAAAGAATACCATATGAAATTAAATATTTTCCAACTTTATCTTGTCCCCTTGCCATGAATCGGTAATGCAATACAAGTCTGCAATCCGGGATTATACAAGGTGTTCAATTTGGCCTGCACCGATTAGAGAAACAATATTAAAATACATATTTTCTCTTGCCCAGTGAGTGAGGCATATCCTATTCTGTTAAGAAAATCATACTAAACTCAAAATGAACTCCATAAGAAGAAATACCAAGAGACAGAACATGATATTTAGAATTGTAAATAGAATATTACACAAGATTATCATAAATTAGACAAGACACAAATCAAGAAGAGTCCAATGGAATGAAGAAGTGCAACCAACCTGAGTTTGGAGACGACGCTCAAGAAAATCTTCAATTTTCAAACCCAACACATAATCGAGCTTCATTCTTCCTTCGTCCAACACTCCAATACGCACCAATCGACGCAGCAAAGCGTTACCTTGAATTCAATAGAGAATATTTCCGTGTAAGTATTATATTGAATGTTATTATCAAGTCAATTGAAACTTACAAATGGAAATAACATAGGCTACAATAAAAATTTTTGGTACTGTGAGAATTGTTTGCTTTTTCGGAGTTCTATCTTGTGATTGCAGGTTTGACGTCTAGTGGGATCGGACTCACCTACTGTGAGATTAAACAACTACAGAATCAACTTTCTTCATCAGTTCAACATGATCAACAAGTAATGCTTTCTGAAGAGGTGTCAGAAAATAATGTATGGATTCATCATTGAAGAAAGCAAATGATAAAAATTCAGGCCAACAAACTTAGCCTAGTTTCAAGTAGGCTAATCCTAGAAGTAACAAATATTTCAACCATCTTCTTCAGTTAAAAAAGTTTTCAACAAATTACTTTTTCAGACAAGAAGTGTCAGAAAATTTGAATTCATCATTGAAGATCTTGCATTAAAATTATTCTCAAAATAGCTTTAGCTTGCCTATCAATTTCAAATGAATAATTGATAAATTAACCAAATAACGTATTATTACATAAACTTTCTTCATCAGTTAATGAAATTTTCAACAAATAGTTATTTCAGACAAGAAGTGTCAGAAAAATTATTAGTTCATCACTGAAGAAAGATTCAATTGATATAATTCAATAGAGTTCATCCTTAAAGAAAGATCATTTGTTCACAAAGAGATTGGATTTTTGAATAGTTTTGAAGTATAGGCCTAATCTATTAAATTAGTAGATTGAACATCATCAGGGTTGACATTGAACAGAATAACAAAAATATTTGAAAATCGGATTATTTTTATGATTCCATAAGTGAATAGTTGAAAAATATCTCAACCTATTAGAGCAAAGAGAGCTCAACACGTTCAAAATAAAAATAACATGGGTTTTGCAACCTCAAAGCCAATTTAATAACTTTTGCTCTTTGTAATTATGCATTCTTGACCTATAATAATATGTAATAACAATTAGGTCAAAATTACCTTCAAACAAACGTTTCTGGTCCTTCTCTTCCAGTGTCAACAAGTTCACGAGCGGCTTTCCGGATTTTGGCCAGAGCGTACTTGACACGCCACACCTCGCGCTTGTTACGCAGACCGTACTCTCCGATGATGCGCAACTCCTGTTCGAGACGCGCCTTCTCATAGGGACGTCTGGGAGTGACATAAGTCTTACTAAACACGGACGGGATCCGCTTGTTCACCATTGTGATTCAACTTACCTACGGAAAGAAAGTTTTCGCAAGGTGAGGTTACGTTTGGAACACACGAATATAGGTTAGGTCAGCTTGAAAATGGGATTGTCAGGTTGTACAAGTATCAAAATATAATCTACACAGAAATGATTCAGTGCAGTAAAATAGTGTATCATCATTTTAGAAGATGAAAGTTCATCAGAAATAGTGGACAATCGTTTGACTGAAATTAGCCAAAGATCAAAGTATCTAGTAATGATGGGTTTCAACATTCAGGTAGGCCTAGAGAAATGCCAAATACAAACACAAGAAATCCAACATCAGAAAAATAAAAACATGACAAGTTTCTGGCAGCTCAAAATAGGTCTACTACATTAGAAATGAGGTAATCTAAAAACTACATGCTAATAGTTAGGGCATAATACATGCTCCATAGAATCTAAATGAAATAAGGGTAGGGTTCAATTATCAAAGTTAACTTAGCTTACCTTATAAAAATATCTATGGATCATAATATGGTGTTTTTTATATAAGTTAATAGTAGTAATATGAATGAATAGATTAACGCTATCCAGATATTAAATTCCCCGTTTTTCGGAGGAGACGATAAGCCGTCGGTCCCGACTACCTAAAAAGTAGTCGTCATCTATCATCCATTTCATTACCCACGCACAAGCTTCACCCTCATAAACTAACAAAAAATCGTCCCCCAAAATTTTAATGTGTCATGATCAACCTAAATCGACAACAAAGTGTTACAGTGACCAAAATTTAAGTGACCACGAGGTAATTCAACAAAGCAAAAAATAGGCCAAGTTAACATATTTGATAGGATCGTAGGATATTGATCATTTCGACAAGAAAACAATAAATTTGATCAAATAATTCACTTATTATTTATTAGAGATCCCATACGAGGCCTTGAAGATGCTACCGACCTGCAACGCCGAAGCATTTTATTTGTTCGAATTCAAACAGTTGAGATCACTGAAACTCTAAATTTTAAATTGTAAATTTTATGAATTCCTTCTAGTAATTTGGTCAAATATATAAAATAAAATCTTCATGAAAGATTTGGAAAGGTTTATAGGATGGTCAAACTAACGTTCCACGTGGAGAAAAATAATCCAACTTGATTATTCTCATAAAACTGATAAATTAATTCGATATTTTGATTAAGCAAGTAAATGGGTAAATAGAGGAAGATAACTTTGGAATAATATTCATTTCAAATGAAAACAATTACCTGCAAACTATAAAATAGACGCCTCGCCTTCACGAGTCCACCATTGGAGAATCACAACCAAAGAAAGAATGAACGAAAAAGGAGCAACATGAACCTATCCGGATATCCAATGACGTAGCAAAACAGGTCTACCAATGTTGTGATGAAACAATAATTATATTTTTCCACAACCAACTAGAAAAATAAAAATTATAAGCTTCCTAAAACATAATTTTGATGATATCAATATTTTTCAATATTTTGACTCAAAAATAAATTGAATAATCTCATTTTTTTAATAAGAGCATATGAAGGATTACCTTGAAAACAGCTGAGAACTTTTAGGTTAGAAAGTAACTTGTCTCTTGTCGTCTTGACTGTTTTCATTCTTGCCTTTGTCAACTGAAACCTAAAATTTCTCCGAACAGTTCAATATATAATTATGTCTGAGTACGATTATGTTGAGAAAACACCTCTGAGACTCAAAAGTGATAGTGGAATAAAGAAGTGAGTATTTATCAATGAATTATTTGGTTGAAATGCGTAGCCCAATGGATAGGTTATGCTGTGTTATTTGGTAAACAAAAGATATTTCATTTTTCACATTTCATCATTTTTGGTGACTTTTTCCATGAATTTCGAACTTATTTAGATTTTTAATAAGATTAATTCCATTCCTATTAATTAAAGATAGATTGTCATATATTGCAGTTTAAAAATTAGTTCTTTATAAGGTTATTCATCCTTTCCTACCCATTTTAAGGTAGGTTATCTTCATCCAATCTTTGATATTTTACCAGTTTTTCTGTTGTGTAAATAATTATTATCCCGTATACAACTTTTCTCTCTAATTTCAAATCTTTTCGTTGTTTCCAGGAAGAAGAAAAAGCATAAGAATGAGAAGAAACTTTTGGAACAAGTGTCGAAAGTGGCAGAAGTAGCTGAAGAAGAAAAGCAGAACAAGCCAATTGAGTTGAAGCAAACCAATGCCGAGTTAGCATTTCAGAAAATGCAAGAAAAAATGGTAAATCTCAATTCACTACATCTTGAGTTAGGTCCGCTTAACTGAGGAAATACGACTACACATTGTATTTCATTTATTATAATTAGGCTACAATTTCCACATAGTAGGCCTAGAGCATAGTTCTAGTGATGTATGACATACATCTTGATAATAAATAGGAACAGTGAATAGTAGATGTTGTAATGTAAGTGAAGTGTATTCCGTCGCATACTCTTTCCAGCGTGCGCAATTTATGGCAAAATTGTCCGTTATATTATATTAATTTTTCTTTGCTTGCCATCCTCTAACCTATCGTAGGCATGATTACCATTCCGCTAGCAAATTCGGCTTTACTCGTGAAATAAACGAACGAACATCTATTGATGGATTATATCCATGTTACAAGGTGCTGTTTGAATCAATATAATATCTTTCATTTGAGTATGGTCTGTCCAAGCAAAGACGATCTTCTGGCAAGAAGGGAGAATGAATCAAGCTCTATCAATATTGGTTAAAAAATTATCAGTTTGATGTCAATTGTAGGAAACAATTTGATCTACTATTAAGACCACATTTATAATTCTTGAACAAATATTGATCAAGCTGGAGTTATTTTCCCATCTTGCCAGAGGGTCTTCTTCTTTGTTTGGACAGACATCATACATTTGTGTACAATATGAATTAAATTCTAATTCAATAAACTTTTTCTATTGCAGCAAAAGGAACGCATACTACAGAAAGCATCCATGACGCATAAACAGAGAGTTGAGGAGTTCAACCGCCATCTTGACAGTCTAACAGAGCATTTCGACATTCCCAAAGTCAGCTGGACGAAATAAACCTGGTATTATCTCAATTTCTATCATCATTCTTCAAAGAGATTTCGAATTATTTATTCTTATCTCTTAATTCTTCGAAACACCATCCAATGTATTGTATTCTTGTCAACTGATGAATTTATTATACGTTATTTTGGCTAATGAAAGTAATTTCAATTCAATAGCATGTTTTCAACTCTAATTCCATGCAGGAAACAATAATGCTGAGATACTAATACTAATAATAGTCTGAGAAGCGAAGAAGCTCTAATAGTCTGGCTAAGCAAAAAAGACATTCTGGTAAGATGGGAAAATGACTCCAGCTCAGTCAATATTGGTTCAAACATTATAACTTTGATTTCAAACTGTAGAAAACATTCTGCTCTACAATTTGAGACTAAATGTATAATTTTTGAACCAATATTGACCGAGCTGGAGTCCATCTTGCAAGACTGTCTCCTTCGCTCGACCAGAATAGAGAATCGAAGTCAGTTCGATTCTAATAGAATGCTTTCAAATAAGATTTCTTCATCCAGGAATCAATTTTCCAAAAAATTTTCTAATAACTTGAGTGAAGTTTATTCAGGAAGTGAGAAGTAAATTATTATCAATGGATATAAATTATATGTATGTATAATTTAGATTTAGGCCTGTAACTCAAGTACAAAATAAATGTGTTTGTATCTTGGTAAAAATTACTAGTGTCATTAAATAAACTCTTTACTTTATTCAAACAAAAAGATTGTTATTCTTGTATCTACAGCAAGATTTTACCATCCTTGAAGTAATTTTGAGTAATGTTTGAATCCATCGGTTCTATCGAGTGTGGAGTATTGTCAAAATACTATAAGTTAGCCTATTATTTATGAAAAGTATGTTGATTTTATTGTTAAGTTGGTTGTAGAAATATTAAAATTGAGCAAAAGTGCTTGCCGTAAGCTTGCTGATTTCCAACAAGAAGGTAAGAATAATGTTGAAAAGTTCAAATGAAAACATAACTTTATTTCAGTATATACTACAAAATGGAACATATATTGCTTATTGCTATTCATAAACTAAAAACCTTAACCACAGAGGACGGAGAACCTTCTCTGTGCCTTAACTAATGTGAAAATAAACGAAAGGTACTCTTATTGGTGTTATATTATCTATATCTATATTATTCTAACACAAGAAAGAATGAAAGCATTGAATTATTGTGTAACTTTGAAAAATAATATCATGTTGAAGAGTCTATTATGATAATACTAGGTCGCTGACATTGATTAGGAGTTACTAGATGCACTAACACATCATGAGAGTCAAAAACATATTTTTCTACTCCAATTCCTGGAAATATTCACTTAATTGAATCATTTAAAGCCAATTTAAAAAATGATTGTTTTGAATAATTCCCACTGGTCTTATTGCTATCAATTTACGCGATTCAATTTCAATATTAAAAGGAAATTGAGTTGTTACAATTCTACTTCTATTATGAAAAGGATCCACAACATTTTGAATACAAATTTAATCAAATTCCAAATATTGGACAAATTATCAAATGAGTCTGATAAAATAATGACTTTTGGTGTTCCAGTATTGCTTTACAGTGTTAAAGGAAGACATTATGAGTTTGAACATAACCTTTTCTGATATTTTCATCCAAATTAGGAGCGAAGACGATTTGGACACTCATGTCTGTGTTTTCACCTATCAGTATAATTGTCATGTATCTAATAAATAATAAAATAATAATAATTATCAATTTACAGATTAGGAAATAAAAAACTTCAGGCGATCGCTCAAAACTTCTACAATTCCTGGGTTAAAGCACATAAATAGATAGTCCAAATAGTCTGTATATGTTTAAATTTATGTTTTTTTCTAAAGAATTCATTGCTATTCAAGTGAAAATAATTAGGAACCAATAACCAATAGAAGATAGTCCGGAATAAATACTAAGGCAGAATATTCCGGACCTAATACTAAGAGAAGATAATCTATTATTGCTATGATCTGATTGATTAACTATTGAAAATAATAGTTTGAGAGTACAACACGAATTTTAGGAACATAAATGTACCGCTTTGTATCCACGGTTCTAATGATTGACACAATATATTCCTTCGGGAATCAAACATTATTCTTAACGATATTATTTCTGTATCATTATTATTATACCTCCATACTCGATTGTAGAGTATTTTGTATAATCAGGGCCCTGGGCCCTGGCTTATAAACATTTTAGAATCCACATTACTCATAATTCGTGTATTTTATGGGCGTTTCTGTCTCATAAACGTTTCCAATAAAAAGCAAATTCTACAGTTTCAGCTGATTAAAAAAAATGACATGAAACGAATTTACCTCAAGTAAATAGAATATCGGAATAGTCCAATGCTATTCCTTTAAAACCAAAACTTTGCTCCTAATTTAATGATTTTGATATATAAATTGATTTATTATTATGAATATATTTAATAATAAATATCAATCATTATTTTTATAGTGAGATTTGAACAGGAATCATTTTTGTCGCTAAAATATAATCATAACCAAAAAGAAAATCGTAAACAAACCAAGTCAGAAGACCCTAGCCTTGTAATTTAAAATGGCCGCGATGATTCGAGTTTGAACAGCTGATATCGTGAATTTTTCGTCTGAACTAATTTACATAGACATATAACCTACATCTTAAACCTTCATCATTCATCATCACTCATTTGCTTAAAATACTTGGAAACCAAGTCGCAATTGTAAAGAAAGAATAAAGAATACATGGGATTTCCTATTCCACTCGAACCATCGCGGCCATTTTGGATTCGAATGTTAGGGTCTTCTAGTGAGTTTTGCCTATTCGTTGATTCAACAGCTGATTCTTTCAAAAATTTGGAGCATTGTAAATCGAGAGTTTTATTGGT
Organism: Sogatella furcifera; assembly: GCA_017141385.1. Classification (NCBI taxonomy): domain Eukaryota; kingdom Metazoa; phylum Arthropoda; class Insecta; order Hemiptera; family Delphacidae; genus Sogatella; species Sogatella furcifera. The sequence goes on from CM029554.1 coordinate 2,477,632, forward strand.
AAATCTACAATCCCAATCACTTGTTTTTCATCAGAAAAACAAGCTATAAATCTCTATAAGCCAGGGCCCTGATAACTTTAACATTGGATCCTTCTTGGCTACTGTCTTATACCTGGCGAGCACTTTTTTAAATAGTCTACCATAAAATGAAATGAAAACAACCATATATATAGGTTTGCTGGCCAGGTTGGCGCAGTGGTCTGACGCGTTACAAGCTTAGTCCACTAGCACCGCCTGGTTGTGGGTTCGAGTCCCAGTAAGCATGGGTGTTTTTACGCCATCAATCACCTTCGCTCTTATAATTCATTACTCACGGACAAGCAAAAGTGCTTATATATAGCTTAAGCATCATAAGCTATAAATTTAAAAAAAAAAGAAAAGAAATTATAATATCTGGTATAAGCTAGTCTGGTCGGGCAAATAAGACATTCTGGCAAGATGGGAAAATGTCTCCAGCTCGACCAATATTGGTTCATAAATCATAAATTTGGTCTCAAAATGTAGGGAACATTCTGTCCTACAATTTGAGGTTAAATTTATCATTTTTGAATAAATATTGACCAAGCAGGAAATATTTTCCTTTCTTGCCAGAATATCTTCTTTGCTCAACCAGACTATAGTTATCGAGAATAAATCTCCCCAGATATAGAACTATAGCCCTTCTGTGTACCGTATCTTGGAAATAAATGTATCGTCTGTCCAAGCAAAGAAGACATTCTGGCTAGATAGAAAAATGACTCCAGCTCGGTCAATATTGGTTGAAAAATTATAAATTTAGTTTCAAGTTGTAGATCAAAAAGTTTCCTACAATTTACGACTAAATTGATAATTTTTGAACCACTATTGACCGAGCTGGAGTCGTTTTCCCTTCTTGCCAGAATGTCTTCTTTGCTTGGCGAGACTATATCACATTCACACTGCTTAATGCACTGTAAAATGTTTGAAAATTTGTCTCCAAATCCAAAACTAACAGAACCATTCATATACTATGTTGATTGCTTTCATCATCCTCAACAATGATCGGCACCACCCTATCCTGCAACAGTTCAGGATCGCGTCTCTCGATAATTGTCCAGAAAAGAGTTTTCAAATTATCATCACACTGTGATAAATTATTCTCCATAGTCGACTTGTTACCAACATGGATCATTAGTGATTCTAGGTAGTTTTCCAAGGCTTCTCTGAGGGTCAGGTTTTCCGAATCTTCTGACATTGCATCTGTGGGAAGAGAAAAGAAAATTACAATTTCAGTCGATTCATTCGTTTAAAATCACCGATTTGTAAAATTCCCATTGCTTGTAGCTGGTACCAAAAATTGTAAACGTTGACAAATGTCGAACTCTGTCAGGACAGTCTGTTTTCGAGAGCAAATTAGTACAGCTGGGGGTCGCTCTTGTTTCGAAGTACTCTCACAGACAGTTCGCCAACTATCCTGAAGGAGCTGATAACTAATAACCGTCATTCGCTATCCGCCTCAATTTTTAGTGTCATCTATACATATAACAGAAACCGATACCTTGGATTCAATCAAAATTTAGGTTACAAATCTACAGTTTGATCGTCCACAGCTGATTGCTCAAAGATCGGCCTGCTGGTTTACAGCTGTAGTTGTCCCAAGAACAGAAGAGCCTCTTGCAAGATGGCGGAGGGAAGTGAGAGTGTAACTACGCATGCGCAGAACTTGGAATTCCAGGGTAAAATCACTTCAGCCAACCTACCATTTTACACTAATCGTAATCATATTGATTTCGCGGATGAAAATATTCTTTTATTCATTTATTAATTCAATTATTGACATATGATAGCACAAATCATAACACAATTATGAACTGAGACAGAAAAAATAGTCTCAGCCTGTACTATTTCTTCCTAAATTTGGTTATGTTGGAACAATTTTCATTTCGACTACTGGCAGCAGTGAATGGCATGTTGCCAAAGGCTCTTCTGTGCTTGACACAACTATATCTTCGACTGTTAGTCTCCTTTTCCACTTGGACTTCTTGACTGTCACAGTCCGAACTGACAGTGGATGTGACACTTACAGGCAATCTTCACTCTCTATCGAAAACTTTCCAACAATAAATAAAAAAAGCACTGGCGACTCGTGCCCATGTAATAGGTGAAGTGCTGTACAATAAAAGATACGGGTACTTTAACTGTTTCGTGGGCACGAGCCGCCAGTGCAAAAAAGACAAATTTAAATACTATATTACATTTCTTCACCTATCTTACTTATTTATTAATCTCATGACAACCACAGATTGGCCATAAAGAACAGGCTTAGGCCCAATACAGGTTCAATAAAGAACAGGCCCTTTCTCACCATCATTCTTTGGCCTCCTGTCCAGCTCGTGCAATATCTTCAGCAGTTTGGGCAGAACAGAGGGAATATCGGAGCCACTCGGTATGATAGCTTCCAGCACGGCAACATTGTCTCTCAGCATGTCCTCGTTATCTTCTGACAGTTGCAGTGTTGTGTTTATGATTGATGTGATTTTCTCGGCGTTCAGACCTGTGGAATGAGCACATAACATAGATAAGCACAAGCTACAATGTTATTACGGTTGTAATAGTTTGTTGTAACTCATTGTGGAAGTCTCAGTTTCCTGGGGAAAAAAATTATATAAATGGCTTTCAATGGTGGGAAGACCCTTACGGATAGTTCCACCTCGCCATTGTTTACTTGGCCAGAACCGGTCACCCATCCAAGTGCAGTCCACAGTGTTCGTGACTTAATTTCACGTTCACTGATAGATCACCCTCACCGAGAGACCAATTGCCAGTACGGATACAGTGGTGTACCGAAAACTGAAAAAGTTTTACAGCCAAAAAGTTAGGAGATATTCATTAAAAACAACAATCAAGTTTTCAAGGTCATCGCATCATTATTGAAACCTTTACTACGTACTATTTATTACTCTTTGATTAGTTGTGAAGTTGATATTGTAGTAGTTATGCATTATAAATGAAATGACAAGATGTTGTCAAACCACTGACTTATTAGAAAATTAGATACCGGTTTCGGTTGTCACACCATTATCAATCTCTAGTAAACTGTTAAATATTTTTTGTGGGTGGAGTTTATCAGAGATTGATAATGGTGTAACAACCGAAACCGGTAACTCAATTTTCTAATAAATCAGTGAGTGGTTTGACAACATCTTGTCTTTTCACTTATTACATACTATTACTACAACTACTTGTACTCTGTCTCGGTTGAAACGTAGGTTGTTTGAATCTAGTTTTCAATATTATAGTCGATAGATTTTTATCACACATTTTCCAAGAACAGTAATAGTATTATAGTTTCATAAATTATATAAAAGGTGTCAATATTAGATTAAATTAGATTGTTTTTTTCAACGTAAAGTTTACGGTTTTTTGTTGCAACCAGTTTTATTGTACCAATGTTTTCAACGTGCCTGAATCAATAAGAGAATAAACTTATCACACTTACACAAAACCGATTTTCCGATCTCGTGGCCCGAAAAGGCGCTCATCACCGCCGCCCACTGATCGGCCGCCTTCCTGAGCGCCTTGGCTGGCACGTCGGACGCCCCTCCGCTACGCAACAGCTGTCGCCAAGCCGCCAGCAAACCGAACGCTATGTCCTCATTGGCGAAATATCGACTAAAGTCTTTGTCACTGTAACTCATCAAACATTAATTTTGTCTTGTAGTTTTCACTCAATACTTAATCCACTCAAATTACAATGCGAAAAATGTATAAATTCATAGCTACTATTAATAGAAGGCGTTGGACTGTTGGTACAATCTACCCATATGATAGCATTCAGAAGTCACAAATAATGCATGTTGACTCAGTTCTCTCTCTTTAAGCATGTAATTTTCATAAAATATGATCATGTAACTTTTGTTATAGAGTTTCTTCTGTTTTCTGTACTAGTTTACGATAAAAATTAGCATACAATATTTCTTAAAGAAATCTTCAAAATTTTGTAACTTACTGGTTTGTGATGGAAAATTATATATAAAACATTGAAAATAAACAATTATGTCTTGAGATAGCTATAAATTTTAGCAAGTTAATGCCAGGTTATTCCAAGCACACTCAAACTTGAGGGACCCTCAAATTATGATAGAACAGCTGACATTTTCTATGATAAGTATAGGAAATGTAAACTTGAGGGTCCCTCAAACTTGAGTGTGCTTGGAAAATCCGGGCATTAATGTGAGAACGTACAGGAGAAACGCATCCGTTGAAACAGCTGATTTGGAAATGATTTCAATGCTTTAAAATGGACCCACTTTCCTACTCTACGTAGTTGCCACTTTCAAGGCCATGGCCTTATTGAAGATAGCTATGGTTGGACTCAAAATGTGTCCTGGATGGGTATGGTTATTATGGTTGAAAATAGGGTGTCTCCCCACAGAAAATGAGTCTCCCCTCACCCCCCTCCATCAGCTGAATCGGACTGGACTACTTCCAAGCTTTCAACTCTATACCTTATTCAAGATGACTTGAGTAAACACAAACCCACAACGTAAACAAACAGTCTCAACTGTAGCGATGACAAACCATAGCAACGATACGACACAGTCTCGACGAAAAAATTAGCGACACATTGACACACGCAAACATAAGCATTGCCAATGCTATGTCGTGTCTAAGCTACGTCGTTCGTTGGTTACGGTTTGTCGTGGCTAAGGTAGCCACCCCACACTTAAGCATGCTGTACACGGGGACAGTACTGTCCGCCAGTTGAATATCTGTAGCCAATCACAGCCTTTGTCTTGTCATTGAGTCAAACAACAACAGCTGTGATTGGCTTCAGATATTCAACTGGCGGACAGTACTGTCCCCGTGTACAGCATGCTCACACAAGTTTGTTCATTTTTACTTTCCTTGCCCTACCTACTACCATAGGTAAGGAAAGTATTGTTTTCCAAAAAAATTTAAGGTACCCCGATTTCAAGTTTTCTATCCGTTTCAAGGTCCCCTGAGTCCAGAAAAGTGATTTTTGGGTATTGATCTGTGTGTGTGTTTATGTATGTGTGTATGTCTGTATACACTATATCTCGATCCCTAATTGACCGATTGACTTGAAATTTTAAACTTAAGGTTCTTATACCATGAGGACCCAACTCGAAGAAATTAAAAAAAAAATCATCAAAAAATGGCTAATAATATGCCAAAAATGGTGTTTTTTACGATTTTCTCGAAAACGTCTCAAACGATTTTTCTTAAACTCATACCCAAAATAGTCCTATATAAGCCCTAACGACTGCCATGACTCGTTCCTGGCAAAATAGCAGAACATCCAAAGCATTGTTGAGAATAATGGATTTTGCTAGCCGAAGCGCCGACATGCGCGAGGCGTCATGGGCTAGTGATAATTGCAAATCATACATATTATGCCGGCGCGAGGCCTCAGCGACGAGTGAAAAATTCACTGTTAGTACCAGAAGAAGAGGAAGTAATGGCCTATTGCATTTTGCACTAGCTGATGACTACGTATAAATACTTGTATTAGGTACCGTACGCAAATATGAATGGCAAGGAAAGTTGTGTGAGTGTACCACACCAGATTTTTTCTCTCGTCATCGTGAATAGGGTATAGTTCATTTGCAATCGATAATAGAGCACACAATTATTCAATTTGAGGTTTGAGAAGAATAAATGCAATACCTGAAAGAGGGCGCATGCACACAGAGCGTGTTCATGAGATCCAGTGTACAGCAGAGCAGCTCGGGCCGCGTCGATGAGAGCAGAATGTAGGCGAGCCGCTTCGACAGCTGTAGATCGTCGACGGCCCGTACCAGCCAGTGCGGCGACGGGTCGCGCTCCTCCACCTGGTGAACCACGTCCCAGGCTACTGTGTTCAGTAGGCGCACCTGACAAGGGACAAAATAGTGCCATCAAATTTAAATCAATTTATTCAATCATTTGACAGAAATAGATACTATTATTGTTTAAAAACACAGACCAAACGTATTTTACAAAAAGTTTGATGATAAACGAGGTTATATACTCAAGCAGCACTTGACACAAGAATTTTTCGTCCAGGGATATATTATGAAAATTTTGAATTATGGATGAGATATCAAATTTATCAATGCACAAAATGTATCACACAATTTCTTTAAAAATATGACTAATTTAGAATAAATCTAAAATAATCTACAGTGAAATGAAGGGATTAGGACAGACTAAGTCATATCCAGTGTCAGACTAGATTTATCAAGACATCCTTTGAGTAGTTGTGAAATTGATATTGTGGTAGTTATACATAATGGTCTTGTCTTTTCATTTATTATCAAGACATAGTCAGTGGGCCATTGTAAATTTTCTATATTATACACTTTCAACATAGTATAGCAAAGCTCTAGTGATGTATAAAAAGTCAAAATGAGTAATGAATATTACAGTCTGTCCAAGCGAAGAAGACCCTCTGTCAAGATGGGAGAATGACTCAAGCTCGGTCAATATTGGTTCAAAAATCATCAATTTGATCTCAAATTATAGGAAACACTTTGATCTACTATTAAGCTCACATTAATAATTGTTGAACAAATATTGACCAAGCTGGAGTCATTTTCCCATCTTGCCAGAGGCTCTTCTTTGCTTGGACAGACTATAGATCTATAGTCTGGTCGAGCAGGGAAGACATTCTGGCGATGTGGGAGAATGACTCCATCTCGGTCAATATTGGTTCAGAAATTATGAATTTAGTCTCAAATAGTTTGAAAATTCACTACATGACATAACCTTAATTTGAAATTTTATTATAAATTGGTTTAGGAACAGTTTTGGGCATTATGCATGTTGTACTAACCTTTGTATTATTTTGATTGATTGAATAAATAAATAAATTGTAGAGAAAATTCTGATGCTGACAGCTCATATTTCTTATTTAGCTGTCTCTCTGCGATTATGTTTTTGAAATAAAAAAAAAACAATCGATGCTTTACATCAGCTGTTAGTAGGTTAAATCATGTACTGGGTATTAGCTTAGACTACGTGGTACTATTTATACATTGTCTCTGGTATTAGCCACTCGGTGAGTGTGGTTTCTGAGTGATCATGAAGTTGAGTCACAAACACTGTGGACTGCTCTTGGATGGGTGACCAAGTGCACAATGGCGAGGTGGAGCCTAGCCGTAAGGGTCTCTCCATCATTAAAAGCCATACGAATATTTTTTCATGTACAAGAGACAAACGAAAACGCCTGAAGTTTGTAAATATATGAATTATATGACTAATATATTTATATTATGTGAATTAATTATAAAATATGCGTGAATACTGACCGCCTGAACTAGTGTAAGTGAATCGTTGGAAGAGAGAGTGTCCAAAAGGCAGGAGGTGGTCTCTGGCATATCACATAGCACTTTTCGCACTTCTTCCACACAACACATGTTGTGTAAGATACCAACAATTATTTCCTGTAACAAAAATTTCTGATAGATGATCAAAATCTCTATTATGGAAGACTACAGCAGGTAAAGCCCATAACTGTGCATAATATTACAATTTATACGAATAGAAAAATACAGATTATGTCAGGATTAACACACTAATGCCGGGGTTTTCCAAGCACACTCAAACTTGAGGGACCCTTAAATTTTGACGAATAATCAATTAACAGCTGATATTTTCTATACTTTTAACATAGGAGAGCTGAGGGGCCCTCAAACCAAAGTTGAGGGACCCTCAAATTTTGACGAATGCTCAGATAACCTCATTGTAAAATATCTCATATCTATTTAGAGGTTTTGAAATTTGACTTGATTCAGTCTCTTCGAATAATTCAATCAAGCAGTAAGAGTGAATTATTATTAGTCATTGATTGACGAAAGTTGAGAAATTATTAATGTCTCTTTCTGATAGCAAGTTGAAATCACTGAAACACCTATCGCATTACCACTTGCAAAGCATTATACTAGTGTCCCGCACAGGTTTTTGAAAACCCATGTGACACCAAATCCAATTGTATTGTGATTTTTGTTCTATGTAATATTGCAAATAAAAATTTCTGTTTTCTGACTGGCATAATTAATCAAATATGAGGTATGGTGAGGGCGACTCGAGAAACTCCATCATTTTGAATAACTTTTGATCAATGGTGCAGTGAACAATATTGGTAAATGATATGAAAAACAATTATCAGCCAATAAATGTGAGCGAAAGGGTGATAAGATTGATAAAATAATACAATCTGAACTCTTACCAGGAATCTTGGCTCCAAATCGGGAAGCTGAAGAAGACAAGTGGCTAGTTTAATGAAGTCATGCTTTAGTAGAAATAGAACCACGTCTTTTTCAATTGTCATATCCCAGAGGTTGCACATTTCAGTTTCAAACTCGTCAGACCATTCGACTTTTTCGATGTTCTGTAAACAGGAGTAACAGTACTAATTAAGTGAATTCAAGTTACAAACCCAGTTATTGAAATTTGCTGTTGTAGAGATTCAGAGGTATAAGTCTATCCAAGCACAGAAGACATTCTGGCAAGATGGGAAAATGACTCCAGCTCAGCCAATATTGGTTCAAAAATTATAAATTTGATTTCAAATTATAATAAATCAGAATGAATCCTACAATTTGAGACCAAATTTATAATAATTATTGAATCAAGTTGGAGTCATTTTCTCATTGGTCTCGAACTGTAGATCTGAATGTTACCTACAATAATTGTGACCAAATCAATAATTTTCAAACCAATATTGACCGAGCTGGAGTTATTTTCTCATTTTGCTAGAGGGTCGTCTTTGCTTGGACAGACTCAAGATACATAGTATTTTCTTGCAAAGAAGAAATTTTGGCAAGATGGGAAAATGACTCCAGCTCAGTCAATATTAGTTCAAAATTTTTAATTTGAACCCAAATTATAGGGAACAATCTAATCTACAATTTGAGACAACATTAATAATAATTTTTGAATCAATATTGACCGTGCTGGAGTCTTTTCCCCATCTAGCCAGAATGTCTTCTTTGCTTGGACAAACTATAAAATTATGCTTTTATTTAAATTTTCTTAACGAGAAATACAAATGAGGAAAACATTAAGAATAGAACTCACCTTGATAAGTTTCATTAGAACAAGCAACACAAAACGTTCACTATACATGGTGTCTCCGATAGCATCACCCTTCAATTTATCACCCACATCCTCAGAAATATCTTCAGGTAATTGAGGATTGCAGTAATCAGATGATACATTCTGGGATTGGTTAACGCTTACTTCTCCTCCCCCTCCTCCATCATCATCCATTTCTTTCTCGCTCCCTTCGTCTTCAACTTTAGTTTCGCTGTAAATGATAAAAATCAAATTAAGTTTGATAAATTAAATGTAAAATTGAAAACTCTCTTCAGATCCGTCTTTCCAGCAGGCATCTCTGTTGATGCGGCAAACTGTGAAAGCTGGCAATATCCACTGATCTTTTCAAACATGTGAAAATATTGACGATTCCCCGGTCACCGACTGCGGCGGAGACGGACCAAAAGTAGCATACCCAAGTAACAAGTAACTTAGAAGGGAAAGACGGTTTCCCCTTCCCTGTCCGTGCACTAATAAGCCGGTGTATTCCATGAGCAGGAAGAAAATTCACCAATTTTTGACCGCTAACAGCCACTCCCGTTCTTCGGAGGAGACGTGAAGCCGTCGATCCCGATTGCCTCAAAGGCAGTTGTAATCTGTCATCACTCCTCCCATAACCCACACACATGCTTAGCTCACATGTGGGCATCACACTCAGAAAAAAACAATAAAGCATTATCTTGTATTGCTACAGAACTAACATATTCCCATGGTTCACATTTGAAACATTAAAACTCTCTCATAAAAATAGTAGGCCTATTGCTCAAGTTCTTCAAAATATAAATTTATGACATATGATATTGGACTATGATATCAATATTAGGAAATAATATGACTAATTAGTCCGTACAGTGACTTACTTTTCAGGAGATTCAGCATTGTTTGTCGACATTGCCAGCAATAGAGTTTTTAATAAAGTTCAGCTTCATAAATTCACTATTATAATTGTATTTGATTTCCTACAAGAAATAGAAAACAGGATGATATATAATAATAAGAATTAATCTTACTATCACAGTAGTATTGTTAAGATAATGTGAAAAATATCGAATCAGAATGTGATGTTATTAGTATTTTTGTATTTTCAATTTTTAGGTTATGTTTATCTCTATGCCATGCCTTTTCCAAATTTCGTGGTTTGTGATCAAAAAGGCTTCACTCAGCTGCTGCACAGCTGACCGAATCAGAATCTTCTATCTTCTGCTATTCTACCATCATCATCATCATCAGCAGCATTCAAAGAATACAGTGAAGGTATTTTCACCAAACCTATGTTAGTCGGTGGGTTTTTGTTTACAAAGTACGTTCTTCTTGCTTCTTTTGAGCTTCCACCTTCACCATGTCAGGACAGGACAAACTTCAAAATGGAGCCAAAATGAGCTAGCATCGTTGGTTGGACAGCATTTCAAATTCACCGTTCACTGAAGGTATTTTTTTCAATTTATTACTGCTTTTCTATGTAACTTATATGAAGTACTGTATAAAATTCATCAAGTTTTGCTCCTTCTTTAGGGTAGCTAGAAAAAGGCTGTTCCGTTTATTTATTCAACGCAGAAACTGACTTGTGTACGAAGTTGTTTTGAATTGTGAAACAGGTTCATGCAGTTGAGAATAATGAGTTTTTGTCATAACATGACAGAAAAAATTCTCAATTACTATTAATAGTAGTCAGGGCTACTTTTCTATAGAATGAGGTTCCGGATTCCGGAACTTTTAAATCTGGAAATACTTACTTAACTATGTCTAGTAAAGAAATACGGTACCAAAACGTCGTTCTGGTGCGTTCCGGCCGAAAAAGCCCTGATAGGCTAGAGCCATGTTTGCTATATCATGTTTTCACTTGTCACCAAATGATATACTCGATACCTCCTTACTTGATGTCGTTGTCAGGGACTGGGGCTGTGGCGGCTTGTGCCCAAAAAAACAGGTGACCCATGAAAAGTCAGTTACTGTCAACCAAATGTTTCACACGCCTCAGAAGATTTATTAATCTTCTAACAAACTTGCGACACAATCTGTAACTCTTGCGCAAAAACACAGAGAATAATCATTTCAAACGAATCTTCTCTGTCGCGAAAGTATGTATATTTTAGGCTATATTTAATATTCCATTAAATCATTTGAGTAAGAGACTAATTTTGATTCTCTATTCAATTTCCAATTCCAGTTTTTTCAAACATAACTTCATTGAAATATGAGGCGGACAGAGAACGAGGATGATGACAAAGAGAAGAAAGGACTGTCGACTAAAGTTGCCCTCCTGAAGCTGAGCAGTGGAATCACGGAAATCTTGAATGAACATGAAGACGATAGGAAAAGGTAAGAATCGTCCAACTGGATATGGATTTAGTCTGTCCAAGCCAAGAAGACCTCTGTTAAGATGGGAATATGACTCCAGCTTGGTCAATATTTGTATCAAGAATTATAAATATGGTCTTAATTGTAGATCAAATTGTTTACTACAGTTTGAGATCAAATTGACTGTTTTTGAACCAATATTGACCGAGCTTGAATTATTTTCCCATCTTGCCAGAGGGTCTTCTTTGCTTGGACAATCTGTACTACCAGAGATCAAATTCAATTTAATAGATGACGAATGCCTGTTAACTATGGTTTGCTCAGGACATTGGGAGAACGGTCTCAAACACTAAAGTCTTGTAGAGCAAAGAAGGCATTCCTTCAAAATGGAACTGTCAATGCTGGAACGCGAAATAGTCACACCATCTTTAGCTCACCACTTTTAGTTCACCAGTCTTTACCATCTGTCTCTCAATAAGGCCAAGTGTTAATGGGAAGGACATCTTTGTTGTCCTTTCCCAAGAATGGGCATCTTAATGTCCAAACTTCGCCTTTTCATCGAGACAATTATTCAGTCGTAATTAAAAAGATTGCCAATTGAATATATTTTAATAAAATTTCTATAATTTCGCGTTCATGTGTATCCGTGTTTGATGAATAATGTTACTATGTTTTCAGCTCGTGACGTTTATAATAGAAGTAACAGCTACTGTATATTCATTTCTGTATAATAGAAGTACACTTACTCCTTTATGTTATTACGTACTATGTTTAAGCAATCTAGAATTGAAGCGTTTGTGTATTATTGTCTATATGAATAAAGAAATCTAATTTAATCTAATCTAATGTCTCACCAACGGTATGTTGGCTAAAGTGATTTTACACTAAAGTTTTCAGATCTACGCATGCGTAGGTTACACTCTCGCTTCAATCCGCAATCTTGAAGGAATGTCTTCTTTGCCGGAGAAGACTTTATGAGTGCATATATAATTGGCTACAGCTGTTGGACTTTGATCAGGTATAGTCTGTCCAAGCAAAGAAGACCCTCTGGTAGGATGGAAAAATATGTACTCAAGCTCGGTCAATTTTGGTTCAAAAATTATCAATTTCATTTCAAATTTTAGGAAACATTTTGATCTTCTATTAAGACCACATTTATAATTCTTTAACCAACATTGACCAAGCTGGAGTCATTTTCCCATCATGCCAGAGGGTCTTCTTTGCTTGGACAGACCATATCTGGTTCACTGAACTGCATTTGTGCGCTACAACAGCTAATGTTTCAATTAGAATTGTCATTTAGCTATGCCTAGATAATTTTCTTGAAATTAAAAGAGACAATAGATGGTTTACATCACCTGTTATCAGGTTACATCACCTACAAGAGACATACCGCCTAACTTAGCATCAGATATATGCTACTAGAGGTTGTCTTAAAATTAAACCTTGTATTACAGAAGTTGGGATTTGTTCAATTATCAATATTATCTTTGTTTATAGCTCAATTCTTTTGGATCCACATACGGAACTTCCATAACTGTCATATCCTTACTTATTTTTCAAGATTACGCCCTGGGACTACTTCACTATTGGAAAGTGGGACTACCCCACTCCCCTGAAATCACTACTTCATTGTTGATTCACTGTGAAGTATATTTATTTATTTATTTATTATTGAGTTACAACATATTCTTAATGGAAGATTCAACAGGATTACTCCCAAAACTGGATTATATCTCAAGTCTGTCACTCTAATGCCTCACTACTAGAATATTCCATACAATAGATACTATAATGTTACATACATTATTTTGTGATTTTAACTCATCAATAATTTGTGAAATTATTTGCAGACGTTCAAAGTTTTCATTCATCTCCAATGTGCTGCATCATTCAAGCGACGACTCCCTGCTATGCTGGACATCCCTATTGATTCTAGCTTTGGAAGCGCTGCTGATGATCGCTGTATCCTTCATAGAAAGTGAGAATCCGAGGTAAAACAACTTGAATCACTTATTAGTGCATTTAATTCGAAAAATGCACTATTGGTCTTGCCCTGACAATCGAAAATTTATGATGTGATATATTTTTTACACGTTTCCGAGCCCCTAGAACACGAATTTGATGTCCGTTCAAATTAATATATATATTTATATACGTACAGATTCTTGTGAACACGATAACTTCCGAAGGGCTTGTCGGAGAGCGACCAAATTTTGCACAAAAATCAATAGTGTTAATATCTCGGTCAAGTTCGTTAACCAGCCAAATTGGTTTAAGGGTAGGGGTTGAAATTAGGGGATGAAAGTTTAGAAACATCACTACAAATCGACCAATATCTTGATCGTTTTGAAAATTGGTGTGCATAATAACCCTATTATGCCCTACAATTTGAGCCATCAACGGAAAAATCCAATGAAAAATGGCGGAGAAAATGGCGAATAATTTTCCAAAAATTATGTTTTCATGGGTTTTTCGAAACGGCACTTTTGAATTCATACCCTGAATAGCTCATTATAAGTCATATGATTTGAGCTATCATAGAATTGTATTTGAAATGCACTCTTTCCGACCGCCAGCTGTCGGAGCGAATTTTTTTTATAGAAGTAAGTTGTAGAGTAATCAAGTAATAATTTAGACCAGACAATATAATAACACTCCAGCCTGTAGAACGGGAGGATTTATGATGAAGATTAAGTTGAAACATTATGTAAACTGTAAAGAAAAGTTGAAATTGTTGTATAGTCTAATCGCTACAGAGGAATAGAGTCTACATATACAGAGGAATCCACATACAGCCAATTCCGCGTTCCCCTAATCGTACACAGCTGACATTCCTTAAAATGTCAGCTGTTCAATTCTGCCAGCTGTTGAAATGAAAATAGCCCCCCTATCACCATCAGCCCTTCATCACATCTCAAAAGCAGTAGGTTGGCAGAAGTTTTATTACACTCAAATTTTCAGATTTACGCCTGCGCAAACATGAGATCATATGAGAAGAGATGGAAATAAGAAATAATATTCAATTGAATAGGCCTAATACCGGCTTAATATTTGAGTTCATTATACTGTACGTATCAGAAGCTCATTAAAGGATTGCTTGCCGAAACTGAGCCGGTAAACAGCTTATGAAGAAAAACTACGTGTTCTCATAATGCGTAGTAGGGCTCTATAAAAAGGGGGTAGACGCACGGTCCGCCATTCTGTGGTCAACTTTTAGCGCTAGGTTTGAATTCATATAAATAATTTTGATGATAGAGACGATCAACAGATGTTTATCAAGTTGAGCAAATGGATTAAGTTATTGTTTTGAAATCTTGGAGGTTAATTTGTCATATAAAATGGTTCATATTACTTAGAATCAAATTGAAAAAAATAAAACCATTTTTATCATAAAACTGAAATTAAAAAATACAAATTTTCCAGATACAGGAAGATGAATCAAGGTTAAAATTTTGACATAAAAATTGCCAGACTGGAAATTCAATGCTCTGTGAAGTGGGTATTATTTTTCTTCTCACATAATTTTTATCATTAATCATATGTTTGACTGTCGAATTGAATGAATTCAAACCTGGCGCAAAAATTTGACCACATATAGAGCCCTAATGCGTAGTAATGCTGCGTGGTAGCTCTGCTATCTAGTGGCACGGCTCCAAAAGAAGCCAGCTCCCACTTAGAAGTATAGTAAGAGTAACTCAATTCTTTTTACGCTGTGCGCAGGCGTAGTTTCGGAAAGCACACCTTTAAGAAGATGAACATGATGATGCATGTTTAATTATCATGAAACAGACTTTGTCCCGTTTCACACACTAAGATTTTTTTTATCATTTATTTATTTTAATAGATTGGATGAAACTTCAAAACAATTTATAAGCGCGGAGAATCTTGTAAGATTCATTAAGAAAACGAAAAACTGGACCTCCAGAAAACGAGGTGCATGGAACGCAGTTTTTTTAACGGTCTTGCATAATTATTGATTTATCATCTCAAATCAAATTGTGGACTCTGCTTAATATATTTTCCTTTTTTATTCAAATGGGTCTCTAGTACATTGATTTTGTTGTCGCAGATTTCATTACTTGGGCATTCAAGGCGTGACCATTCTACTATTGACCGCATTCAGCTTTGCATTTGTGCTGTGGGATCGTTATCTTCGTTCTATTGAGGTTTCGCAGAGGGTTAAAGGACTGATTAAATACATTGAAGGTGAGTTGAAACAAGGTTGAGTTGTACAATTTTCTACAACTTCAAAGTAAGTTATAGCAGGGTATAACAGAGCTGAGCATTGATAACAGTCATTCTTGATTTTTTGTTTACTTTCGACAATTACTGTTATTAATGCTCAGCTCTGTCAGGACAGTGTAAAGCTGTTTTCGAGAGTGAATTAGCATAGCTGAGTCGTCTCCAGGACCAGCTCTATCAGGACAGTTTGATAGTGATCTCAGCTGTAATAATTTGCTCTGAAGACAGCTTGAAACTGAAGTGACAGAGCTGAAAAACGCCCTTTTTAACAATATGGATATTGATAATTTTTTAGAGGCTTCACTCGGGTTCGGAAATTATCAATTCTTATGGAAAATAAACTAAGAAATTCAATATCCCACAATTTCTTCTTCTCCTTTTTCTTTTTATTCTTCTTCTTCTTCTTCTTTTTATTATTATTCTTCTTTTTGAACCAATATTGATCGAGCTGGAGTCATTTTCTGATCTTGCCAGAGGGTCTTCTTTGCTTGGACAGACTTTAGCTCTACTATGGAAATTGAGTGAATTTATAACTCGTGAATTATAATTCCGAGCCACCCAGTCCCCCTGCGGCTCTGAACTCTTTGCTTGTGATAACCTTGTGCGCTATAGAGTCAATTCAACGTTTCTTCTCCTTATTTTCCCCAGATGCAGCCATCAGTTGCCGTTGGCTGCCCGAGAACTATCCCCACGTGTGTTCGCCCTACTCGCCCTGTATCACACTGCAGTGGACCTTCAGGGACGGCGTGCTGGTCAACCTGCCCTGGGCGTTGCTTGTTGAAGGAGATCTCGTGCTTATCAGACCTGGCCAGCCGGCTCCGGGGCATTGTGTGCCTGTTATTGTGGTGAGTTCATTCGATTTTTTATTAGAAAATTTTACGATTGAAATACTGTATCTAATCATTATTTCTGGACCATAAATTATTTGATTATAACCTATTTTCGGACTTCATTGGATTTAATTGAAATTCGGGAGATGAATAGTAAGGGCTATTTATGTTTCACATGTTTTCTTTCTCCCAAAAAATTTTTATATGATTTCTGGACCTTGAATTATTACTTAAATTGAAAGTGATGTGATTATAAGCTAGATTAGGATTTCATTAGTTTTGAACAAAAATAGTTCGGAAGATAAATAGCCTGTTTTATCTCCCAAATCATTTTAATACGATTTTTTATGTGTTAAATGAAGAAATAAAATGGAATGATTCGTCCACGCCTGTTCGTTTTTGAGTCAAATCGTCTTGAACAATTAGCTAGGTGATTTGAGTAGATATATGAAGAATTTGGTAATGTGGACTAGATTATTCAGTCAAAATGTGACATTGATTGAGTTCAGTTGAGATATTCCAGTTGAATGATTGTAAGATAAGATGAGATAATGTTTTATTCAACACAGCACAGTACAGTTTCTTGTGGAAGAAATTATGACAGAAAAAATATTATCGGCTTTCATTTGATGAGTTTTGAACTTGTATACAGTTGAGCTTTGTAAGTTGAAGCATGGACGAAGTATATGTGTATATGTATATGTAACTACTATATCTACGGTTGAATTAATTAATTGCTGTGACACGCAATATTTATTTCCTTGCATTCAATTTCGATGATTGCCTGGTCAAAGTGCACATTGATTCCGAAAAAACTGCGCGCAAAACATTTTCTGTACGTAGCACAAGCTGTGGTCATAGTGACAGGTGTCAAAAATTAGAATATGGCTAATGCTGCCCTTGTCTTTATGTTTGTTCCTTCCTAATTTTGTGACCCTAATTCTTTCATTTATTTCGTATTAGATACAATATGTATTAGATACAATATGTAACAACTAAAATATGTAAATAAATACTATCTGTAATCAACTAAAAGAATTAATGTGTTCCAGGACACCTCGGGCAAAATCAGCGACCTGCGCGCGGGAGAAGTGTACTCGCCGGTTCCCGGCGGCGGTGGCGGATCCAGCCAGGGCGGCTCCCTTGGCACGGTGGGTGCGGGGGCGCCGGGTCCGTCGGGGCGTCAACCGTTGGCCAGCCGCGAGTACACGCTGATGGAGACACCCTTCCTGGCCAACTTGCGGCAGATGCTGGGCGGGGGAGGGGAGCACCGAGCGCCCCCCACCTATCACCACAGCGCCAGGAGGATGTTGGTCGTGTACCTGGTGGAGCAGATGGTGTTGCCTTTTGTGCTGGTTGGTTCTTAGATTTATTCGGGGTTCAATTATTTTTTCTCTTTAGGACTCAGCGTCTCACTTTTTGTGCTGGTTGATCTTACATTAATAATTGTGCTGGTTTCAAATTCAAATTCAAGTTTATTCCACAAAATAAAGTACAAGTGATAAATAGAAAATTCACAAGAATCATTTTTCATTATTACAGTGATTATTATATCTTAATATTGGAATAACTTACATCAAACATAGACACAATTGTCTGTGCGTTTGCTGGAGTTCTATACTAGGCTACACATTTGAGATATAGAACCTCTAGAGATGAGAAAAAATAGTACAACTTCATGTTTCTTCAAATATATTCATTATATTCTTATATTATATTCTTATACATATTCATGTATTTTTGTATTCTTGTATTTTAGTTTGTCCAAGCAAAGAAGACATTCTGGAAAGATGGGACTCCAGTCCGGTTAATATTGGTTCAAAATTTGTAATCAAATTGTAGATCAAAATGTTCTCTACAATATGAGACCAAATTTATAATTTAAGTTTTTAAATTCCAATTCACAATTTTTAAATGACTTCAGCTCGGTCAATATAGGTTCAAAATTTATGATCTAATTGTAGATCAGAATGTTTTCTACAATTTGAGGCCAAATTTATAAGTTTTTCACCAATACTGACCGAGCTGGAGTCATATTTTCCTTATTGCCAGAATGCTTTCTTCACTTGTACAGACTATAATAAGAATATTTTTCATCCTTTATTAGAACTAGGACTAGGAAGTTTTCCTCTATTTTTTCACATCTGTATTTTATAAAATTTAATACATTTCAATGTATTTATAAAATTGAATGAATATAATTGGAGATAATCTTACTTATCTCCAATAATACATTGAATTATTGACTTTTTCTATTGATAATAAGAATTTTGTTGATTCTTTATTAGGTATGGTCTGTTCAAGCAAAGAAGACCCTCTTGCAAGATGAGAAAGTGACTGAAGCTCGGTCAATATTGGTTTAAAAAAATATTGATTTGGTCTCAAATTGTAGATCATAATATTTCCTACAGTTGAGACCAAATCAATAACTTTTGAACCAATATTGACCGAGCTTCAGTCACTTTCTCATCTTGCAATCGAGGGACTAGGAAGTCCTTGCTACCACTCAACCTTACCTTCTTCTTGTATTTTTGCAGATCTGTATTAATAAAATTGAAGATAATCTCACATTTCTCCAACAACACATTCAATAGTTGATTTTCTCTGTTTAGAATTAAAAATAAGAAGTTTGTTTGAATTTTCAATTTATTGAAACGTATCCTTCTTGCATTATCCTTCCTTATCCATGGAACTATAGTATGTCCAAGCAAAGAAGACCCTCTGGCAAGATGGGAAAATTACTCCAGCTTGGTCTATATCTGTTAAAAATTATAAATGTGGTCTTATTAGTAGATCAAATTGGTTCCCACAATTTGAGTTCAAATTGATAATTTTTGAATCAATATTGACCGAGCTGGAGTCATTTTCCCATCTTGCCAGAGGGTCTTCTCTGCTTGTACAGACTATATCAATGAATGTTGATGAATAAAAATCTAAAAATACTAGAAAGAGTAGTATTATTCAGATGTTGCTGCTTTTTTTCGTTTGCAGATTTGCATTGTAGGAGCAGGCTTGGTACGCCAATTCCATCTGGTGGACTCAGTGGGCAGCGGAGGGTGGTGGGAGGTGCTGGTCACCCTTCCCATTGCTGTCACCCTCCCCCTCCTGCCACTCACCTTCCCCTCCACCTGGCTGCTGCTCATGGCCTACGGCAATGCGCGAATTTCGGCGTTATTACAGACTGACACGCACTATGCTGCTAAGGTAAGGTACTATTGAACATGAAAGACTGACACTACAGACCGACAAGCACAATACTGCTGAGGTTAAGCATTAATTAAATGAAAAGCACACTTGAATTGGTTGAATGAGAAGACTAGATACTGTCAGACCACAGATTTATTAGAAAAATGAGATACCGGTTTTGGTTAATACACCATTATCTCTGATAAATAGAAAACTATAGTCCATTCACGATCACTTGAGACGAAATAAATAAACCTTTCGCGTGTGTGTGCTTGCAATGGAAGGTCTTCTTCTATGCGAAACAGTCAGCTGCAGTCGAACAGCTGACTCTTGTCTGAAGCTGCGATTGGCTGCAGTCCGACTTGTCTTGTCTCAAGACTGTTGTCTTGAGCTGTGATTGGCTACAGTTGTTGGTCTGTGGCCGAAAGTTTTGCATAGAAGAAGACCTTCCATTACACGCACACACACTCAAAAAGTTTGTTTTTTCCGTCTCAAGGGATCGTGAATAGAGATTTTTTTTATAGACACTTACGTTGTCATGTATAGTCTGGTCGAACAAAGAAGACAATCTAGCTAGATGGAAAAATGACTCCAGCTCTGTCAACAATGGTTCAAAAATGTTATACTTGGTTTAAAATTGTAGAGCAGAATGTTTTCTACATAGAAGACATTCTGGCAAGATGGGAAAAATGACTCCAGCTAAGTCAATATTACTTAAAAAGTTATGAACTTTGTCTCAAATTGTAAAACAGAACGTTTCCTGAAATTTGAGACCAAACTAATAATTTTTGTAGCAATATTGACCGAGCTGGAGTCATTTTCCACTCTACTTGAATTCATTCTTCGCTCGACCAGACTATAATAGTTTTGTGTCGTTTGCGTTGTAAACAAATAACTCGAAAACTGCTATTCTCTGATTATCCACTGATTGTGCTAAATGTGGCCTAATCACTTTATTTTAAATAGCTACTTTTCTGCTTTCGTATCTTCTTTGCTTTCGAATATTTCAATTCAGATTTACTGGATGTTATCCTTTTCTGTGTTGTTCCTTCTTTGTTTCTGAATATTTCAATTCATTTATTTCATTTTCTCCTTTGCAGAGACGACAAAAAGATCCGGGAGTTGATCCGTTCGATGAGACGGAGATCGACCGAAGTTCACTGACCGTTTTGGACCTGGCAGAACTCAGACATCACTTTGTCAACGAACTTTTCGGAAGAGGCGGCAATCTCACGCGGTCTTCAAATATTCTGCATGCTTTGGGATCTATTACGGTTGGTGACTCACTGAAATTTATTATTTTTTGGCATTTCTAACAATATTCCAACCCAATTGGATAAGAAAACACGAGTTAGTTCTTCTATTTCCATTGCTTGGACAAACTATAATATCTATTGTATATTTTTTTCAATGTTGGTTAAATCAGATCCTGAACTTGAACTAATTTATCTCAAAATTGTTGTTTTTTTAGATAGAAATTATCAGTATTCCTATCCTTTCAACAACAAAAAAAGTATAATTGTATTTTGGATGATAATCTATATTATTCTGATTTCCTGTATGTTTTATGTTCACCAATTTAGTTGAATTTAATTTATTTTCATTATTTTTTCTAGTCGTTATGCTGTGTTGATAAGAAGGGAATCTTATCATGGCCTAACCCGACTGCCGAGAAAATATTCTTTCTGAGGAAGAAAGAAGAGGTTGTAACTTCTCCAAGGTTCGTTAGTTAATTTTAATTGTTATATACTATCTACATATCAAGATTATTACGGAAAATGTTGCTCCATAACTGCCTGATATTGGCCAAATGGGTGGGGAATGTGACGTAGTTCAGATCAGAATTTCTAGTTCTGTGCGCATGCGCTAATATTTTTCAGCCAAAAACATCATATACAGGTGAATGTTGTTGATCTTAACTACAACATTTTCTGAATTCCCAACCTTTTTTCTAGTTCCCTTAAATAGTAATAACCTATTAGTAAGTTAATAATCATGTCTACATATTATACAAGTCATAATACTATAGTTATCATTAATATTATTACATGTTTTATTCCATATCTTTCTCATATGCTTCACATTTTAATGCTTCACTCCTTTTTTTGTTAATTAATGTATCGTTCAGTGTTTTTCTTAATTTTGCTGGTTAGTTGAGAAACTTTTTTTAATTAAGACTTTCTCATAGTTTGCAAATAATCCATTGTCGGTTTCCTGTATTACAAATGAGTAGATAAATAAAATAAATGTTCTAATTTCCTAAAAAACTTATACTAAATCAATTGGAAAAATATTGAATTATCTACATTTCCATGCAATATTTACTTTCAGAGGTAGGTTTCTTCAACTATGAGTATAATATAGTCTGTCTAGGCAAAGAAGACATTCTGGCAAGATGGGAAAATCACTCCAGCTCGGTCGATATTGGTTAAGAAATAGAAATTTGAGATCAAATTGTATAAAACATTCTGCTCGACAATTTGAAACCGAATCAATAATAATTGAACCAATATTTACTGAGTTGGAGTCATTTTTCCATCTTGCTAGAATGTTTTCTTTGCACAGACTATACAGTATACATTTCAAGTGTTAATGTAGGCCTATGTTGATTTTTTTCGCTTTCCTTCTACTATTGCAATCTAGTCTCATAAGAGGCTAATAAGCAATTCATTTCTAACTTATAATTGGAATTTTGGACTAAGTTAGGAGTCCTCACTAGGATTACTACTTCTACATACTGATTAATATGTTGAAATTGATCCACTTTACTATGGCGTTCCATGTTTTATAGAGTAGGTTTTGTATTTTATTACGCTATTATGTATTGAAGAAAATACTGGTTATTTAACTTACAATCCAATAATCCATTTGTTTTTTTAATTTACAGTGCAAGCAGTTTGGGAGAAGTGGGCTGTAGTTCCGATACTGGAGTTGAGTCTGTTTCCAACAATGAATCCAACGTTAATAGTCGACCAGAAAACAAAGGTGTGTTAGCATTCAGAATTTGGATCTTATCAATAACAAATTTTAAGATTCATTGTATTTCTTCAGAGAAATACGAATTCTAAGTCTAAATCTAAGTCTAAGTCAAAGTCAAAAGTCTAAAGTCTATTCATGAGCCAGTTCCCTGCAGTCAAAATTTGTGTATAATTTGTGTATAAAATTTGTGTATAATTCAAGTTTCAATGTAAATATAATTTTCATTTTCAATATCAACTAATGGAAATTGAGAAAAAGAGACGTTTTAGACTTTGTCCGTGTTTCTATATCTTTGTATTGTGATCTCGTAAATGAATGAAGATGATAATCATTACTAAGAAATAATTATTACTGTTATTTTAATAATAATTACTAATAAATACTTACCCTGACTCATGAAATCCAATTGTCCAAGCAAATAATACATTGTCGCAAAACGGGGAAAATTACTTCTCGCTCAATTTTGGCTAAAACATTATCAATTTAGGAAACATTCTGCTCTACAATTTGAGACCAAATTTATAATTTTTCAATCAATATTGAACGAGCTGGAGTCATTTCCACATCTTGCCAGAATGTCTTCTTTCTTTGACTAGACTATAATCCAAAGTTCCATTGTTGTTCTTATAATTCCTTCCATTACTGTCTAAATATAGTTTCAGTATATTAGTTTGATGAGGAAATCTTCGCTTATTCTGGCTCTAGAGGTTATATACCTAACAAACATTATTATTGTTTCACACCACGTTTTTTGGACGTCCGGTTTTTTGTTTCCTTATAGATTCTACTAGATTTAGCAGAACTTTGCAATTACATGATTTATCTCTGCGTACATCGTTTGTTTTAAGCCGCGTATCGACAGTCCGAGGCATGTGCTACGAATGCCTCGCTATACAGTCTGTTGACACAAAAAAAGAGTACTACTACTAGTCTGCTAACTACCGCGTATTGACAGTCCGAGGCATGTGCCACACATGCCTCGGACTGTCGATACCGGGTTTGCTAGCAGCGAGGCAAACGCTGCACACAATTCGCAGCGAGCAGTGCCTGTTGCCTCGCAACGCACAACAAACAATTCTACAAACTAACCTCAAAATTGTACCCCATTCCTATGCATTTTTGTGATTAAGAATTCTATTTGGGTGCAGAAGGTTCTAATAGGCAATAATAAGCATTGCCTTGAATTTTTATCTACTAATTGAGCACAAACTAACCTCCATTTATCAATTATCAATTCAAAATCAGTCCAAATTATCAATTGTCAGAGCTTAGTTGCTTTGTCTCCCGCTTGATGGCGCTAGTCAATTTGTTTGCGTGCTCGCATTTTTCGTTACAAAAAATGCAGATTTTTTATTATA
This sequence comes from Sogatella furcifera, assembly GCA_017141385.1. NCBI lineage: Eukaryota > Metazoa > Arthropoda > Insecta > Hemiptera > Delphacidae > Sogatella > Sogatella furcifera. The sequence goes on from CM029554.1 coordinate 2,501,588, forward strand.
ATTATTTTTATTATAATTATATACTATAATTATAATTATTTTTGATTATTGCAGATTATATTCACACATATGCCTCAGCCATGAGTTTATACTTTTTTTGCGTCACCAGACTGTACTGCGAGGCATTCGTGGCACATGCCTCGGACTGTCGATACGCGGCTTTACAAACTTAATAGTGGATGGCAAACTGCCGAACGGCAAAATCAAGCCCCATAAGAACAATGTAATCTTTATCAATCTCTTGGAACAGATAGAGCCTCTATTTATGGACAGAATTTCACGCTCTTTTTCTCATAGAATTAAATTCTCCAGGGGTGTGGCTTTTTACTTTTTTGTTTTAAAGTTTATTTTAATCATTATTGTATAATTGATTAACTAAAAAAGTATTGAACTCTAATTATTGGACTAAACTAAAAGTCGAAAAAGTAAAAAGTCACGCCCCTGGAAAATTGAATTCTCTTTCCAATGACATGAAGAACGTGAAAATCTGTCTATAAATAAAGGCTCTATCTGTTCCAAGAGATTGATGAGAATTACATTGTTCTTTTGGGGCTTGATTTTGCCGTTCGGCAGTTTGCCGACTACTACTGCCTACTATTATCGTTAACTACTGCCTACTGTATCGTTAAATATGTTGAAATTTATGGAGAAAACAAAAAAAAAAACGTGGTACCCGCCTGAAACTGGAATAACTTAGTATTTTATTTAGGAAGTTAACAATGTAGGAAAGTAGCAGACAATAGAGTCGTTAATTTTACAAAATTTATACATCCTACTATGCTTTCCACAAATTACAGTGTCCCGTCCTCCAATTCAATTGTAATTATAAATTTTGTAGCCAGAGTATGGCTTCATCATCTGCTACATGAGATTTTTTAGTCTTGCAGTCTTGGTGAACTGTTCAATGAAAATAACAAAATTTGTCTGTTTTTCCCCGCAGCCAACCCGCTATCCCGTCCGCCCAGCAACGACAAACCGAGCCAGATGCAAGCCGAGGTGCTCGACTTGACGCACGACCACTCCTGCCCGTTCCGTCTGCAGTTCGACGACGCACTTTGGGGCCGTCACCTCAATTCGCTGAAACCGCTGGGACTCGCCATTCTACTGAATACTTGCAACATGGCCACACAGCATCACTACACGCAGTTCTGTTCGCATGTGACCTGCGAAGCGCTCTATAACGAGGATCTGGTGCCCGTCACTAATCGGAGGTTAGTTGATCGTTGATCGGTGGTTAGTTGTTTGTTGAACAGCTGTTAATCGATTGGAGTTTAGTAGATCGTTAATTGGCGGTTAGTTGATCGCTCATCGGCGGTTAGTTAATCGTTAATCGGTGGTTAATTCATCGGTGGTTAGTTGATCGTTGATCGGCAGTTAGGTGATTGTTAATCGTAGTTGAGTTGATCGTTAATTGAAGGTTACTTCATCGGCGGTTAGTTGATTGTTGAAAGGAGATAAGTTGATCGTTTTTGTATCGATAATAATTAGTTTTAGTATATGGTAGTAATTAGAATAATCTTCATCATGGCACATTAAAATCTAATTCATGTACATTTAGGCATTAATTTAAAACAGTGCGAAAAAAATTTAATTTCTGTTAACAAACTAACAATATTCACAATCTTACATGGCATTCACATCAATAACATCGTTAACAATTATACGTCAGTATTTTGATCATTTTTGTTCATAAACTTGAATCTATCTATATTTATAATTCACTTTTAATACCGTTCGAATGCAATTGCACAATCAACTAACATTTTTCCCCTATTTGTTCCATCTGATAGTCTAGTTTTGTTATTAAACTTCAAACATTGTCCCTTGAATTACAGGTTGGCTGCAGTCCACGAAGTTGCAACTCTACTCTCCACCAACAAGTAATGGAATAATAATATTTTGTCAAATTATTTCCAGCTTTACGGTGTATGGGGCAGTAGGTGGTGGCTTGTATTAATCTCATTATATTCCGTTATTTGTATATTTCGGATGTAATGCAGAAAGTTTGAATGTATTTGAAATGCAAATACATGCAAATACATGCGGTGTATGGGGCAGTAGGTGGTGGCTGGTATTAATCTCATTATATTCAGTTATTCAACTGTTTTTTGTGTAATGCAGAAAATTTGAATGTATTTGAAATGCTTGAATGTGATGGGAATTCATTGCAAATGAATGGATATGATGCAAAGTTGTGAATGTATTGAAGGGTATTGATATTGATATGAGTTGAATTGTTGAATATTCTTGAATCGATTATTGGTATAGTTGACGCCAAAAAGTTATGCGGTTTTGTCTGCTCCTTGTGCGCTCCAACAGCTGATGTTTCCAATTAGACTTGTCATTTAGTTATGTCTAGATGATGTTATTGAAATCAAAAGATACAAGAGGTGCCCTACATCAGCTGTTGGTTATATCACGTAAATATTGAAAACATTTACAACCGTATTATTGAAACATATGAAAACATATTTAGAAACATATGAAACCGCCTAATTTTTTGGCGTCATCTAATCTTTTCATTGTTGATTCATATAATTCAATAAAAAATATTCTTATGGTTTATAATGGTGGAGAGTCCCTTACGGGTAGTTCCACCTCGCCAATGTGTAATATAATTCAATGATGTGAGTCTATCCTGGAGATCCTTATAAGATTGTCGATTTGTCTTGATAATTTTCATGAATGAATTGGGGCTCGTTTAAACTTTTATTGAAATCATACTGTTTCAACCCTAGTGATTGGAAAGCTCTTCTAAGTCTCTAAATTCGTCCTATCATTTTGACAATCTCTTTTCCTTCCAACTTGAACTATAATTTATAATTTCTCTAAAATTCAACTCTTTGATATTCAAACTCACCTAGTTCTCTGGTGGTTAGTGTCTCATTGTTTATCATTCTATAAATCTTTCCCTCTAATATTCTATATCCCACATGTTCTATCTATTTTTCATAAAAATTTTGAACATTTGAATCATATTTGTAGTTAGACTACAATTATTTGCAAAACAACACTCTAATTGAACAGATGAGGTATTCTATTTGGCAAGAAGTAAAAATAATTATCAATATAATTATATTGATAATACCCCCGTATTGGATGAAATTATTTAACTGATGACATTGTTTTCTCCATGCTTAACTCGTTGACGAGCAGCCTATCCAAGAGGCAAGTAATCACAGAGTTTCAAATCTTTTTTCACATTTTTTGTTGAGTAATTTTCTCTCAATAAGTATTGTTTTTGCACTCTGTTACTTCTAATTGCATTCACATTATATTGATAATATATTATGTTTCTTCATGTATCCTTATGTTATACCAAAGACAATGTACTATCACATTAATAGTACATTAATAGTACATTGTCTTTGGTTATACAATGCGAATTGAGCTGATATTAATATTTAGCGTGAAGGCTCTTGCTTTAGTTGGGAAACCCAAGGGTTGTTCCATTTCGCCATATAACCTTATTTTCCCTAGAATGGAGAAGCATGTAGGTTATAGTTATTTTACACATTAACACACTCGAGCTGATCTTTATCAATGAATGTTGTAAAACAAAAGGAAAAGATTATGAAAATTTTAAACTGGCATTATTGTTCACCAGACTAACAAACCTGTAGTGAACCTTCCAGGAACCTTTTCTCTTTAGAATTATCTTTCTATGTAATTTGGTTCTCGCCAGGATAAATCTTTCAAACAGTTTTCAAATCCAAATAGTCCACACTACGGCGCAGGAAATACAGTTATATTATAGGTATTATATTACAGTTATATTGACAGTACTGTATAGAGGCTTTAAATACTTTAATAATAAAATATTACACGGTACGGCATAGCACATACGATTCTATTATACTTGTTATATAGGCTTCACTGACAGGGTAAATTGGCAGGGATTGTTAGCAATCGTTCATTAAGATAGATGATCATGAATTTCTTCCGAACATAAACTATTTGTTAGTTTGATCAATGATCATGTCACATTCTTCGCACCAATCATTCTTTTGATTTGTTCTTTCTCAGTTGTACTAAAAAATGTTTTTCTACCTGATCATCTTCTTGTATTTAGGACATTTTATTTGCATCTCACTTTACTGCTTATTCTCGTATCTTTGTTTTATGCTTACTATTTTGTTCCTTCTTCTATTTCTGTCTGTTGTTCTTTGTTTAGACTTATTTAATCAATTTATTTTTCTTCCTTCTTTCTTCTGCAATATCGAAGGTTATTTTTTCTCTATGATTGGTGACTTAGTGCATTTTCATTGTTTTTATTTTTAAAAAATGAATTTTTTTGAACATTTTTCGTGTATTTTTGTTGTAGGTGTTTGTGCGAGGTAGCCAAACAAATAGGATTCACAGAGAAAGCTGTTAAATTGTTTCAATTGGAAAGTCAATTGTCGACCTTCCGTCACGTTGTAAGTATTCATCATTCTTCACCTTTCAATATTTCTCCTCATAATTACATTTACATTAGTGTATTTTGATTTAAAATCATCTGTTGAAAAAAACTTCAGGTCATAGAATCACTAATCAAGATTTATCTAGAGCAGATGTCAAAAATCAATGTGGTTGGCGCATAGGCCTAACTGTTTCTAATACTCAGCTCTGTCAGGACAGTCTCAAGCTGTTTTTGATAGCCAATTTATTACAGATGGAGTCGCTCTCTTTTCGATGTGCGCTTGCAGACAGCTCACCAACTGTCTTGATAGAGCTGAGATTTCATTAAAACTAGATCTCAGTACACTAATTACTGGTGTCGGCCAGTAGACCAGGCCATTAAGCCTAGTACTGACATGCACACAGTATGCTGATTTTGTAATTCCCTGGAATTTTACGACAAATAGTTTGTGTTATCATACATTCTTGTAGCTCTCTTCATTCACTACAATTATTCACTAATGAAATTAATGATACATTGAGATTGAAGCTATAATCTTGATAATTCTGAGCAGGTATAGTCTGTTCAAGCGAAGAAGACCCTCTGGCAAGACGGGAAAATTACACCAGCTCAGTCAATTTTGCTTCAAAAATTATAGATTTAGTCTCAAATTTTAGAAAACAATCCGATCTCAAATTGTAGAAAACAATTTGATCTACTATTAAGACCACATATTTCTTGAACAATTATTGACGTAGCTGGAGTCATTTTCCCATCTTGCCAGAGGGTCTTCTTTGCTTGGACAGACTATACATGATTGTTCAGTTTCAACGTTAAGTTACATTTTTTGCTGCGAGAGGGCACACTGTCGGTGAGTGGAGGGTGGATGTAAGATTTGTAAGTGAGTACCTAGTAAAATTACGGCTGCTCGTCTCCAATCTTGCTCTTTTGGGGAAGTAGCTCCTAATGTTTAATTGTATATTGTTATTGATTCATTTCTATAGTCCATTCACGATGGTTTGAGACGAGATAAACAAAAACTCTGCATGTTTGTGTGCGCGACTGGGGTGGCTTCGTTTTAGCCACGACATAAACAAGTCACAGCTATACCGAAATCCCGAATTTCGTTGTCGGGACTGTAACCAAAGCATTGGCACAAAAACTTTTATTATAATTGTTTGTTCATTTTAGGTTCATGCAGTCGAGAGAGAACCGAGACAAGCAATTTTCCAATGTGTATCTGTAAAAAATATTACTTAAAGATACTAATTCTGAATTGCCTACAACAAAATTCGGAATTTCGGCGTTGCTGTGACTTGTTTATGTCGCGGCTAAATGGAAGCCACTCCAGTCGCACACACACACACACACACACACACACATGCAGAGCTTTTGTTTATCTCGTCTCAAGCCATCGTCAATGGACTATAGGTTTAATTTCTCTATTGTATACTATTGTGATAGGATTTAATACCATGATTTATTAACCTATAAGTGTTCAAATAATATGGTGTATATTTTAAAGTGTGATTATAGCAAAATTCTTATTTATCATTTATAAATAAAATGAACATAATAAATCAGTGGGTTTGATAATATCTTCTAGTATTTTTATTCAAAATAAACCCAATTTAATTGATCAATTTTTACAGGAGCCGGAATCGGTGCGCCAGGACATGCGTTTTGCCAAATCGCTTCCCGCCAGCACCAAGCTCAAGTTCCCCTTCCCGCATATGGTGGCCGTGGTTGTGCGTGATCTGTCAGCGGGACGGGGTCTACAGCTGTTCAGCCAGGGAACAGCTGACATTGTCCTGGACTCGTGCACTCAGTACTGGGATGGAGATGATATTTGTCGGCTGTCGCCTGGTGATAGGTTGGTGCATTTCATGAATAAACTATCTGAAACCTTACCTACCAAAACTTTTGGACTCTAATGCCCGGTTTTTCCAAGCACACTCAAATTTGAGGAACCCTCAAGTTTACTACACTTTACTACATTTCCTATACTTATCATAGAAAATATCAGCTGTTCATCAAAATTTGAGGGTCCCTTAACTTTGAGTGTGCTTGGAAAAACCGGACATAAATCATTGTGTGGATATTGGATGTTTAAATTTAGGTTGGTTATTTCCTACACATGGTACAGAGATGCCATAGTTTTACCAGATTTCAGTGTGGTTCATAAGATATGTTTATGTATTTCCATTGATATGAATACAGTGTATTTACATTGAAAATTTATTTTTTAGAAGGAAATTATCGTTCTAAAAGGAGTTTGAGAGGTAATTAATCGAATTCATAAATAAATACTTTCGAATATAATATATAATAATAATAATATAATAAATACATAATCGAAAATATGTCTTTGTTTCGAGTAAAATCCAGGTTAACATGGTTTTTTAATAGCATACTTTAAGATTAAACTATGGAATGCCATAATAGTAGGATTGTATGAGAATGAAATAGATAAGAAGCAAAATGGTCATCAAGAGGAAGCAGAAACGGCACGAAAACGTTAAGTGAAGTGCAAATACTTCTCCCTTTGAATTTCCTAATTTAGTGGTGAATTAATAAATTAGATGATAGTCACTAATTTTTTCACTTATTTTCTCAATTACAAATTCCCTGAATTGCAAACTTGAAGTACAAACCTTCCATTCTCTGCTGACTGTATTCTCCATTGGTTTTATTTCCCTGTATTACAGACGTAAAGTACAAGACTTCTACCAGCGCACCAGCCTCTCGGCGTACTGTACCGCCTTCGCTTACCGCCCCCTGTTCAACAGCGCCGCCCCCGCTCTCTCCTCCATCTACATGGAACTGCCCACTGACAGCCAGCACCTTTACACAAAGCATAATAGGGTACCGGTGGATACGGCCGACCTTGAGGGCATGCTACAAGGTCAGGCGGGAGGAGATCAGCTGATTGAGGAACGGCAGGGGGCGGGTGATGACATCAATTCACAGGGTAACAAAAACGTAACATTTCATATTTTCAACAGTCAAATAGTCATTCAATTGTGTCCCGACCAATCAAAAATCCTGTTAATTGATTTTATCGTTTCAATCGGTCCATTTGCTGAGTACTGATAAGGGTAATTTATGGTTTTCCAACAAAATTTCTGGAGGAAAACGTTTGGCAGCCTGTAGACTTGTTGTAACGTAGATTTCTACGGTAAAAAAAGAGGAAGAGGCAATTCCACTTACATTCGCGTTGGGGCTCTAAAGGGTTTCAAGTAACTTCATTAAAGTAGCATTCCCAAGCGTCGACTCGAGCTGCGCAGCTATAGCTACACGTCTGAAGCTTCGCAGATTATGTAGTATATTATAATCACCAAATCATTTAATCTATATTTTTTGTGCTTTGTTTACTTTAAAATCATCCATTCGAAAAATTCTTAATTGACAATTCATCGTTTTCTGTATTTGGATGTGGAAATTTGTGATTTTTAAATAGTAAATTTCATCATGAACTTCTTTTTAAATTCTTATAAAAAATTGGAAAGAAATCTATTTTGACATGTGTATAGTCTGGTCGAGCAAAGAAGACATTCTGGCACAATGGAAAAATGACATGGTAAATCGATTCAAGGTTGGTTCAAAAATTATAAATCTGGTCTCAAATTGTAGATCAGAATGTTATACACAATTTTATAATTTGTGAACCAATATTGACCAAGGTGGAGTCATTATCTCATCTTGCCAGAATATCTTCTTTGCTCGACCAGACTATACACAATCATGTCCAACACGTCTTTCGTCTTCTGTCCAAATCGTCAATAATGAATTATCTGTAGCATACTCTTCAATTTATTATAGTTATTGTTTTCAAATATCCATCTAGAGCACATTTTCCTATTGTTCACTTGTCAATGTCATCATCAATTTCAGATTCTATGTTTGATGACGATGAAGACGATGATGATTTGATAGAAGAGGTGGAAATCAACGACATTGAAGGCTGTTTCAAGCTACAATGCAACCAGATATTTATTGGAATGGTGACCATGCAGTACCAGGCACAAGCTGACATTGTGAGTAACTACTTTGTAATAGTCAAGTAGATCAATGTTCTATTTTTCAATCGAAACAAAATTATAATCAGTATCAATCATTGAAATGCAGCCTAGTTGGATTACTATGAAGCTAAGAAATTTGTTTCTGTAGTAGCTGACACAAAAAAATGAGTGACTTCGTCTGTCTTTTGAACGTGATGTAACCTACTAACAGCTGATGTGAAGCATTTATTTCTCTTTTAAATTAAAAAACATCGTCTCGGCATAGCTAAATGACTAATTGACAACATTAGTTGGAGCGCAAAAACCAAGATAATTGAACAATTTGATATTCCATCGCTTCAAAATTTGCTGTTACTCATCCCAAGCAAATCTGAACATCGGTTTCTAAGTTTTGTTACCTAATATGATTATTTTTTGTTGAAATTTTGTGATCTAAATTCCAAGACGAAATTCAATATTTTCGACCAGTGATTTTGTGAATTAGAATCTCAATAATATATTGCTATATAAATAGACAAAGGACTTCTGCAACGGCAAATATTGACTAATGTACTAAATAGTAAGCGAGATCCAATTATTCTTCTATTATGGAGATTCTAATTAATAATTATCTAGCAGTTGGTGTACTGCAATATATTTCACACTTTAATCAGAGATTTCGTGGATTTTATCCATAATTTAGGCGAGTGAAAAGGATTGTTGTCAGATCCACAAAGTTGATAATATGATGCCTTGAGCATTGAAACTTGAGTATGGTATTCCAAATGAACTTTGTGGATCTGACAACCTTTGTTTTCACTTACCTAAAATACTGCAATATCTAATAATTTTTGTGAATTATTCCAATTTTGTTAGTTGATGATGTTTTGAATTTGAAAAATCTGTATTAAAATGACTGGTTTGAAGTTGAATGTAACACACATGATTCTCCATGGTCCCATCTAGGAAAAACTAAGTTATATAGCGAAGTGGAAGAACCCTTAGATCTCCTCGCTATTAAAAAACCTTACTTAAAACCTTAATTTTTTGGTTTCTCTCCAGGTTCAACTAATCGAGCAACTAGAAAGAGCCTGCATTAGGTTCGTGCATTTCAGCAAAGAGAACGAACTTAGATCGCGAGTTTTCTCCGAGAAAATGGGATTGGAGAGCGGGTGGAATTGTCACATTTCTCTGCTCAGTGAAAGAACAAGGTCAGACTTCACTGCCTTATAGCACAACTGGTTTGAAGTATTCATTTCAACAGAATTACTTTTCTCCTGACTTATTACCATCATAACATTTCATTCACTTAAAAAAAGTATTTTAATAACTTCTTTTGTCTTTATCCTATTAAACCTATTGATGATAATAGTAATAAATTACGTCATCAACTTCCATTTTCATCAACATCAGTATAGTCTGTCCAAGCAAAGAAGACCCTCTGGCAAGATGAGAAAATGACTCCAGCTCGGTCAATATTGTTTCAAAAGTTATTGATTTGGTCTCAATCGAAGAAAACATTCTGATCTACAATTTGAGACCAAATCAATATTTTTTGTACCAATATTGACCGAGCTGGAATAATTTTTTCATCTTGCCAGAGGGTCTTCTTTGCTTGGACAGACTTTACTTATGATGTCGTTGCTTGTCGGACGCATTTCGGGGAACTGAGCTCCATCTTCAATTATAGTTCCTTGTACGTTGAAGATGTGGTTCAGTACCCTGAACAAAGTCATGAGTACTGTTGTTGAAGTTAATGTTGATAACATGGTTTATTATAATAGTTTAATAACATTCTAATTCCTAAAATACAATGTCTTACCTGAAAGACTTTTCTTTCATTCATTTATTTATAGTATTTTATTACAATTAGGTGAAATTGGGACTCGCAGGTCCTCTCTCGCATTCAACATTAAGCTAATTCCATCATACATTTTTGTAGAATAGAATAATATAATAGAATATAATAACTCCATGTAGTCATTGCATCATCTTCATATGAAACATTAACATTTCACTTGTTACTCCATTCATATAAAAGTATATAATCTTGACCTTCATTGAAACATCCAATCCACTTTTCGATTATCAAATTCATTCCATCTCATTTTCGTGAATTCAATTACATAACTCGAAGTATTGTTAATCAATTTTCACTAACGTTTACATAACTTTTGTAACTCAAATTCAAATTCATGCCTTCATTTATCATTCCATTTCAACTAAATTCAAGTCATTGAAATCAAAGTTGAAGTCACAGAGGGAAAATCAACCAAGAACTGGCGGTTAGTATTTTGATACATCAAGTTACAAGACTACTTGATGTTTTAATTTTTTAATATTCTTTGTTACATTGGTATTCTAGACTAAAAGACTACTAAATGTTCTTAGCCTATTAATATTCTATTTTTTGTGGACTTCAATGGAATACAGCATGTTCCTATCTGTATGTTCTTCCATTTTCTATGTTTTACTCTTCTACTAATCAATGAATGTTTTAAAGCCAACTACAATAATTCTTCATAATTGTCATCAGTACTATACCTACAAAAGCCTAGAATAATATTATCATCTTGCCAAAGTCTGTCCAAGCAAAGAAGACATTCTGGCAAGATGTGAAATGACTCCATCTCTGTTGATATTGGTTCAAAAATTATAAATTTGATCTCAAATTGTAGACTAGAATGTTTCCTACAATTTGAGACGAAATTTATAATTTTTGAACCAATATTGACCGAACTGGAATCATTTTCCCATCTTGCCAGAATGTCTTCTTTGCTTGGACAGACTTCACCAGCCAATTCAATTCTGATAAATATTTTTGGTTTCTTGAAGGTATGATATTTGAATATATGTGTATCATTTACTGTTATTTATTATTGTAATATCCTTCTCAAAAACGGGTTCTGTGTAAAAGAAAATTCTGCATGTATTTTAAATGTTGCCTGTTCAATGTAATATTTTTCATCATGCATAACTTACGTTCTGCATAAACTTCATTCATGGTTTGAATAAATTCAATTGTACGTTTAAAGTTGAGAGATTTCATTCCCATACTAATAGGCCTACTGTATGTTTTTATTCAAAATTATCCATGTTTTTTCTTCTATTCTATATTGTAGATGTAGATTTTTTAACATATTGCTTATGACATCTATGTATCTTCAGCCTAATGTTTGTGAATAAATTCAATTTGATTCAATCTGTCTTAGCAGAACTAAACTAAATCTAGTAGCCTCTAATACTTATAGTTTTTAAAATCTAAATATAATACTATATTTCAATAGATTACCCTAAAGCCGCGTATCGACAGTGCGAGGCATGTGCCGCGAATGCCTCAAGGTACGCATAAGAGTTTACTTCAGTCTCCAGCTCGGTCAATATTGATTCAAACATTATTGATCTGGTCTTAATTTTAGGAAACATTTTGATCTTCAATTTAAGACAAAATCAATATTTTTGAACCAATATTGACCGAGCTGGAGACTGGAGTAAGACTCTTCTTTGCGTGAACGGACTGTAACTTGAGGCATTCGCGGCACATGCCTCGCACTGTCGATACGCGGCTTAATAGTAAAATAGATACTTTCAAAGATCTCTTCACTCTTTAGTAAACCTTCTAACCCTAGTAGCTTCTCAATATTACTCATAATTCTTATAGTCGGTGAATTTATGTAATAGATTGTCATTTTTAAAGATATTTCCACTCTAATCATTCTTCTAACCGTATTAGTCCATTTCTGTAATTTAGAATCTAAGCTCTATTAACCTATCTCTCTCTCTCACACATCTATGTTGCCTTGTGTGTGCTTGTTTGTTTGTTTGTAACCTCCCTACCTCTAAGCTTTGTATTGGTGTGTTCTGTGTGTGTTGTGTCCATGTGTAGCGGTGGCCATCAGAACGGGGATTTGTCGGACCGCGACAAAGTGGCTCGCGAAGACAGCGGCTACCATTTGTGCAACAGCGAACACCAGCAACAGCAACACTTTGACGACTGTCACCTGTTAGAGCCCCTGCTCAATTGGTAAACTCATCATCAACTCATTTCACTCACTAAATCACTCATTTCAGTTGATTTTTACTCATGTAAGTCACTGAATTACTCGGTTCACTTATGTTTTAGTCATTTAAGTCACTAGTGACCTTCTTGGTCACATTTTAGTAACTTGTTTCACTCTTTGTTTACCCATACAAGTCACCGAATCACTGTTTCACTCAATTTTCACTCTCTAAATCACGCTTTTCACTCGATTTTTACTCGCAAAATCACCGAATCACTCGTTTCACTGGTTAAACTCATCATCAACTTGATAAATCACTCATTCCACTAACTAAATTACTCATTTTAGTCCATTTTCACTCATATAAGTCACTGAATAACTCAATTCACTTCATTTTCGCACATAAAATCAGTCGTTTCACTCTATTTTCACTCGTGGTAGTGGCTACAGTGAAAACTTACACAAATATATTATTATTATTATTATTATTAGCGTAATGCTTCATTTGGTGGGGAAATCATAAGGTAATTCCACCTCGCCAACATAACCATGTTTCGCCAATTATAGGAAACATGGTAAAAGTTCTTGACCATTCTCACTGTAATTTAGATCCAGAAAAGTATTTTCCAATTTAGAGAGTCCGAGAACACCAAACACTAATCCAAGACTGGAAAATTTGTAATTTAATCTATATCTATATAAGCGAAATGGCACTGACTGACTGACTGATTCATTCATTCATTCATCACCAGAACTAAAAATCCACTGAACCGAATGCGTTCAAATTTGGCAAGCATATTCAGTTGGACGTTTGGACGCGCGCTAAGAACGGATTTTAAAAACTTTTCAGGGAAACGCCCAATATTCGAGTTTTTCTATAGATTTTTGGTGTTTTCTCAATTTTTTCGAGAACCAATCGGTAGAAAATGTTGAAATTTGGTAAAAAGGTCAAGATTAGGTCAATAAATGCTGTGTTCAATAAATTCCAAACCCTTTCTGAACGGAATTTGCAGGCGAGCGAAGTGAGCCTGTTTGACTCACACGTGAATTCTTTAATTAAATAATGAATTTTTCATTTTTATTAAGTATTTTCTCTAAACATTGTACTTAGATGTATTCTGTTACCGTGTTCTTTTCTTAAGTCCGTTCTCACATGAATAGTCCGTGCTGAAGAATACAACAATAGAATTTACACTATTGTCAGAGATGTTGTGGAACCTATCCATAATTTAGGTAAGAGAGAACAAATCCACAAAGATCAGATCCACAAAGTTTATTTAAAATACCATAGGCCTACTTAAGTGGAGAACTAATGCCCTGAGCATTGAAACTTAAGTATGGTATTTTAAATAATTTTTGTTGATCTGACAACATTTGTTTTCTCTTACCTGAAATACAGCAATACTGTTACGGGTTTCCACTATAATTAAAGACTTGAGGCAATTTATACTGATTAACTTTATTAATTACACTGCTATAACGCACTAGAAAAAGATAAACTATAACAGATCAGAAGTTAGCACAAGAGTTTATAACGTTTCACAATACAAATTCCACTAAAAATTAACACTGCACTGAATAAGAAATGAGAACAGTCTTTAAGCTACACTAAGAAGAAATATGAATATAACTATAGAGTGTCTATATACAACGGCTGGTTTGTCTATCGTGTGGTTTGTCTATTACACGAAACAACTGACACAAATCGTTTGAATGCTCGAGTACAACTGACTCTCTGCAAACATTCCTATCTCTATATAAAAGGGTATGAACTTGCTAGAAGGTACAAGAAATGAGTAGAGAGTGCTAGAAAATGCTGGTAGGCCTATAATTACTTCCAGAGGCTTCCAGATGATTGTTTGTTTACAAAACAAGGCGATTATTTGTTGACACAAAGCCTCCTATCCCCCCGCCTGCCCATCACTTGGCGTATCACAGTCTCAAGGCCATCAGACACTGTCGAATTCCGTAACAATACATTCTCTTATGTGATTAAGAGCGCACTGTTGTCCTGTTTAAATTGTAATTGCCCAGCAATTATAATTAGGGAGCCGATCCTCACTCTCTATCACTATCGTACAAAATTCCAAAAAAATATAGTCTGTCCAAGCAAAGAAGACCCTCTGGCAAGATGGGAAAATGACTTCAGCTCGGTCAATATTGGTTCAAAAGTTATTGATTTGGTTTCAATTGTAGGAAACATTCTGATCTACAATTTGAGACCAAATCAATATTATTTGAACAAATATTGACCGAGCTGGAGTCATTTTCTCATCTTGCCAGAGGGTCTTCTTTGCTTGTACAGATTATACACAAAAACGTATATTCTTGTAGGAGGATTCCTCATATTATATACCACTATTTAATTGTATAACTGTTTGTTATTAACATTTGTGAAATAAATTTATTTGAATTTGATTTAATCCATCAATTAGTAGACGTGAGTTTCAAAGTTGTCTTGATTATTCAGTAGGTTCCTTCAAGGCTAGATTTTTCAAGAAGATTAAATTTTCTATAAATAATGTTTTTTTTTATCGAAAAAATACTGAGTACATTATCAACGTTTGCTAATAATTAATATTGATTATGAATGTTAGTCAAGGCAGTTTTTCATTACTGCAAGTCGCGGGAACAAGATGCAATAGAAACACGTAGTTGTGTGGAGCAACGCAAATCATAAATCAGCTGACCAGTGTGCGTTGCTTTATACAACTTCGTGTTACAATTACATATTAGGAGGCACGTGTGTCCGTGGTACTTTTGTATAGTCTGTTCAAGCAAAGAAGACCCTCTGGCAGGATGAGAAAATGACTCCAGCTCGTTCAATATTGGTTCAAAAAATATTTATTTGTTCTCAATTTGTAGATCGGATTGTTTCCTACAATTTGACACCATATTTATAATTTTTGAACCAATATTGACTGAAGTGGAGTAATTTTCTCATCTTGCCGGAGAGTCTTCTTTGACGGACAGACTATTAATGAGAACCCAAGGCTATTAGAAAAGGTCTTTAATAACCTTGATGAGAACCTACCTTTATTGATATAATTTTTTTGACATTCATTCATATTTATTATCAAACATTTCAATTAATCAGTCGTCACCTATTCATAATGAAATGTTTTCTCAACAATTTTGCTCAATTCCGGTCTTATTGTACACACTATTTATAATGTTCTCTCAACATTTTTGTTCAAATTCTTGTCTGATAGTATTATTTTTTTACAGTGGAACATTGTGCAGTTCCCGTCAGATGAGTATGTCGGCTCCTTGCACGTATAAACCTGAAAACGAGATTGGTACCATCTATGAAGACGAGACACAAAAGTGAGTTCAAAATCGATTGAGTTTTATTTCAATTCACTATTCAACATCTTCACAATACATACATTGAATAGTGTTACGATTCATTGTTAGTCACTAACAATAATTGTATGTCTTTGTGGCTGACGCCGAAAAATTAGGCGGTTTCGTCTGTCTCTTAAACGTGATGAAATTATTGAAACTAAATGACGATAACAGTTGCTTCCGCTGTGCTCCTTGTTTTTCAGGGGTTTTCCACTTTATATTACTTTTTTTGAAAACTGTTGACTAGTATTCTAAGTGAATTCTACTCCATTGTTATCCGTTATTCAACTTATTTTTCATGTCTTGTTACTTGTAATGTTCTATGATGTCCAATAAAATTCTTGATTCTTGGATTGTTATTTTAAATGAAGCTCACAAACAGATGACAAGTCTTGTGAGCTATGTGCTCTGTTGTTTTGTGTTTCTATTGTATTCATGGCCAAACCATAAAAGATTAACAATTAGCTTCCAACATTATGGCTCGGCCATGTCTGTTTGTTTGTTTGTTTGTTTATGAGGGTGAAGCCCTCTGTGTTAATCAAACTATTAGGCTAAGCGTAGTACTTCTCTTCCAGATTATAATATCTACTTTTATAGATCATTATAATAGTTGAATTTTGGTAATGAAAAAAAAAATTGGAATGGCAGTCGCTGAACTTTGAAGTAAACTAGCTTCAAGTCTGTCAGTATGCGTTATCTCATTAAACCATTTATTCATCACTTTTTATATTTTTCTAGGTCAAAAGACGCCGAAGACGGTCAGGTTAGCCAACAGCGTAACATGGGAGGGGCAGGGGGAGCTGAGAATTGGCAGTGGCAGTCACTGAGTTGTCTCACTGATAGCACCGAGCAGAGTGTGCCTGTCAACTTTGACATGTCCAATCGGGTGAGTCTTCAATTATATTTGATCGCAAAATAACATAATATTATCTTTATTAAAAATATTTTTTTTTATCTTTATTGGGAACTGGTATCTGCAGAGTGAGTCTAAAAATATCGAGAGATACGAAGAATAAGAAGAAAATAATAATAATAATATTTGAGTAATAGCTGCTAGAGCTATTTTCTGGACCGTAAATTATGTGTTTCAAAAGAGATGTGTTACAGTCTGTCCAAGCAAAGAAGACATTCTGGCAAGATGAGGAAATGATTCCAGCTCGGTAAATATTGGTTCCAAAATTACAAATTTGGTTCCGAATTGTAGATCAGAATTCTTCCTACAATTTAAGACCAAATATATGCTTTTTGAACCAATATTGACCGAGCTAGATTCATTTTCTCATCTTGTCAGAATGTCTTCTTTGCCTGTACAGACTATATTATAACCTCATTCAGACTACATTAACTTTAATTTAACGAAATTCAGGGGTTAAATAGTAAGGGAAAAGCACGTTTCTAATCTTCCAAATCATTTCAATTCGATTGTGTGTCTGATTGAATGAATTATTGTAATGAAATGAGGATTGAAGAATTACTGATGAAATAAATATGTTTATTGATTTATCTGTCATTGTTCTAGGCGAAACTGCCGCGCGGCATCGACAAAATCCGTCCGCACATTGAACTGGTCGACAACGTGCCTCTTCTGGTGTCTCTGTTCACCGACTGCACCCCCTCCACCACCCAGGAGATGATCGCCATCATGCAGGACTACGGCGAAGTGGTCTGTGTCATCGGATCATCCGTGAACGCGGATAACATTGGCATATTCCTCAAGGCTAATGCCAGGTTTGTGTTAAGTTCAATTCAAGGCTGCTTTCAAATTGGTGTATTAATACATCATGTATTAGGACATGTGTATAGTCTGTCTAAGCAAAGAAGACCCTCTGGCAAGATGGGGAAATGACTCTAGCACGGTCAATATTGGTTAAAAAATTATCAGTTTGATCTCAAATCGTTGGAAATTCATTTCATTGTTTGCAGAAGATGCTTCGTTCATAGTCGAATGAGATGACTGGATTATTAGGTTAACATGAGATGCATAGCAATGATAATACAGAATAGCAAAGATTAAACTGAACCTAGAAAAAAAGCTGTGTATTTTCCTATTAAATTAGGTTGGAATTCTGTTGAAAATGCCAAAATACATTATTATTTCGTTTTTGTAGAGAATGTTATATTCATAGTTAAAAGATATGACTGGACTGTCAAGTTGACATGAGATATATACCAAAGATAATACAGAATAGCAAAGGGTTAAACTGGAAATAGAGGTATTCTGCGTGTTCTCCCATTCAATTAGGTAGGAATACTGTTGAAAATACCAAATACATGATCATTTCGTTTTTATAGAGAATGTTCATATTAACTATGTTCATGGGATTAACCTTGAAATAGGAGAAATTCTGCATGTTTTCCTATCCAATTAGGTAGGATTGGTGTATAAAATGCCAAATTCATGATGATTCTATTGTTACACATGATACTATGTGCATAGTTAAATGAGATGCCTTGACTGTAAAGTTTACATGAGATGCATGGCAAGGATAATGCAGAATAGCAAGTATTAAACTTGAAAGAAGAGCAATGCTGCGTGTTTTCTCTTATATGTGGGTAGGAATAGTATAGAAAATTCCAAATTTATGATCATTCCAAAGTTACAGAGGATACGTTCATAGTTAAATGAGATGACTTGACTGTCAAGTTTACATGAGATACAAGGATTGCAAGGATAATGCAGAATAGCAAGGTTTGAACTGAAAAAAACGAGGAATTCTGCGTCTTTTTTTATCCAATATGGTAAAAATATTGTTGAGAAAGCCAAGCTGATGACCATTTCAATGTTACAGAAGATGCTGTATTCATACAGTGTTGAATGAATTCTCCATATTCAATATCTCATGTGTTTTGATTGTTTTTTTTATTTGCTTCTATGTTGCAGTGTGGCAGTGGAGCCTCTCTACCCGCAAGTGTGTCAAAAAGTTCCCGTCTACCAGAACACATCAGCTGATCGGGGACCGTCGCCTGTCGAGATATCGAAAAAACTCAACTCGATACCCTGTTCGATAAGCATGCGACGAAACGAGGATCTGTCGCTGTTCCATCTCATCAAAGAGGTAAAAATTACTTTCAAATTTATTGTTATATAATCGGATCTATTGTGATGTAACATTTCATGTGAAGCCTCGTCTCCATTTAGATAAGGTCGCGAGAACATTTCGAACACAATATGCAATGGTGTATAGTCTGACCAAGCAAAGAAGAGCCTCTGGCAAGATGGGAAAATGACTCCAGCTTGGTCAATAAATGTTCAAGAATTATAAATGTGGTCTTAATTGTAGAACAAATTGTTTCCTACAATTTGAGATTAAATTGATAATTTTTGAACCAATATTGACCGAGCTTGAGTCATTCTTCAATCTTGCCAGAGGGTCTTCTTTGCTTGGACTGACTATATCTATTGTTAATATCTATACCCTATTCACGATCACTTGAGACGAAATAAAGAAACTTTTTGCATGTACAGGTAGCTATTTTTGTTTGAGCTTGAGGAAAAGCCGAGAACTGTGATCGACTACAGCTGTTCGACTGCGGCCGACCGTCGTATGAAGTAATACCTCCCTTTACCCACACACACGCGCAATAGTACATTACGCCACAAGCCTTGGAAGTGAACGTTTACGGTATGAGGATAGTTTCCCGGGCGAGGCTTGCCGAGCCTGGGAATAATTCCGAATACCGTAAACAAACTTCCTAGGCGAGTTTGCGTATATTTCTTTTCGCCTCACTTCAGATAAGCATTATCAATCAAATTTCATTTAATCAATACTTCACGATTATCAATTCAATCTGAATGAGGTTATAGCGATTGCTGATTCAAACTGATAACTGAATAGGTTAAAAAGGTGCACTGTCACCCGATCTAGCGTACGGCTTGATAACTACTACGTTAATCCTGTCAGCTGCTGTTGTCCACGCACGGAAAGAAAGTCCCCGCATGGAAAGGAAGTCTTACCGCTCGAGGACAACAGCTGACTGTTTGCGTATGTAAGTGACGACTTTCAAGTCTACATAGGGACCGGTAAGCAGCTTCTTTCTGTGAAGTGTGGCGAAAAAAATTTGTTCATTTCGTCTCAAGTGATCGTGAATAGGGTATAATCTTTTCATTTAATGTTTGATCAATGAATGACAAAATGAATGTCAATAAACGAGAAAGTTAGTAGCGGTCCGGTAGTTATTATAAATCATCGAAAAGTTGCAAAATTGAACAATAAACAGTTTTGTAATTATTATAATTCCGGTTGTAATTTATTATAATTTCGGTTGCAGGCTCGGAATTTCATGATGCAAGCATGGAACTGCACTCAATTCTGGATTTGCTGCGTTGTTTCCTTGAGTTTCACACAATTATTGGCTGCTACAGTGATGCTTCCACCTCTACTATCCACTGGTAATCTTGATTTTCCTCAAAATTCGAATTCAATAAGTTTTTATTCAAATAAAAATTGGTACGACTTGTACAAAAATACAAGTACGAAATACAAATTTCACACCTTGTAAGAGATAACTCTAGTTAAATCTGTATTGAAAGTTGATATAGTTCATTAATAATTTCAAAATTTCTAATTTTCAAGGCAACGCTTACTCTGTCATTTGTTTTCATAAAGGTAGGATTTCATTACTACAAAACACGGGTACAAGATGTTATAGAAATACAGAGTTTTATAGAGTCATGCTCACTGGTCTGCTGATTTTTCAATTTTATTCTGGTCTAAATTTTCCAATTTTATTCAAAATTCAGGAACATTTTGGATATTTTTTAGTGATTTTGTTTGGTGAACTTTTTTGTGAACAGATTTTAAAATTCAAAATTTGTCGAATTTTTCTTTTGGTGTAAAATTTGGTGTATAAAAACTTGAAATAAACTATTCCTCATGCTTCTGCTAATGTAGCCTACTTACCAATATTGAATAAAAAGACAGAATATTGTCAAACCACTGACTAAAAAATCTAGGTACCGGTTTCATTTAATATGGTTGAATACCGGTATAACTCTTATAAACATGATATTATACGGATTTTACCGGATTATCAACTTCACAACTATTCAACAATTATGTACTAATAATTAATATTTTTTATTGCAGGTCAAGTGCTTTACTTGAGCATAGTGTTCATACCTAGTCTGGCGTTATCACTGAATGGAACGCCGATTGATAAGAGTGTCATGCAGAGGGCCACTGGCAAAAATAACTTGGCCAAAAGTTTCAACAGTGAGGTGAGATTCTCTTTCATGTAGAATATTATATTTCATCTCTATCCTGGCCTACTTCTGGTTCCTCCGCAGATTATATTCATATTATTATATTCTCCTTCTATATTCATCCTCACTTATTTCTCTCATCTAGCCTGCGCAAATAGTACTCTGTGCCATGGTCATATTTCGTGAAAATTTTTATGAATTGTAAGAAAAATAAAGCTAACATGTATGATTTTGTAACTAAACTTACGGTTATGACAGCACCTATTGTTTGATGTTGCTATTTCATGAGAGACTAAGGAAAAAAGTAAAAAGGGTCTTCTGAACCATTAATGCAGCGGATTTGGCCTTCTACAGTCTGTCCAAGCAAAGAAGACTCTCTGGCAAGATGGGGAAATGACTCCAGCTTGGCCAATATTTTTTCAAGAATTATGAATGTGGTCCTAACAATAGAACAAATTGTTTCCTACAATTTGAGATCAAATTAATAATTTTTGAACCAATATTGACCGAGCTTGAGTCATTTTACAATCTTGCCAGAGGAATATTCCTGGCCTTCTATAGTCCGTTCAAGCAACGTTCAATTTGCCATTTTCGTTCACCAGGGTGATTTTTCGTTGGCTGAATAGTTATGTGTAAAATAATTGAAAATAACATCCCAATTAATAGAATTTTTCACCAACAGATGGCTCTATTCGTGATTTGGTGCTACGGTACAAAGTTCCTTCCAACAATAGCGCTCGCCCCGCTACTATTCGCCGGGCTACTGGGCTGCTACTGCCAACAGCTGCTACTGTTGGACGCACCAGTGCGCAACTCTACTGCGCATCTGATGACGTCATCGTCTTTCCCCACCACGTTTCCTACCAGTGCAACTTCGCCCACCAACTACTATAGGTAATAAATAGAATAGAATAGAATAGAATAGAATAGCTGGCGCTCTCGTTGAGAAAAAATAGGCTTTGGTGGGTTCAAACTATGCGATTACAATTATAAAAATGAAAATAATCATATTTCACTACAAAACAACTAGGACAACTTAAAAATATTGTTTCCTTGTTAATTGTAAAGTTCTCAACTCATCAGAATTAATTACAACAATACTATTCTTCAACACTAACGAAAACAGGTTATGTTTACATTTTCATCAGCTGTGCTTTTCATTTTGGGCGCTAGAGTGCGACACTGTAGAAAAATAGTGACGTCAGATTTGTGAACCATAATTTCCAGGCAAATATCCCACCTGGTAAGATTTACTAGCCTTGGATAGTAAGTAAATAAGTAGTGAGTAGTATATTAATAGATAGGTAAATAAAAGTAATTATTTATATATAGGTATATGAATTAGTCTACCTGTATGTATTCTATACATAGGTTTAGTCTGTCCAAGCAAAGAAGAGCCTTTGTATAGATGAGAAAATGATGCCAGCTCAGTCAATATTAGTTCAAAAATTATTGATTTGGTCTCAAATTGTAGATCAGAATGTTTTCTACGCTTGAGACCAAATCAATAATTTTTTAATCGATATTGACCGAGCTGGAGTCATTTTCTCATCTTACCAGAGGCTCTTCTTTGCTTGGACAGACCATATAGTCGAAGCATAGAAAACATCCTGCTAATACAGAAAAATAAATTTTCCCATCTTGCCAGAATGTCTTCTTTTCTAGACCAGACTGAAGAATAAAATCGCTGCCTCTATTTTACCTAGAAGGGTAAAATTTTGGCGCAGCCGGCTCTCGCTTCAATAGGCCATTTTGAAGGAATGTCAACTATATGCAACTAAAACATTCATTATTTGTATAAAATGTTTCAAGAGAATAATAATTCTATTCAATTTTCTCCACTTTTTCCAGCTCCCCCACCAACTACTCCGCTATCCCGTCCACTTTGTCCAGCGCCGCGTCAGAGTGCGTCTCGCTGGTGTATTTGTCGTCGACAGAAGAAGGTGACATCACGTGGGGCGGATGGAGTCAGCATCCATACACCTTCCTCATTGCTCAGCAGTTTGTCATGATTTTGCTGAGTGTGCATTTCAGTGAGTGGTTCAATATTGTTCATTAAATAATTCATTTTGATCAATTGTATTCAGTGATGTTGTGTAGTGTGTTAGGTTGCTCACCGAGGGTGGTTACTAGATGGTTGTAAAGTTGAGTCTTAAACACTATATTGACTATAATTATGTTTTCGGATAGGTGACCAGAATGTGTAGCTGCCTCCAAAACGTTAGGCGGTTTCGTCTGTCGGGATGTAACCTACAAATATCTGATTTAAAGCATCAGATATTGTCTCTTTTGATTTCAAATACATCAAATCAAAATCTCGTTTATTCCACAATCAATATACAGTACTTGAAAAGAACTATTTTATCAACTAATAATATTATATAATATAATAATATTATAAATATACAGTACTAGATTAAATTTTTATTTACAATTTTGTAATAGAATGCGCCTACGTGGGCACTATGACCTGTGCGACATCATCTAGGCATGGCTAAATGAGAAATTTATTTGACATCAGCTGTTGAAGCGCACAAGGAGCAGACGAAACCGCCTAGCTTAATGACGTCAGCTATAACCAATGCAAGTGAAGTCTACCCTCACAGGTATAGTCTTTCCAAGCAAAGCAGACCCTCTGGCAAGATGGGAAAAAGACTCCAGCTTGGTCAACATTGGTTCAAAAATTATTAATTTGGTTACAAATTGTAGATCAGAATTTGAGATCAAATTGAACCAATATTGACCGAGCTTGAGTGATTCTCCCATCTTGCCAGAGGGTCTTCTTTGCTTGGACTGACTAAAGCTCTCCATCAAGAAAATCATATAATCTATCTAATCGATTTCTATAACTTAGTAGTGTGTTATGGTTGTCGATTCTTGCTCATTAGAAGTTTTCTATTTCATTTGAATGTGGTTTATTGTTTTCAGAAAACTTTCATCATAATTCGATAGATAAATAGTAAGGGCACAGCCTGTTTTTGATCTTTCAAATCAAATTTTAATCTACTTTAATTTGATTATGTAATTCTATCATTCAATAAACGAATAGATAAATTTTATTATTTCTATATTACTTTTGCTATAATATTATTATTATTTCTATAATGTATATTAATCAATATTATTTTAATATTTTTCAGTTACGATTTCAAGCAGCTTTGTGCACAGAGAACACTTGACGTGGCGAAGGCTTCCATTCACAAATAAGCTGTGGTCTATTACCTCATTAATCATGTGAGTTCAATGCTAATAAATTTTCAGGTTTTTAGAAAATAGCAAGAAGACTTGGGTAGGTTTACATTATTACTAGTCGCGGGCACATGATTTAATATTGGAACAATTAGTTGTATGTATGGAGCAACGCAAATCAAAAGTCAGCTGACTAGTGTTCATTGCTCTACAGAACTCTGCGTACCTATTGCATGTTGTGTCCTACACGTGCCTTGTTTGGAAACTTTCTCTCAGTGTTACTCTGTTTAGTGTTTGGAATTACGAAATGAACAAGCTTTCTGCGTGTGTGTGCGTGTAAAGGTAGGGGTTCCTTTATGCGAAACTGTTCGAAGGTCGAACAGCTGTAGCCAATCATAGCTCATGTCTTGTCCTTGAGCCTTATCAACAAGAGCTGTAATAGGCTACAGCTTTTCAACTACGGCTGACCGTCGGACCGTTTCGCATAACGGAAAACCTACATTTACACGCTACATTTAAAGCTTCTTTATAACGTCTCAAGTGATCGTGAATAATGGAGTATATGACACGGATGGACACGTTAAGCCGTCGGTCCCGGCTGCCAGAAAACATTCGTTAAGTGATGTCAGAGGCCCTGAAATTGATCAGGAGCGACCTGAAAACTCTGACACCTGATCTGAGCCAGCCAGGTTACACAATTATTATTATTATTACAGAGTATATTATTTATATTTTCAATTTTTTCCAGACATCTTAATCTAATCCAATTCTATGCAGTTTTTTTTTTGGAACACTCTTTACCTCATTATCTACAATTTTTTCAAAACTATTTCAATCTAATTAATTTCTGTGCGCAGTTTTCTGTTGAGCGCCCTCTACTCCCTAGTGGCGTTGTCACTGAAGAGCGAGTCCCCCCTGGCTAGCGATGAGCCCGCCACCGAGCTGGAGTTCACCAATTCATCACCGCTGGCAGTGCTGCTGACAGCGCTAGTGTCGCCTCTCCTAGTGCTCGCTGTCAACGAACTGGTCAAGTGGCAGGAGATCAAGTGAGTAAATCTAAATCTATAAAAGCGAAATAGCACTGACTGATTCATTCATTCATCACCAGAACTAAAAATCCACTGAACCGAATGCGTTCGAATTTGGCAGGCATGTTCAGTTGGACGTTTAGACGCGCGCTAAGAACGGATTTAAAAAAACTTTTCAAGGATACGCCAAATATTTTAGTTTTTCTAGAGTTTTTCGGACTTTTCCTCATTTTTTTGAGAACCAATCGGTAGAAAATGTTGATATTTGGTGGGCAGGTTCAGATAAGGTCTAGGAATGTTGTGTTAAAATATTTCTGCAATTCCTTCAAGATTACGCCAGTAATCAGGTTTTCAAAATTGTAGATGTGTTGCGGGTTGCATATCTTCCGCCTTGATACGACCAATCCTAACTGTAAATTGAATTGTTCAGCGAGATTATAGATGAATTAATTTGGAAGATATTGGATCAAGTTTCAAACTATGTCCGATATACTTCTCAAGGTTACGCTCAATATTAGCGTTTACTATTTTTCGGAATCTTGGATTTTTTTAGAATAAATTGGTAGAGAATGTTGAAATTTGGTAAACTGGCCCAGATTAGGTCTAGAAATGCTGTGTTCAAAAAATTTTGAGTCCCTTCTGAACGGAGTTTGCAGGCTCGCTTCGCTCGCCTGTTTGTCCCAGCTTACACTGATAGAGCTTATGCAGGCGAGCGAAGCGAGCCTGTTTGACTCACTGACACTGCTGATACTGTTGGGGGTCCAGGGGGCGGAGCCCCCTGGCTAGCTGGAGGAGGCGAGCGAAGCGAGCCTGCCGGCCAGTTAAGTAATGAATGAAGTTTATGGGGAAGCAGACCAAGATTTTTCGAGTTTACTCTTGTCAAACACACTACAAACATTCCTGATTTCTCATGTATATAAATGTGTTGAATTCTTGAGTTTTCAATGATACAATCTGATAATTTTCTTCTTATTTTTGCAGAGTGAACGTCAGATATCAGAAACGAGCGCGCCTAGAATTCGGTACAAAACTGGGAATGAACTCTCCATTTTAAAGCGTGAACATTATTGTGAGTTCAACATTATAAGGATGCTAGAAAATACATTTGAGGCCTGTTTCACACGAATCTTTGGAAGTCTTATGATACAGGAAAAGGATTAGAATGCATGAAATACTTCACAGGGGTCCAAAAAAATGTATGCACTCGTTGACAATGAACAGTAGATAAATAAAAAGATAGATAAGCCTTATCATAACGTAGAATCGCAGCTGTGGAAGATATCAACAGGTGTGTTTATAGTCTGTCCAAGCAAAGAAGACATTCTGGCAAGATGGGTAAATGACTCCAGCCTGGCCAATATTGGATCAAAAATTATAAATTTGGTCTCAAATTGTAGGAAACATTTTTATGTACAATTTGAGGCCAAATTTATAATTTTTGAACCAATATTGATCGAGCCGGAGTCATTTTCCCATCTTGCCAGAATGTCTTCTTTGCTTGGACAGACTATATTTCATAGGACTGAATGAAATTGTTTCTGAAAAATCGACATCCATTTTTTTGTCTACTTCTTTCCTGTTTTACTTCTAAATCTTCCCGAAACAGGCCCCTAATAATAATAATCAAATAAGATTAAAACTACTGAAAACGAGATTAGTACTCCAATAGAACGAAAAGCAACTAATTTTGGTTGTTTTAATGTGTGTGTTCTTAAAAGGTTATTAGTTTCTAACCGTCGGTTAAATTTTAACCACAATTTCAACGTCAATTCTTGCGTTAGAGACTGATCTACAATTAATTACTGTTTTTTGTACCATGTGATTAAAGTCTGGTCGAGCAAAGAAGACATTCTCGCAAGAGGGGAAAATGATTTCAACTCGGCCAATATTGGTTCAAAAATTATAGATTTGATCTCAAATTGTAGATCAGAATGTTTTTCTACCAATTTGAGACCAAATTCATAATTTATGAACCAATATTGAACGAACTGGAGTCGTTTTCCATGTTGTCAGAATGTGTTCTTTGCTCGATCATACTGTTCAACTGTTTGTGTGTGTTCATTTAGTTTAGATAAATATTTATATAATTATGACTAGTATTTTATAATAGTTGTGCCGTGATTTTACTCAACTTATTGATGTTCTCGACCCAAATAGAATAGAATTATTATAGTTTACATTCAATTTGCCCTTATTGGAATTGAATTCAGGAATGTTTAAACTTTTGCCTTATTGTAATGTATCAAGTACCTATTCAGACCTGAAGCCTGCTTCCTAAGAATTTATAAGTCTTTTAGATTTGGAAGAAGACTCTTTCAACCTTCATATGGAATATATAGAATTATTCTTTTATTATAGTACTTTTAAAATCTAAACACTTTTATTTGATAGGAAGGCCTCAGGAATCTGCCCAAAGCTTTCTGTACACGGGATTAGTAGTGGCGGCCAGTCGAATAGCTGTAGCCAATCACAGCCTTTGTCTCGTCATTGAGTTGAACAATTAGAGCTGTGATTGGCTACAGCTAATCGACTACTAACGCCGTGTACAGGAAGCTTAATATGTTATGAAATTATTAAAAAAAAAAACACATTTTACTTAATAGAAGGAGCGTTTGTACTTCAAGCTTGTATTTTATTATTGATTAATTATACTGTACTTATAAAATAATGGATTACTTATGAAACAGAAGCTTAATTTTCATCTTTTATTTGTATTAATAGTGTTATTGAATTGGATATAACTGCTTCCTGTTGTTTCAGACATGATACATGCTATAAAGTTTTATTTAGTAATTAATATTTTTATTTAAATGGGTAAACGTGATACAAAACAACGAAGTAAGTCATTTCAGCTATTACTGTCTTTCATATTGTTATTAAAAAGTCTGCCACTTGCCAAATTTGTTCAAGTTTTATTATATATTTCCGTATTTTAGTCTCAAGAAAATAGTGTAATTTCTCAATTCTCATGATTTGTAGGTCTTTATTGTAAGATTCTCATTAGTAAGTAAGTTTGATTTCATTAGTTTTAGTTTGTTACTAATAGTATTTTATCAATAACTTCTTAATCCTGATTGTAAGGGTAGCTAGAATGACTTGTTATGATAATACTTATGACAATTCAAATCGTTCATCTATTGAAATTTTATAAATTCATTTAAACAATTTTCTACAGAACACAATTCCAGATCCAATGTGCATTTTATCAATTTTAGATTGGGACATCACTTTATCAGCTTTATTATGCATTTCAATAATAGTTATAATATTTGTATCACCTACTGTATTTTCATACACAATCTAGCCTTTACTGAGAATAGGTTTTATAATAACCTCCGCCAAAGATTTGTATACTTTTATCCAAGAGAGTTGTGTCACAATCTAATAATAAAGTTCAATTTTGTATCCAGTTACCAATATCTGAATAAAATAGCAATAGCATTAGCAGTGTACTTAGA
This sequence comes from Sogatella furcifera, assembly GCA_017141385.1. NCBI lineage: Eukaryota > Metazoa > Arthropoda > Insecta > Hemiptera > Delphacidae > Sogatella > Sogatella furcifera. The sequence continues at coordinate 2,530,197 of CM029554.1, forward strand.
TTTTACAATTTTCGATCTCGTAACTGAATAGTTGTATCGATTTTACATTTTTATCAATCAATATCAATGATGAATGGACTTAGTGTTGAAATTTATTGCAGAATTGCTTGTTGAAATCGTTAGTTTCTCTTGTATGTTATCATAGTTTCATTTGTTGCCATTTTATAACTGTGAAATTGACTTCGATCATCAAATTATAGTTTAATGATTAATTTTTAAATTCTTTATGACACTATAGACCCTGAGAAACAAAATAGTTGTGAATAATCTCAGGAAATATTGTTGCTCCAAGATATTTTTGTTTGGTTTTCATGTCATCTTGCTTATAGTACAAAAATCTCTAAATTATATACTTGGTTGTGAACGAATTATATTTTTACACTTGAATCTGTTCTGAATTTTTAATAAAACGATTGCCATTTTCCAAAACTGACTTGATTTATCCAAAATGTCTGTCCAAGCAGAGAAAACATTCTGGCAAGATAGGAAAATGACTTCAACTCAGTCACTATTGGTTCAAAAATTATAAATTTGGTGTCAAGTTGTAGAAAACGTTCTGATCTACAATTTGAGACCAAATGTATAATTTTTGAAATAATATAGACCGAGCTTGAGTCATTTTCCAATCTTTCCAGAATATCTTCTTTGCTTGGATAGACACAGACTTTACTTATCCATCTAAATGTGATGTGTGAGAGATGTGAATCGTATGAGGACCGAGATTTTGACAAAAATTCGGTTCTAATCTAAGTCCAGCATAGAAAGAATATTGAAATGCAGACAGCCCGGCAAGTTACCGTACAGCTGAATAAAATCAGATACCGTACTGGGATTATATGATAAATTGTATGAAGCAATCTTTTCACTCAGAATTATAGGCTACCGAAACTTACTCTATTTGATGTTACTTTCGACTTGGGATACATCCAAATCCCTATTTTAAAATGTTACACCAAGTCGTCCGTTACATCAGTTAAAGTAAAGGTCTAGTATATCATCAAAATCAGACATCAATTGAACAACAAATAGCTAAATCATACTAGAACTGTGAAAAGTAAGTTTCAACACCGATTTTCAAAAAGCAATCTGGGAAAGCAAACAGGTTTTCATGGTACAATAAATTCAAATTTGAAATATACATACTGGTTTTATTAAGAGAGAAATAATTGACTGGAAAATATAACGCACTCAATGATAATAAGAATCACTATACATTTTTTATCAAACATCCTTATCATAGAGTCTTTAACAGTCTAATATGATTAGCCTATCGAGAGTAACAAGATCTTCAATATACATAGCATCCTTATAAAGTTTTTAATAGGCTAAGAAAAGCGCACACAGCAACAGACGGACAGAGAAAAAATACCTCCAAAAAGGTTATTGAATAATACGCACACATATAGTCTGTCCAAGCAAAGAAGACCCTCTGGCAAGATGGGAAAACGACTCTAGCTTGGTCAATACTTGTTCGAGAATTATAAATGTGGTCTTATTAGTAGATCAAATTGTTTACTACAATTAGAGATCAAATTGGTAATTTTCGAACCATTATTGACCGAGCTTGAGTCATTTTCCCCTCTTGCCAGAAGGTCTTCTTTGCTTGGACAGACTATAATATGATTAGCCTAACGAGAGTAACAAGATCTTCAATATACATAGCATCCTTATCAAGTATTTAATAATATAAGCTAGGTACACACAGCCACAGACAGACGTAGGAAATATCCCCCAGGTTATTAAATGCTGCAATGCACACAGACTTCCGACTGTGCGTTACACCATTTAATAACCTGAGGAACTTTTCCTCCATCCGTATGTTTCTATGTGCACCTTGCTTGACATGATTATATTAAATTTTATATTCTTATTAACAATAAATTTTATATAAAATTCTTATCAACAATAATCACCCATATTTCGCCGATCGTAAGTGGGAATTTCAAGAGCTGACTAGTTTTAAAGGTCCATCCAAGTATGTTGCCAACGCTTCGGCTTTTTCTCGCAGCATTCCAAATCCTACTGTTTCTTTAGCATATAAACAGAGCAAAATGTTGGCCACCTGTGTGATAGCTACTTTCCCTTCCTGAAAAAGAGAAAATAAGTTATTGTTTGTTTGTCAATGGCGCAACAGCCCTATGAAGGGCCTAGGCCTACCAGCTGGTTGCCAGTTTCATATTCACTAAACTATACAGTCCATCCAAGCAAAGAAGACACTCCGGCAATACGGGAAAACGACTCCAGCCCGACTTATTAATAAATAAGTTATTATTGAGTGATAAATTGAGTTTTGTCTTCAATCTTCAATTTCAGAATATAATTTTTCCATCCACTTCTGTTTATTCCCTGTTTATAGTATTTAAATTATTTCCATACATCATAAGGATCGTTAATTAACCTACTTTAGATTATTCCCTATCGATACTATTTGAACTTTTCCACATAGATACAGTCTTTCGGAGGAGACGATAAGCCGTCGGTCCCGACTGCCTGAAAAGTAGTAGTCATCTCTCATCATAATCCCTATTATCACCCATGCATAGTCCCAGGATTCCATCATATGGGTATCATTCTCTTAAAAAAGTTATCAAATGAAGATTAGAGCAACTTCTAGATAATAAATACCACATTAAAAAAACACGTTTTCTTGGTGACCATTCTGCTTCAGACACCAAAATAAACGACTGAATATATTTATGAAAAGCGTAAAAAAAATTCCTAAACTAATATTACCTAAAAAAATTATGTCTTTGCCAAAACACACTTCTTGAAAACCTAATTGAAGTGAAATACAAAAATATTTTTCTATTCATGAATTTATAAAAGTGAAATACCTACACAAAAATTGAATGGAATATTGTACGAATTTCAACTTACCGAACATTCTATAAGAATCATTTGCAGTTTGTCTTCTTTGAGAGCTGTCCTTCCATTTTTCTCGTAGGCTTTCCAAATATTGCTTGCGATTGCGGCCGTCACTGTCGCATCCCTATCTCCATAACCGGAGTATGCCAGCAGGGTACCTTCATGATTCAGTAATCTGCAAAATAGTTTCAAATTAGATTCAATAATGCTGATCATTTACCGGCATGAAGCCAATATTAAAGACTCAAGTCAACCATATTTTTATAGAGAACAACTCTCAAAAATGGTTTTGCTAATATGGTGAAAAATATCAAAGAGGGTATAACGTTAATGGAAGAAAATTTTGAGTTCATTCTCTGATAACTAAGAAATGTGAGTAAGAAAATAATGAAATGCATTTGTGACAAGTAAAAAAGTTAGGCGGTTTCGTCTGCTTCTTATTGTGCGCTCCAACAGCTGACGTAGGTAGTCAATTTATTTGAATTTCAATTTGACTAGCTAGTTAACCAGCTAGCCTAGGCGATGTTTTTAAAAACAAAAGAGACAGACGAAACCGCACAAGTTTTTGGCGCCAGCTACAAACAAGTTGATATTTAATAATAAGATAACACCTACTGCTAATAAAAGTACTCAGTGCAATAATATGATTATATTTAATAAAGTATTTCTAGATGTGATGCCCACTTGGGCTCTATACTTTTTTCTGAGGGCGATACTAACATAAGCTCCTAGGCCTGGTCTGAGCGTGGATAATGATAGAGATGATGAAGAGAGATGACCACTTTCTAGTCAGTCGGGACCGACGGCTTATCTTCTCATTCAAAAGTTGGGGTGGCCTTATCTATGTGATCATGTTGTGGTCAAAATCTTCAACTTACCTCGGTCAAGGAATGAACCCGGACACTTTGGACATCAGACCGGCTTGTACTTGGATAATGAGATGAGTAGAAAATATTTGGGTTATAAGTTACATAACTTTTGATGAAAAGTAACCCTAAAACGCTACATAACTTATTCCTTTACCATACCATACTGGTTAGATGGTTTTGATTTGGTTCGATCTGGCACAATCAGTGTTTGGGGAGCCTAAGCTCATGTGCATTGTTCATACTTCTTCAAACCGGAACCAGTACCACTTGTTTTGTTTCAAATAAGTTTTGCTTTGTTATAAAATTTGAAGCATTCTAACCTATCTTTTGACAAGTCTGAACTAATACAATAGAAGCAGCAGAGTTTAATGAAAGCTAGACATTTTGATGGAAAATATGCAATGATAATAATACCATAATCTGCTATAAGAAGTAAAATTACTTAAAGATACTTACAGTGTATTCTCCACCCCACTTGTATTGGCTTGACTCAGAACCTGAGTCAAGATTTTTGGTCTAAGCATTGCGTCAGCTATTTTGAAAGATGATTAAAGACTTCCAAACAGTTTAAAATCTATTATTGCCGATTCACATTCAAAGTTTTCTTCACAAAATAAAATAAAAATAACAGAATGATAGGCCTACAATTTGAAAAGGACAGACTTTCGGAAAAATTTCTATGCATGTAATGACGAATCTACACTAAGCTTATCTCACTCACAATCTCTACTTCGGCACAAAAAATAATTATTGTTTAATATAAAATACAGTCTAAGCAATTAAATAATTATGATACTGTATAAACAAGATTTTTAGAATTCCATAAAACTGAACTGGCTTTGACAATCTGACATGACACATGAGGATGAGGATGAGAACAAGGCTATATAATCAGCTGTTTACGACAGACAGTCTTCAAATTCGCCGCTGCCTGCTGCCATCTAGAGCTTTTTAATTGAACTATTGATGGAGGAAGAAGTGACGGTAGACTAGCGCTAATGTGAGAAAGATGAACAATATTGATGATCACTTTGAACAAATGAAAGAAAGGATTATTCCCTCCTCTAAAGGGGCAAATCCAGGGAGGGATTGAGGGAATATATCTCTCTTATATATTTCTCCGATTTTCGGCATTGTAAAATTAGCTGAACCAACACCTACAAATACTTCAATAATTAGTACCTATCGTATGTGTTGGATAAACGCACTTTGCTAATATTTTGTATCAATGAGCTTCCTTCCTGTACGATTGCGTATCAATTTGAAACTTTTGTATCACAATTGCGTATTAAAAATATGCCTTGTAAAGAAACACACATCACAGAAGACATGGGAGGACATGTCAGGGAGCAACAAGTCAAATTTTTCTCTCCATGACTCCTAGCGTCTCTCCTCGTCTTACGTGTCCTTCCTTATCGCCTGGTCTTGCACCAATTATTAAGCCTGGTCTTATCCTGGTATGTAAGCATCCATGCAAAACAATACGGATTAAAATATTATCCTTGTTGCACCCCTTCACCACGTCAACTGTAATGGGCATCCTGCCCAATATTTTCTATTATTTTATTTATTTAATATAAAAAAGGCATCCAGCCTATAAGTTGACGCAATCTTAGCGCGCTTGATAGAAAAGTCATCAATCTACTCTAGAAATCTAATCTAGTCATCAAGCACCTCCTGACGGCCTGCCTTCTGACATGATCATGGATAGCATTCATAGATTATTTTTCAGCAAATTTTTTTCACTAATTTCGATCGCCTGTCTAATTAAACTTGTAAGTGACTAACAAAAATGTAGTCATACCGTCATACACCAGACATTTGAATATATAACATTCATCACGGTGGTTTATTCGTGTGTAGAAAAGGCCCAAATATTCCTGTATTATGAGGCTTTAAATGTTTCATGAAACAGGCTCCTGTTATCAATCTTTTGTACTGGGAGGAGTTTTCAAGCTGTTTGGTGGAATTGCTGTAACTATTATATAGTTTTATCCAATTTTATTAATCGGAAACTCAATTGCAATAACTTATATTCCACGAATCATTCATGAGAGTAATAAGTGTAAAAAAATTGAAGGTAATTGAAAACTACATCATCATTCACGATAATATCAAACATATTTTTATAATTCACAATACACAAAAGATACACAACTTCTATTTACAAATCATAGAGATTTATTTACAAAAAAATAAAATGGCTGAACTATATAATTATTTAGATTACACAAAAAAATATATAACCGATATAATATGAACTCTTGACTTTTTAAAATATCCAGCTAAATATATAGGAACTATAAGATATTTGTTACTATATTGTACATACATTTCTTACTTTAGTAATATAAAGGCTATAACAGTTTATTCTTAAACAAAGACATTACAATTCACTCACTATATGCATTAATACAAATAATTACCTACTCATGTAACAAAAAAACTATATTAATTATATTTTATTTTAATTAGGCTAATAAATATTTTTAGAAGTTGTTCAAGTAAGAACAGTTTTATTAGGACTACTCATTGATAATGAATCAAAACTATACCTACATTAATTTATCCCCTACAGAAATAATTTTTCAAAATTTTATACCTCAAATTCTCAATACTTGATTGCTTTCCTGCTAAGAGCTTGTATTAATTTAAATTCAAAAACTATCAATAATTTTTCAGAAAAATTATCAATAGATTTTAATCAAACGTTAGTTTTCTCTCTATAAACTCTAGTTAGCCTATTGACTGCTGTTATAACCGTGATCATACATCGATTTTGTTCCTCAATTCTATAGTCTGTCCAAGCAAAGAAGACCTTCTGGCAAGATGGGAAAATTACTCCAGCTCGGTCAATATTGGTTCAAAAATTATTTATTTGGTCATAAATTGTAGATCAGAATGTTTCCTACAATTTAAAATCAAATTGATGATTTTTGAACCAAAATTGACCTAGCTGTAGTGACTTTCCCATCTTGCCAGAGGGTCTTCTTTGCTTGGACAGACTATACTACCTATTGTCTTAAATTACTTTTTTCAGAAAGAGAATGATGACCATACATAACATTTATTCTTTATTTGAAAATTATTGGGATGGAAGTTGACAAAATTGAATTCTAGTATGTGACCTGTGTAAGATGGGTCTACAGAATAAGCCTTAAAATTATTTCCAAAAAAGAAAATCCAGGTTTATTCATCATTATTGAGTTGCCAATAAATATGAAAAATATATTAGGTAAATGAAAATTAACAAATACTTGCAATTTATTACACAAATTCATCATTACAATCAGTAGCGATGATTAATGACCAGTTATAATCATTTGATCATCATCAATCCTGTATTATTATGTTCACCTGATGTGGATATAATATTTTCATATTCTTGAAAAGTTTAGAGTTTTCATTGAATCTGAATATTTTTAGGGGAAGAACTTGACTTTACTATGATTACAATTAAGCGGAAAATATTAATTGATAATAATGATCAAGATAATATTTTGTGAGAGGTTACATGTTATAAATTATAGTTTAAAACTTTTTTGGAATATTAAATACGATACTTAGAAGGGTATGGAAGGGTATAAGGGTATGGAATTCATTGACTCTATTTGTATGGTACCTATTGATCAATTAACAAAATATTTAACGTTTAAGGTGTGTTTGTATCATTGTTATAAATATTGAAAATGTTAAATCATGAAAGCCTCCGATTTTTACATACAATTTAATGATTCAATGTTTAGCTTGTATACATTATATGCTACATTCATTGCGATTAACATTTCATCTTTATTGATGGAAGCATAAAAACTTTATTATTTTAAAGCCTTGAAAAAAAGGCTATTTTTATTGTTTAAATATTGAATGTGAATTAGAAGGAAATTATATCTTTCTTTATTATTGATGCTCATTTTTGAAGAATGATAAATATTTTATTATACAATAATAAATATTATCCTGTCCAATTGAAAATATTAAGCTTGTTGTTTAAAATGCATGATTATATTGTTATTTTAGAATTTTCAACACAAAAATTATGTTGGATTACAAATGAATATTGCAAAAGTATTGAATAATATTCTTGCACGTCAAAACTTCAACAAAATTTTTCAGTAAGATATTATCTTCAGACTTCAATTCATTAAAACATGCATAATTGTAGAAGGTTTGCATAATATTCACAAATTACTTTCAATGCCTGTCAGGTACTTGACAAATTATATGTACTTATCAATAATACAAGGTATGATGAATTATTGTAACAGAAATAATAACGATAATCATGCAGCTAAAACAAAATTCTAAAACAATTATTGATCATTTCCAAGACAGTGCCACACTCATATTTTCAACAATAAATGTAAATTCTTTGAATATTTATAAAAAATTCTGTACAACTATTTATATGAGAAATGTCTACCTTTGCAACAATAAAACATAACAAATTTTAATAACTATTAACAATAACTCGAACATTTTTCAAAGTTTTTAGTAAATTTCAACAAGCTTACAGCAGAGTTTCAAGAAACACGTTCTCAAGAATGACAATTATTTGAAGAAATGATAAATTATAGAATGAGTTCTACTTATGATTTTTAAAAGGTGAGAAGTGAGTAAGAATGATACTTACAGAGACAAAAATGTTTTATGGATTCATTCTTTATAGATCAATACATATTTTCCATATGAAATAATAGAACAATAATAGAAATATTTCATGAAAATCAGCTATCCATTGGATAAAAAAGCATCCTACTTTTCATATTGTATTCTCATATTATGTATTGTGAAACGTGATAAGTGATTACTTATTATCAAAACTCATTGTGGAGCAGTAGCATCTTATTCTTATAAAACTGTTCTTTCTAAAACAATCAAAATTAAGTAAAATAAGTTACAGTAGTTCGGTAAACAATGTTGAATAATTTCCAATTCATCCATCCAAATATTTCTCATCTTCAACTCCCACAATATCTTGAACCGTGATGCTTGAGCTATCAAAATTCATCCTCATATTTTACATGCCTATTATACTGAGATGAACATTTCATGTTGAAGTTGTACAGAATCACATACTCCCCAGTTCTACGCAATAAAAAATACTACAAGAAACCCTTGTTGAAAAACTTACCTCAGTCAAACAATAGAAAAAACGTTCAAAATTTACAACAGTACCTGGGTGAATCAAATTGATTTTGATCAACATTTTTGAAATGTAGATGTTAGATTTTTAGAACATTGCTAAGTTCTGCTTTAAAAAGATTGAAAATCATATTTTCATATGGGTTTATGGGAATTAGCCCATTATTTTGACAAACATTTCAAAAATCTAATGGTTGCTCTGAAGATAACTTACCAACTCTTGAAAAAATTATAATTTTCAATAAATGTCCATCGTTACTTTTAGAATAAAACAAGGACCAGATTGAAAAGAGAGTACCGTAGGTATAAATTCTTAGCATTTTTCAATACATTGAAGAAGGTAATATTTTGTACTATTTTAGACCCGCCCCATTGGCCATGAATACTGATTTGTGTTCTTGTTCATCCACTGTGGTACGGGATGCTGGTAGTACTGTTTCCTATAGATATTAGATGATACCTGACTTCTGTCCATTAGAGGCCAACCACCTCTCACCACAGAACTTGGAAATGGATTCCACTGTTGAGGCCAGAAATACGAGTTCTGGTGTTTGCTGCTTTCCGCCCCATAATTGCTGGGATTCTCATTGGCCCATAGTTTTGTGTTGTAGCTGGTGGGCGTGGGTAGTTCTGGGAACCGGATGTAGCTGGGACGGTTGGCGGTTTGTGACTCCAGGGGAAACCGGAAGGTTGTTGTTGGCGCCACTGTTCTCATGGGTGGTTGGGGTGTGGTGGTTTTGACCACTTCCGGCTGACAGTTGGTCACTGAACTTTGACTAATTATCCTCCCATCACGCACCTGTGACACCTGATAGGATGGGTCACATTTTGTCCTCGGGTTGTCATCATTAATCTGCTGAAAACTGCCCAGTGAGTCTTTATCAAGACTTGGCACTTCTTCAACAGCTGGGAAGCGCTCCAGAGAATACTCATCCACAGTTGGTGGAGGGGTTAGAACCGAAGAAAAGTACCCAAACCTTGTGCCAGCGCTGGGTTCTGTGGTAGGACTACTTCCCAGATCCTCAAAATCACTTCCATGACTGAAAACAGTTTGTGTACTACTTACTGGAACAGTTATAGTAGACTCTGTTGTAGAATCATAATCACTCTCCTCTGTAACACTTGTAGCTGGTTCTTGTCTTTTGAATGTATTATTTGCCACAATGATCACAAACGGTTTTGAATCTGAATCTCCACTGAAAACCAATGATTCTTGTGGATGTGCACCTTCCTCATGTGTAGACTCATCGAAAGTTGTGGTAGCTGATGTTGTTGTGGTGAAGGAGAGATGTGAGGTTGATGGTGTAGTCCTTTGGAACCCTTTAAGGGTGAACACTTCATTGGTTTTGGCTGTGGATGGTGCAGGAAACAACGTTGTGTGTAATGATGAAGGTCTAGTTCTGTGGATACCTTCAAAAGGCAGGATTGTTTGAATGGTTGGATTTGTGAATTGGGTTGGGAAAGAAGTAGTTCTATCACTGGAGTCTTCACTGGTTTGCGCTGTAGCTGTTGAGGTTTGTAAGGAAGATGGTCTTGTTCTGTGAACACCTTGAAATAGAAGGTCGGGGTTTTGTGTGTTGAAAGTTGTGGGCAAAGTATGAGTTCTATGAGACTCAAATACGTCTGTTTGGGTAGTTGGTAGGGTTTGAGGTCTATGAGACCCAAACATATCTGTTTGAGTAGTTGGTAGGGTTTGAGGTCTATGAGACCCAAACACATCTGTCTGTGTTGTTGGTAATGTTCCAGGTTCATGAGACCCAAATACATCTGTCTGTGTTGTTGGTAAGGTTTCAGGTCTATGAGACCCAAATTGAGGAATATGCGGCTCAAATGAATCTTGAGACTCAAATTTATCCTGTGTTGTTGTTTGTGGTCCATGAGATCCAAACACTTGTTGCGTTCTGTGAGAAGCAAATGTTTCCACTGATGTGTGAGGTCTATGAGATCCCAGATCTGTCTGTATCCTATGTGATGACCAAACCTCATCTGTTGTGGTGGGTGATGCTAGAAAGGTGTGACTTGTAAACACGGAAGGCTTCAAGGTTTCATGTGTTACACGTGATGTAGTTGATTCATCGCTGAAATTTAGTAGCTCACTGGTGGCGTCTGTTGTGAAGGAGGTTGATGGAGGCATGGTCAGTGTTGTTGTTTCAGTCTTTTGGGTTGTTTGAGTGGTGGGTGGTGTTGTGGTAGTTGTGGTCAGCTGAGGTGGAGGAGTTGTGGTCAGGGGTTGGAGTGTGGTAGAAGTATGTGGCTTGGCAGATTCCTGCTGCGGTTTGATGGATTCCGGCTGTGGTTTTACAGATTCCTGCTGAGGTTTGATGGATTCCGACTGCGGTTTGGCAGATTCCTGCTTGACGGTTTCCTGGGCACCTCCAAGTGGTAAACTAACGTGAAAGGGACCGGGACTGTCCTTTTCGACCTTTTTACCAGGTGGAGGCGGAGCAGCAAACATTGAGTTGAAGCGTTTCAGGAGGAAATCCAGATGCGCAGCCTGGTCAACACGTACAATCTGCACGCATTTGCCTTGAGAGTCAATTTGCTGGCCTTCCTTGCAGCCCGGATTGAAGTTGGGTGCCACAAAGACCGATTTAGGTGTGATCCGACGTACTAGAGCGCCCGGTGCTGAACTGATATCAGCTGGTGCCGTGTCCTCCACTAGGAGCCAGTCGCGCCACCTCTGGAATAAAAAGAAAATAATTCATCAATATATGAATAATAATCAATAATCGATTTAAAAATGATTGAATGATAAATTTATTAAGTAATAGATGATCAAGTTTTCGATTTTAGATACAATAAATCATCTTATTTGAAAACTTGGACAGATAATACAAAGACTATGTCATATGATATTGAAAGAGTATGAGATATGACATATCATTAGAATGTGGTTTCTATTATTATTCAAATTTGATAATTTACAGCTTGATACAGTACATTTCCAAGGTATTTTGAATGCTACCAGAATATAATTATTACCATGTTGTTTTCTGTTTCATAAGAATTAAAGCACCAGATAATAATTATAAATGAATTTATTATATAGTACATTGTGTTAGGACAGTATTGGAATGTGATAGTTCCATGAAAAGTGCTTAGAATATGGTTGTTTTACCTAATTTCTTATGACATAGAACTATCATAGGCTTATACCGGACACATTCATGTCTTGTGACTTGAGACTTGTAAAGTTTCTTTGGAAAGAACATTTCATCCATTATTTTGCTTCAAAGCAAAATTTCCAAAAGTATATTTTTAATTTTCATTAGCCTACAGATTATTAACGGTGTGACAAGGGCTTAGAGAATAATTGGAAAAGACCTATTCAATGATTAATAAATTGGTTCATTCTATTTGTTGCTTGCCGAACGCGTTTCAAGGCACTGAGCCACATCTTCAGTGTATCCAGATACCTACTGAAGTTTTGTAACTACGGTATTTTTAATTTACTTTGTATGATTACCTGATCAGCACCGTCCAACGAGCGATCCTGCACCGCTGAGGAGGTTGAGGAGGCGACAGTGAGGAGTAGCAGCAGTGGGAGGAGGAGGAGCAGCCTCAAGAGCAGTGAGGAGGAGGAGGCACGCACACATCGAGACATAGCCTATGCAACCAACTCCCCCGGCTCTGCCATCAGACTGAAACACAGAAAAACGAAAATAATGAGATGAGTTGAGAGGATATCAGGCGATAGAAATCGTCAAATACATTGTAAATCACAGTTAGTATAATATATATGGAATTCAAACAAACAACATAGGAATGCTGGAAACCGCACATCGATAATTCAAACGTTTCAAAGTTACTTTGAAACAGAGTGGACGATTCCATTTAGTAAGCAGTAAACTTTTGTTAATAAATAATAACAAAAGTAAAATATTGTTAGTATCAATACAATAGTTTATTAATACAACAGCATCATAATTATAAACTATTACTTGTATGAATTTTGGATGAATTCTACCTTCTTCATTTTAAGACAATGTAATGAGTTGTTTCATTGCCAATCTGTACAGTACTGTACTATAATTGCACAATGTGTTACCAAACAGTGCGATGGATTATTTAAAAGAAGTCCGTTTTTGTGAATTGATTAATAATTTTTAGAAGTTTATTATCGCATCACAACATAATTCTTGTATTTCATTCTCACATTTCTTCAACGCAGGGCCTTCGCGTGGGGTGTGCGGAGTGTGCGACCGCACAGGGCGCCACGGCCAAGGGGGCGCCGTGGCGGCTGATGCAAAAACGAGAAATTTCAATTGGGCTATTAGAATAATTTTTTCACTATTCGATAAAAAACGTATTTTACCAACAACTTGAATCCACAAGAAATTATTTCCTCTGCATAGTAATGAATTGCTCAATTGAAAAACCACAATTAATGTAGTCTGAGAAGTAAGCTAAGAAACGCCCCTCTTAAAATTCATTCTACTGTTGGCTGACAATGTCGACAACCACCTTAGGCCCATTCTAGACGAGCATTGACAACGCCGCGTTTTCGACGCGTAGGGAACGCGTGCTCGACAGAAACCATTGCTTAAATGAGCTTGATTGTCTACACGAGCGAGATGAATGCGCACGCATTTAACACAATGGATTCTGTCGAACATGCGTAGAAAACGCGGCGTTTTCAACGCTCGTCTAGAATGGGCCTTACACTCTGTCGACCAATCACAAGCCAGTTTCCGATAAAAACTTCTCCCTAATATTTTCAATGGATTGTTGTAGTTTTTCAAACTTTTTTCTGGCATGAGGTCGGAATTAGATAGTTTGTTTATTTATTAGAAAAGTTAATTCAATTATATTCATCGCATAAAAGAAGAATTATTGATTATAAGATGGGAGTGCGGAATCATATTTTCATCTCATTTCATACAGCATAAAACTAATGAAGTTAAGAGTACTGGCCTATAAGCTACACAAAGTGAAACTATAATGTACAAATGTACTAATTATGAGTACAAATTCTATAAATAAATTCTTCAAATACCAACTTGATAGAATCTTACCAGACTGAATTCATAAATGAGTATTATATTAATTAGCACAAGATCGTCAATAGTAAATCAGCGTAATTTTTTGTGTGTGTCCCACCATCCATTTTGTTTTTTGCTAGCATCCATTTTGTAAGACAAAACCCACGAAACACTGTAAACCAATAAGAAAAAAGCAGGCCGGGCACGAAGGCGTGTCCAAGTCAAATCTGAAACATCACCCGTCAACTGCTGCCATCTACAAGTTAAATTTGGAAATTTTTCTAACCTATGTTTTCAGCCATTTTGATCGTAGGCGGAGCTTGGAGGCATGTTCAATGGAAGTCGAAGCAATTCACCCTATTGCTACTGCCATCTGCTGGCTGAATTCGGAACTATTTCGAATGTTATTGAAGAAAGTTGGATAGAGCAGTGAAAGTGGCTGAAATCTTCAATTTGCTTGTTATTGATTTTCCGATTTTTTTTTAAACATCTTTATTTCCAGTAAAATTAAATATTTATGATGAGACACAATATTTGTCTGTGAAAAATGAATTATTCGTTTCCTTATGTGCTTCCAAGCCAATACTAAAAATTAATCAATAATTGAAAATCAAATATTTTAATGATTAAGTACGGTACAATGTGACAGTTTTTCTCAATGTAGCTATTTTTTATTAATTCCTATAGGCTTCTGCATATCACATATCCAATACATAAAAATACGAAACAATACGTTTGAATACATTCAAATAAGCAAGTCCCTATAATCCTTTTTGCCAAACCACGTCCAACATTTGGATTGCTTATGAGAGAAATGTGAACATGCAAGGCAGCTTGAATCATGTTTGGCATTGGATTGGAATGTGTTGGATTGCATTATTGTTTGGTAATGGGGGAGGGGGCGCCTGCCAAAATCTCGCACAGGACGCCAAAAAACCACGCGAGGGCACTGCTTCAACGTACCAACTCTGCTGATTGAAACGATAGTTTTATATCATTGAAATTTTTAGCATAAAATAAATTCCCTAACATTGAAAATAGGTTTTGTTTCTTCTCTCTATCCTCTCCATCTAGGCTACCTCAGCTTCTATACAGCCTCCTTTCTAGTAGCTACTGTCTTCTTCTTCCTGTTCTTCTTCTAAATTTTATTGCAGCTACCTCACTTTACTGTAATAGGCTAGCTAGCTACTGGACTTTGAACTTCTTCCTTCTTCTTCTTCTTCTTCTTCTTCTTCTTCTTCTTCTTCTTCTTCTTCTTTTTCTTCTTCTTCTTCTTCTTCTTCTTCTTCTTCTTCTTCTTCTTCTTCTTCTTCTTCTTCTTCTTCTTCCTTCTTCTTGTTTCTTCTAATTCTACTACTACTTCTTCTTCTTCTTCTTCTTCTACTACTACTTCTTCTTCTTCTTCTTCTTCTTCTTCTACTTCTACTACTTCTTCTTCTTCTTCTTCTTCTTCTTCTTCTACTTCTACTTCTTTTTCTACTTCTACTTCTTCTTCTTCTTCTTCTTCTTCTTCTTCTTCTTCTTCTTCTTCTTCTTCTTCTTCTTCTTCTTCTTCTTCTTCTTCTTCTTCTTCTTCTTCTTCTTCTTCTTCTTCTTCTTCTTCTTCTTCTTCTTCTTCTTCTTCTTCTTCTTCTTCTTCTTCTTCTTCTTCTTCTTCTTCTTCTTCTTCTTCTTCTTCTACTACTACTACTACTTCTACCGACTTCTTCATAATATTTTGTTCTTTTTCCACCTCCACTTATTTTACTCCTAACCACATTCTTCTCCTGTTTCCTCCTTTCTTTTTCCTCCTCGTCTCTTCCTTTCACATCTTCTTGTAGACTCCTCTTTGTGTTTTCTCTTCTCTGCTGGGTTTATTGCTTTTAAAAAGTCGTTCGTCAACACAGCTATACTGGACAGTAACATAGAAATATAGGTGAACATGGGTAGTCTGTCCAAGCAAAGAAGACCCTCTGGCAAGATGAGAAAATGACTTTGGCACGGTCAATATTGGTTAAAAAATATTGATTTGGTCTCAAATTTGTAGATCAGAATGTTTCCTACGATTGAGACCAAATCAATCGGTTTTAAACAATATTGACCGAGCTGGAGTCATTTTCCCATCTTACCAGAGGATTTTCTTAGCTTGGACAGACTATACCTGTAATCATGTCCTGTAGTATATAGAAATCACAATCCTCAGGTAACAGACCTTTATCCACCTCAAATCTGATGCTATTTATTGCTAATTATTGTTATGTTGGTAATAATGCAATTATTGTTATGGTCCACATCATCTTCAGTTTAAACTGACAGTCCAAAACAGCTGTAGTTTAAACTGACAGTCCAAAACAGCTGTAGATCAGCTGTTCAACGATTCAACTGTCAGTACGATCTGACAGTTGATGTGTACCCTAACAACAGATAGATTCTCGATTGTACATTAGTTTATTGTAGGCACTGGTAAACATGGATACCAAATAGTACAATTACTATCAAGCAAATTCTCTTATCTTGTTTGCATTGTGATAACTGGAGTTTCCCCAGCTTCATCCAATAACAACAAACATTATACAATCAAATTATAACAGTGTACTTGTTGAATCTGTGGTTTGACAATATCATTGTCTTTCAATTCAATATAACAGTTTAGGCAGTACCGCATTTCCCACTAGGCCCAGGCCTAGGGCGCGAAATTTTGGGGGCGCAAAATTTTAAGAAGCGTGTATGGATAAGATATGATCGGGCAAGCGTTTTAGATATAAAAGTGCTTTATTGATAAAAAAACAATTTCCCGGGGAAAGACACTGACACAACAACTCTGACGACTTAATTCTCAATAATTATGATAAATCAGTCAAAAGTATGATTTATTGTATGTTTGTTGATAATTTCCGTGATAACCCTGGACAAATAAGGGATTTCTGAAAAATCCGCCCGGACGTTTTAAAATGACCAAAATAAACCGGACATGTCCGGGGAATAGAGGACGGATGGTAACCTTACTATTGTTACACATATACTCGTACATATTGAACATATACATATTGTTGATAGCGATAAAAACCCGCATCACCTGATATTATCATTCACCTGGCTTCATTATTTACATCATTTCCTTTTTCTACTTGTTTCTTTGTATTTTTAATTTTCCACGAAGCCTTTTTTCGAATACAAGTTTCTGGTATCATTCCGACATGATTTGATCCCATCAAAAATTGTTCAAGATCATTAAAAATTTCATTTAATAAGATCAAAAGAAACTCCCCATTGAATATTCAATTTGCATTCTATCAAATTTGAAGTGATTTGTTTTGACAGACATAGCATACTCTTCCAATAACAGGTGCAGTTCTTGATTACATTCCGTTCGCAACATCTATAGATATAAACGGAGTGCGTTGGTGAGTATACAGCGTTCTATAAATAGGTATACTGAAGAGGACATTGGAGTTGTCCTTGACTTGCCTCTCAGACAGAAAGAACAGTGAAAGCAATCCGCTATTATCATTTAAACGACGAGGTGTTCAACAATAAACCAATTATTCACATATTTCACTTAGGGTACTTTTCATTTCGTTTGTTTGGGGGTTTTCTTGCCGAATGTGTACGTATAACTTCATACGGACCTGGAAAAACATTGTTATGTATTCATATTATAGACTATTAATAGTATGGTGCATGGTATTGTTATAGACTTATTGCATAATATTATTGAAAACGGTATTTATTTCTCTATTCACGAAAGCACAATAATAAATAGGTGAAAACACAGACACATGTTCCAAACGTCTTCACAGCTTTTGCAAATTTCTATTCTCAAAATGAAAAGTGTGATGAGTTTGATTGATGGATTGATAGTAATCTAATGTGTTTAGGAGGAAGAGGAGGTGGAAAAAGAGTGGGAAGAAGAAGAAGAAGAAGAAGAAGAAGAAGAAGAAGAAGAAGAAGAAGAAGAAGAAGAGGAAGAGGAAGAAGAAAGGCGAGAAGGAAGCAAAGTAATAAAAAAAATAATTATCATCTTCCCAAGATTAGCTAGCAGCGAAAAAATCGTAAAAATTTCAATCTTCTAAAAATCTTCTCTCATCTGCATCTCACCACTGTACTTTGGTTTGTAGTACAGTACTTCCGTTAAAAGGCAATTACACGGTCGAGAAGCAGTGACAAGAAGACGGCGAAGGAGAGGACAAGGGAAAAGAAGACGGCGAAGGAGAGGAGAAGGGGAAAAAAGAAGCGGAAGAAGAAGATACAGAGAAGTATAGGAAGGACAAGGGAAGAAGAAGGAAGAAGAAGAAGAAGAAGAAGAAGAAGAAGAAGAAGAAGAAGAAGAAGAAGAAGAAGAAGAAGTTGAAAATACAGAGAAGTATAGGAAGGAGTGTACTAAATAGACAGGAAGAAGAAAGTAGTATTAGCAGCAGGCGTGTCAAAGAAATTTAATAGAAAAACTGACAATAAAATTACGGTAGCTAGAATTTTTAAACGTCTCTACTAAAATAATGTTATTGAATTTTACATTGAGAATATAATTCAAAATGGGATATACTTGTTTAAAGGGTCTAATATGGTTCAATGTTAAGTGTTATTTGAATATTCAATAGGAATTGATTTTTTTAAATATATTTGAAGGCCCGGGTAGATAAATTAGCTATATTGATTTTACTACAAATAGTATCATGTGAAATAATTTTTTCAGATTTTCAAAGGGGTTTGATTGTAGTATCCTACTTTAGTAAAAAAATAATGACATTTATATAGATAGATACTGTATTTATTTTATTAAATATACTCCAGAATAAAGTACCAATTGAACAGAACATACAATAGTAATATTGTTCCAACTCAATATTGCCGAATAATCACTATCTTGATTGCATGACTCGTTATCAACAGTTTGAATAGTCTGGTCGAGCAAAGAAGACATTCTGGCAAGATGGGAAAATGACTCTAGCTCGATTAATATTGGTTCAAAAACTATAAATTTGGTCTTGAATTGTAAAGCAGAATGTATTTACCAATTTGATACTGAATTGATGATTTTTGAATCAATATTGACCGAGCTGGAATCATTTTCCCATCTTGCCAGAATGTCTTCTTTGCTCGATCAGACTTTTATCAGCCTCCTTGACAGTTCACGGGTTCACAGTCAGCTTTCTACTGAGGATGACAAGGAAATTACTGTATAGGAGACTCCAAATATTAAGGCGGTTAGTTAATGACTGTTATCGATACTCAGGATAGTCTGTGAGCTGTCTGCACGAGTACATATATTGAAACGAGAGTAACCCCATCTATACAGGATGTTTCAGGAGGAATGTGCAATACTTCTCAGTTTCTCAGGCTGATTCCTTACACCAAGTAGACGAAAAAGTTCCATGGGACAAACCCTCAAAAACTATTTGTTACCGAGATAACAATGGCGGAAAACTGAGATTTTTCAAAAAATATTAATTTTTTAGAGGTTTTAGAGAGGTTCTAAAGTAAGAAATTCCTATTTAAAATTAACTGAGAAACTCAATGGTAGCAGTTTCAAGTTTGTAACTTTAACAATTATTGAGATAATTGGAAAAATATGCTAAAAAACGCCATTTTTCAACAATAAGGGTTATAACCGGATAAGGAATCATAAATTTGTATTTTCTATTAATGGAAGTTGAAGAGAGTGGGATTCTGTAGAAAAAGTTAAATGGCGGCGATTGTGTAAATTTTACCCAAATCTCAGAAATAGCGATCAAAAATCGCAAAATCGCTACTAAACACAAATTTATCACTTGTGCTATGTTTTGTCAATTTTGCGACTTTTGATCACTAGTTCTGAGATTTGGGTAAGATTTATACAATCGCCGCCATTGAACCTTTTTCTTGAGAATCTGACTCTTTTCAACTTCCATTAATAAAATAGTATATTTCGTACCTAGGGCCGAAAATGTGCGTTTACCGGCTCGAAATCGGTTTTCAAGTCCGAGGCCGTAGGCCAAGAAAAGGTCTAGAAAAGATTGAGAGACGGAATATTACATTTTCGACCCGTGGTATCGAACTTTATTTTTCGGCACACAACATCGATGAAAACAAAACAAAATAAAAAATTAGTTAATCAGTTCCAAGAACAGCTAGACCAGTAACCTTATTATGCTATCTTCGCCTATACTGAATTTGGAGTAGGTACCATCTCCTTGCTATTAAAACTTCGCGTCAATAGTTTATTGATTTACTGACTGAATATTACTTTATAACTATCAGTGTATTCGATTTTCTTAGTCAAGAAACGTTTAAGCCCAAGATAATTCTTGTACGATCATCCTAAATTGTACAATATCAATTCAAAGTTGTTGATTTTCGACAGATATTGGCTAACATAGATGCTTAGTCTAGTTGCATTATCACCCGCTAGATGGCGCTGGCTAACCTGCTAGACAAAGTAACACAGAGTCTGACAACAATAATATTGTTCAAACATGGATTTCACGTTAATCATTATTCAACAGTTAATCAATACAAACATTTTTAATCTTATCAAAGTTGAAGTATTAGTTATTGAAGCAGTTTTCCTTTATTATTCAACTACTGATTAATGTGAAAACTTTCAACGTTCAGTTCTCTTGACAAGGGATCTTACCAATCAAAATAACAGATGAGAGACTACCTTTACATTGAAATACAGATATGTCGACATTGACTCCCAAAACAGCTGACATTTAATCCAATCAAACCCTTATTGTTGAAAAATTGCGTTTTTTAGCATATTTTTCCAATTATCTCAATAACGGTTAAGTTACAAACTTGAAACTGGTTTCATTGAATTCCTCAGCTAATTTTACATAGGAATTGATTATTTTAGAACCTGAGTGAAGCCTCTAAGAAATTAGAAAAATTCATATGTTTTGAAGAATCTCAATTTTCCGCTATTGTTATCCCGGTAACAAAGAGTTTTTGGGGTGGTCCCATGGAACTTTTTTGTCTACTTGGTGTTAGGAGTCAGCCTGAGAAGTATTGCACAATCCTCGTGAAACACCCTGTATAAATATGCATATGGCTTTGTTGTGGGGAGCTACCCATAAGAGGGTAGGTTCCACTCGCCTTGGTCACAATCTGGTCACCCATCCGAAAGCAGTCCATAGTGTTTGTGACAGTGAAATCCCATCTATAATTATTTTTTACTAAAATTAAAGAGTCAAAAATCAAAGAGTCAAATTAAATATGTACCGTACCTATGGAGTAGTCACAAGTCACTAGACAATCTCAGTTTAATAATTTCAATTTTCAAAATATTTTAGGGATGAATGGCTCTATTAAATAAGACGAACTTCTCAAAAATGTCCATTCTATGTAAATAAAATCAAGAACTATCACATTTTCTCATAATGGGAAATTGTGGTTATATCGACTGAGGAACTTCTTCTGAACCCCCCACTAATAATCCATGTGCTAATAATAATTTGAAACATTGATTGGAACTATAATTCAGTCACAGTTTTATAATAATTAAATCAATAATCACCACAATTTCCTATCTTAGGAAATTGAGGTTATGTCTACTGAGGAACTTCTTTGGAACTCCCCACTAATAAACCATATACGCTAAAAATAATAATGACAGATATCCTATACAGAGAAAACATTATTAAGACATTAAATAAATCTATAGTTGTAACTATATCACGTGATAGTGCACTTACAACTATCGATTCTAAGTTGACGACCTTGTAACTAATGCAGTGAAAGGTGATCTAGTCGACTACAGTTGATCAAGTGACAGTTAACTAAGGTCAAAATAAGTTGGCACTGATTTGAAATGGGATGAGCAGTTTTATGATTTGATTAGTCAGGCTCGCTTCGCTCGATTGTTCCATTTTATCAACGGGCAGGAGTACCGATACTCTAGAATTTCCAGGACTGGTCTCAGGATGGTTTTGGAATCTCGTGGAGAATTTACAGAAAATGGTTTGAATTTTAAGCACCTATTAACAATAAATCAGGTTGAATCAGATTTACAGTTTGGATTGTGCTGTATCAAATGAAAACATTCACGCACAAGCCTTGGTAAACAAGCGCTTACAATCAGATTTTCATATACAACATGTGAGCACTCTCATAGTCTGTCCAAGAAAAAAGACACTCTGGCAAGATGGGGAAAATAACTCAAGCTCGATCAATTTTAGTTCAAAAATTATCAATTTGATCTCAAATTGTAGGAAACAGTTTGATCTACAATTAAAAACACATTTATTGAAAAAATATTGACCAAGCTGGAGTCATTTTCCCATCTTGCCAGAGGGTCTTCTTTGCTTGGATAGACTAAACGCAACCTGGACACATTACAGAGAAAGGTGTGGTTTCAATGTTCTTGGGTTATGGTACCCTACCCCACTAGTTCAGGATGTGGAACATTGGTATCATAAAACATAAATTCCTAGTTGTCTGTTGTACTGACTATTAACAATTAACACGATTTAATGGAATGAAGTTCCATTGAAAGGTGTCTAATACAAATAGTACAACATCACACATTTCAAAATAGAAAGTGTGACTTATAGACTGAAAGTACTTTACAGCATGCAATTATAAGGAAGGACCACACTATAAAAGCCTAGGTACTATAATACTAAGAGTAGGTATAGTCTGGTCGATAAAGAAGACATTCTGGCAAGATGGTAGAATGACTTCAGTTCGGTCAATATTGGTTTGAAAATCATTAATTTGGTCTCAAAGTGTAGAGAAGAATGTTTTCTACAATTTATTAGTCCAAAATTTATACTCATCTATTTTGTTTTCCATCTTGAACTGCTGGTAAATATTCCGCTTATAATAACAATTATTGACTGCAGTGTCGTGTAAAATAGTTCAGAGTGCAAAATTAATAATTTTTGTACCAATATTGAAAAATCTGGAGTCATTTTACCAGAATGTCTTCTTTGCTCGACCAGACTATCTACTAAGAAAAGAATATTCTTCTTCATTGACGGTACAGTACTTTGAATTGATGGCCAGAAGTTGAATTCAATTAATTACAACAGTAGCTTATTTTAGTTCATTTAATTTATCCATCAAATCAGGACTAAGTATTTAAGAGGTCCTGATCAAATCCATATTAAAACGCTTCATCAGAATCAGCTCGATTCATTTGAGCTCATCATAATAGCCTAATCATAATAATTGGAGTATTAAAATATTCTAAAATCTACAGCTCTGCACTATCTGGCTCCAATCTAAATTAGAATTTTTTGAAGTCACCCATTTTGTATCACGGAAAAACAGGAGGTAGCCAACGCCATCTACTGACAGACTAGGAAACTAGCTCACCCTCATAAAACCCATCAAAGCTCAACAAGTTAGTCGCCGCCCTTCTGGCTTGTGATTGGCTGGAGGCGTGGCCTGTTTGAACTGGGCGACTGTGAAAAGTGGGGAGAGCCAATCGTATTGCGAGAACATTTTTGAGGCGGCCTTACTACTTTCCTACTTCGTACAGCTGGTAGCGAGTTGCAATTTCCATATTAGTATTGATTCTATGTTCCGTTGATTGCTTTGTATATTTTTCCAGAGAATATTTCGTATTCAAATCTGTTTGATTCTAAAAAATTGAAACTTCAATAGTGTAGTAACTTGATTTAATAAACTAAATTATATATTTTTTAATGTTAAACTGCTATTTACACATATTCTATGTTACTGAGTTATTTAGCTACTTCGATTCACGTCTTTTTCGTATCCTTCTCCATTGATATCTATCAATCATCTCCTTTTTTAAAATCTTAAAAATTTTGATTTCTCTTTTCCTTCTTATTCTTATACCCAATTTTAAACTATTGTATTGAGTCATTATTCTATTATTCGAACTGGAATTCAATCTTCTATGACTTCTCCCTTTCCTCTCAATCAATTCATTGTAATTCTTCTACCCTTTTTCTTTGCTTTTATATTGCATTGTTCCAGAAATTTAGAAATTCCTACAAATTTTTGTACGTTACTCTAACCTTGCAATAAACTGTAGTATAGATCTGAACATTTCATACAGCCATTTTCGTCTACTGATTTTAATTCAATTTTCCTCTCTTTCTCATCTTATTTTTTCTTTTCTTCTTCTTCTTCTTCTTCTTCTTCTTCTTCTGATCTTCCTCTCTCCCTCTCACTAATTTTCATCCTCACGCCTAGTTTCTTCTCGTCACTAC
The DNA here is from genome assembly GCA_017141385.1 of Sogatella furcifera. NCBI lineage: Eukaryota > Metazoa > Arthropoda > Insecta > Hemiptera > Delphacidae > Sogatella > Sogatella furcifera. The sequence continues at coordinate 2,554,200 of CM029554.1, forward strand.
TTCTATCATCTCTTTCTACTCCTCCTCTATCTTCACTCTACTTTTTTGTCTATTCGTAACCTTTTTCTTCTCCTTCATCATCTTTTTTCTATCATCACCCAACGTGTGAAGTGGCATTTTTAAAAAGGTTGTCTATTATCACAGTAATCAGCACTGTTAAGTTATTATGAGAGTAAAGTGAAAGTAGGCTAGACAAAGGATGTGTACAGTCAGTCCAAGCAAAGAAGACATTCTGGCAAGATGTGAAAATGACTCCAGCTCGGTTAATATTGGTTCAAAAATAATGAATTTGGACTCAAATTGTAGGAAACATTCTGATCTACAATTTGAGACTACAATTTAGGATTTTTAAGCAATATTAACCGAACTGGAGTCATTTTCCCGTTTTTCAAGTATGTCTTCTTTGCTTGGACAGACACATGAGATGAGCTTGCCTGTTGTTTTAAACTCTTCTTCTCCATCTTCCGCACTGTTTTTCTCCTCCCCCTCCAACTCCTCGTCCACCACCTCATCATCATTCTTCTTCTTCTTCCTCATTCTTCTTCTTCTTCTTCTTCTTCTTCTTCTTCTTCTTCTTCTTCTTCTTCTTCTTCTTCTTCTTCTTCACCTCCTGAGACTTTTAAACGAGTCTACCGCACGGCATCGACGTATATGATTGAAACTGAAAGTTTGGTAATTTTTCAACGGCATAATCACTATCTCACCACTCAAATGGGATAGTTTAATGTATGATGGGACCTGGGAAGCAACTAAGAAACACTTTCTAACAATATGGGAGCGCTTAATGGTATGTACGTACTTTTAAGGTGCCGTCAATTCAACGAATTTTCGAGGAACCAAATTTCAACTCATCGTACATTAATATTATTAATGAACTATACACATTTATAATTATATATATAACTATAATTATAAAAATAGCTGAATGGAAAGTGATGAATGAAGTTAATATTGGAACACTATAAAATGAACTGGTTCGACTTTTCTATGTTCACCTTCATTCTAGCTTACTGGTTATATAAAAAAATTATTGTTATAAAACACTAGCCGGCAGGCTCGCTTCGCTCGCCTTCTCAGCCTAGCCAGGGACTTCGCCCCCTGAACCCCCTACAGTATCGGCAGTGTAAGTAAGCCAAACAGTCTCGCTTCGCTCGCCTTCAAAACCTCTGTCAGTGTAAGCTGAGACAAACAGGCACGCTTCGCTATGCCTTTTAATGAAAGTGATTACTGGCGTACTCTTGAACGGATTTCAAAAATATTTCAACACAACATTTCTATACATTATCTGAACCTGTCCACCAAATATCAACATTTTCTACCGATTGGTTCTCGAAAAAATACTAAAACGCAGAAAAACTCAAATATTTAGCGTATCCTTATGAAGTTTCAAGAATCCTTTCATAGCGCGCGTCTAAACGTCCAACTGAACATGCCTGCAAAATTTGAACGCATTCGGTACAGTGGATTTTTAGTTCTGGTGATGAATAAATGAATGAATGAATCATGCCATTTCGCTTTTATAAAAAGAAATTAAACATGACATTAAACAAAACATTGAATACGGTACTATTTTTGATTGTTTCTATTTCTATTTGGACTTGCTGTATGATCCATATCTACTTTATTTGTTCATTTATACTCTTATAGATGAATAATCGATGAATATATATTTAGAATATATGGCGAATATATATTTAGAAAATAGTTATAACTTCTAACTTGATCTAGGTCTAGAAGAAGCATACATCTTAAAAAAGGGGAATAGAAATATTATTATTAATCGAGAACCAAATACAGTACTTAATTGGCATTTAATTTTATTGTGTTGTTCAAATATTTCCCATGACATTTGTATTAATTTTATCATGTGATAAAATTAAATTTGTATTAATTTTATGATTGTTACACTTTTCTCTACAAATGAAACAATTTCAATTTCAAATAGCTGCTGACAAGTATTGAGATCAAGGTTATTAATATTAGTAAAGTATTATTCTAATCAAAGGCTTAAACCCGATACATGTCTGTAAAAATAATACTTCTAAGGTTTTTTAAAAAAGGGTATTTGATTTTTCATTTTATTTATCAATTTATTTGAGTAGGCAACATCATAATACAATGTAGATGGTATATGTAAGTTACATGAGTACTGTTATGTAGGCTACTCTTGAGTCTTGATGGTTGATAAGTTGGGAATAAACAGTGGAAAATTGATTGAAATCAATAATATCAAAATGTTTGCTTCATCCTTCAGATGAAGCTTCGCATTCTGGTTTTATGTATTGTTTATTTATTTAATTCATGTGCAATTATGTTAGTGAACCAAATATTGCCGTGATATAAGATATGAACCATGGTTCTTGATTGAATCAATATTTGTGCCAAATTCATTGTTTTCATCATAGTTTATATAACAGATTTAGCCTAATATTTATCAATAAAATGGAAAGGTAACTTCTACAACAGAAATTTCATTTTTCAATAATTTATTTTGAAAGAATAGGTCATAAAAATATTGTTTTCCATCAGTAAAAAATATGTTTCTCCAGTCCTACAACAATATATAAACCTGTCCACGAAATAGATTGAAACAGCTATCGTGTTCCAACATGTTCCCAAACACATTCAGGTCTACTGCACCCACTGGCGGCTCGTACCCACAAAACAGGTGAAGTGCCCGTATCTTCTACTACACATCACTTCACCTGTTTTGTAGACACGAGCCGCCAGTGACTGCTCCTTTCTCGAAACCTGTTCCTGATAAGTATATCTATATCTTATGAATATGCTTGGATATTTTCTCTTGTATTCATATGGCATGACAGTTTCAGTATATCTATATTATTTTCTATTGTAGTCTATAGTCTGACCAAGCAAAGAAGAGCCTCTGGCAAGATGAGAAAATGACCCCAGCTCGGTCAATATTGATTCAAAAATTATTGATTTGGTCTCAAATTGTAGATCAGCATGTTTTCTACAATTAAGACAAATTCAATAATTTTTGAACTAATATTGACCGAGCTGGAGTCATTTTCCCATCTTGCCAGAGGCTCTTCTTTGCTTGGTCAGACTATACTACACTGGTCTGTGACCAGACTGACCCACAGACAGAGCTATACAAAATATAACAACAAAATCCCTTAGATACACAAACAAAAAAAAAACAACAACTTCTTCTTCAACAGTTACAAACAAACAGAAATAGTTGAAAATTTGAAGCTAACGTTACACCTAACGTTGAAACAACCCTTTGCAAACACAAACACACACAAACCCAAATACAACCCTCTTCTAACAAATACGTTAGAAGCAAACTTCTTGTATAGTCTGTCCAAGCAAAGAAGACCCTCTGGCAAGATGGGAAAATGACTCCAGCTTGGTCAATATTTGTTCAAGAATTATCAATTTGATATCAAATGGAAGGATACAATTTGATCTACTATTAAGACCACATTTATTTTTAATGTAGTCTTATTAGTAGATCAAATTGTGTCCTACAATTTGAGATCAAATTGATAATTTTTGAACCGATATTGACCGAGCTTGAGTCATTCTCCCATCTTGCCAGAGGGTCTTCTTTGCTTAGACAGACTGTACTGCACTGGCGGATCGCGCCCATGAAACAGGTGAAGTGCCCGTATCTACTACTGTATAGCACTTCACCTGTTTCGTGGGTACGAGCCGCCAGTGCTATACTGGCATACATATCAGTAGTCTATTTATGTAGTGATGAGCATAACAAATGTGTAGAGCCAAACCAGAAAAAGGGGAAAATAATGATAGCCTAATATTGTTTTCTACAATAATAATTCTCTGATTTTCAACACAATATTATTGCTCTATAATATTGGAAAACGAAGAAATCATTCAGTTATTATGTATAGTCAAGATGACATTCTGGCAAGATGGGTAAATGACTCCAGCTCGGTCAATTTTGCTTCAAAAATCATAAATGTGATCTCGAATTGTAGGAAACATTCTGATCTACAATTTGAAACCAGATTTACATTTTTTGAAACAACATTGACCGAGCTGGAATCATTTTAACATCTTGTTAGAATGTCTTCTTTGCTTGGGCAGACTATAACTAATAACTGAGTATTTACATAGTTTTCTATAATAATAATTATTATAGAGAAATAATATCGTATTAAAAATCAGAGAATTATTATTGCAGAGAATCTCATCATTTCCCCCCTTCTTTGGTTACAATACCATTCAATTTTTAATACCCTATGAAAATAATTCATTATTACATTCTAGTTCAACAATCACTCACCAGATGGTGACACTTTTTCGAAAAGTCACGAACCATTTCTATTGTTGTGGTCAGTTGACTTATAAATTCAAGCAGCCTCTATATAGTCTGTCCAAGCGAAGAAGAGCTTCTGGCAAGTTGAGAAAATGACTCCAGCTCGGTCAATATTGGTTCAGAAAGTTATTGATTTGGTCTTAATCGTAGGTAACATTTTAATCCACAATTTGAGATTAAATTTGTATTTTTTGAACCAATATTGACCGAGCTGGAGTAATTTTCTCATCTTGCCAGAGGCTCTTCTTTGCTTGGTCAGACTATACCTATACATACTTCCTTTTGTGCTAGGACTTGAGCACCGATATACCTGTATATATTCTGTCAGTACCCATTCAAGCAAACAGGGGTAGGGGATTCAAATGTTGATTATATCTATATTTAACGAGTAGATAGCCATGGTTATACGACTAAATATGTATTGTATACATCTATATCATTGTCAGACCCTTTCCTATGCAAAAGGACAATAACTTCAGTTCGGATTATAGGTCTGTGGCATAGAACTTTATTATTATTCTCACTAAATGGTCTGTGGTCACCTTCGACTATATATAATTATATTGTCGACAATATATGTATGGTGGAAGGTGGTCACTGTCAAACTTTCCCTTTCCTGAAACCCTATAGGTCTACTAGTCCCTATCTACCAGATACATAGATATACTGGCTTGGGAGAACCATATATTTCTAGAAATTTGTATAGATATAATAACAATGGTGCCCAGGTGTTACCGTTATCTAGACTGATGGCAGAAAGATCGTTGACTTTTGGCTAGAACCATGGCATTGGAGTTGGACTAGACTTGATGAATTTGACGAGAAAATTATCAATCCATTGAAAAATTAATGCATTGATTAATCATTTCCTATTATTTATTATAAACGGTATAATATCAATATATTTATTATCAAGTTCCACCGTTCTGTATTTTTTGTTCTTGGAGGAACTAAGCAGGCCTATAACTTTACTTATAAAAGGAAAGCACTATAAGTTAATAATAAGTTTAAGTTTAGTTCAAGTCAAGTTTTATAACTTAACCATAAGTTAAGTTTTACTGTAAGTGAAGTAAAGTTCTATAAGTATATTCAACTTCGCAAAAATCGCAAAATTGACAAGAGTGATGAATATGTGTTTAGTAGCGATTTTGCAATTTTTGATCGCTATTTCTGAGATTTGGGTGAGATTTACACAATCGCCGCCAGTTAACTTTTTGTTTAGAATCCGACTCTCTTCAACTTCCATTAATAAAAAATACAATTTTATAATTCCTTATCCAGTTATAACCCTTATTGTTGAAAAATGGCGTTTTTTAGCATATTTTTTCAATTATCTCGATAACCTCTAAAGTTACAAACTTGGAACTGGTTTCATTGAATTCCTCAGCTAATTTTACATAGGAATTGATCATTTTAGACCCTCACGAAAGCCTCTAAAAAATTAGAAAAATTGATATATTTAAAAAAATCTCAATTTTCCGACATTATTATTTCAGTAACAAAGCGTTTTTGGGGGTTGGTCCCATGGAACTTTTTTGTCTACTTGGTGTAAGGAATCAGCCTGAGAAGTATTGCACATTCCTCCTGAAACACCCTGTATAACTGATTGTTTTGTTTACATTACATTACATTTAATGAGGCCATGATTGCCAGGGAAATTGAGGTATAAGGCTATACTAGCTTCAGTTTTTGCTTCCAATAATTTATGATTTCAGTTAATGATGATTATCAATCGCTAAACTAAGATAACACGGTAACTCAATCAAAACAATAAAGGCTATACTCTGCCCAAGCAAAGAAGGCCCTCTGGCAAGTTGGGAAAATGACTCAAGCTCGGTCAATTTCTGTTCAAAAATAATCAATTTGATCTCAAATTGTGGGGAATAATTTTATCTACTATTAAGACCACATTTATAAATTCTTGAACAAATATTGATCAAGCTAAACTCATTTTCCCATCTTGCCAGAGGGTCTTCTTTGATTGGACAGACTATATAAAAAAGTGATAGAAAAAGAATAAGGAAACTGTCAAATAGCAAATTTGTAGCATGTAACATGTAACTGATGCAAAAAAGTTATGCGATTTCTGCTCATTGCCGCTTCAACAGCCAATGTCGACAGTTGACAATAATAATTAGAGTTGTCATTTAGTTATGCCTAGAAGATGTTCTTGAAATTGATAAGAAACATAGAAGCTTCAAATCAGCTGTTCGTAGGTTCAGTTTAAGTCATGAAGATTAGAGTTGTCATTTAGTTATGCATAGAAGATGTTCTTGAAATCATAAGACTCATAGATGCTTTACATCAGCTGTTGGTAGGTTCAGGTTAAGTCACGTACAGAAGAAAAACGAAACTTTTCGGAATCAGCTATTGAAACCCTTTAAAAACGAGATAAAATAAATAAAATACCGGTATTCTTCATTTTTACAGTATAAAAACAAAACTTTAAACTAATAAATAAAAATTTAGAAACTCCACTCACGCTTCTTGCAGCTCGTATCTAATCCTTGTTTAGGCTATAACTTTGTAATCAAACTGATAACACAACTCGTATCACTATACAAACATCGTACAATATTCCACCATGCGAAAATATCCTCTCATTAATTAATTTCATTCACTTTCTGTAAACTAACCAACAAACACTAAAAACTTTAACAAATCTCACTTAATTTTTGACGAAAAACTTTTCTTAGAAAACTTCACTTGATTGATCACAAAACGTGCACTAAAAGATGCTACTGATTCTAGATGTTACCGCATAGTTTACTGGGCGTTGATAGTTGAAAACAAATTTGAAACAAGTTTATTCCCGTGTATGAAAGCAGAACAGAGCGCTAGAGATGTTTACCGTTCAAAGGTTGAACCACGAATGAGCTGAAGCTGAAGACGAACTCAAGTTGTCCGAAGGGGAATGTGGCATGATGGGAGGGGAAACAGGGTTGTGGGAGGAGTGGGGGAGGGTGTCGAAGAGAGTGAGAGAGAGGAGAAAGGTGGAAGAGAAGGAGAAGAATAGTGGAAAGAATGGTGGGAGGAACGGAGGGGTTGAAGCAGTTTGGACAAGACTAATGCAAAGATAACACTGGTTTATCAAGGGTGAAAGAATGGTTCAGAGATAAAAAATATATTGTTTTGTATCTAAATCGATTTGTATGTGAATAGTGAATCCATTTTGAGTTGTATCTATCGAATGTAGGATAAAAAACTGTTGTGTTTAATCTATTCGTTTTTAAACTATATTGTAATAATTTTAACGGTGAGTTGAACCACAGATAAGTAAAATGATTTTACTTATTTGGCGGCTCGTGCCCACGAAACAGGTGAAGTGCTGTACAGTAAAAGATACGGGCACTTCACCTGTTTCGTGGGTACGAGCCGCCAGTGGTAAAATCTTGATTGATCAACGTGATTCCCAGGTAAAATCTTTCCATCCCAGCAAAAAATACATTCTGGCAAGTTAGGAAAATGACTCCAGCTCGGTCAATATTGGTTCAAAACTTGTAAATTTGGTCTCAAATTGTAGATCAGAGTGTTTCCTACAATTTAAAATACATTTTCAATTTTTTTATTCGATATTGACCGAGCTGAAGTCATTTTCCAATGACCATCTTGCCATTGAACATATATATCAACAGTTTCAACAGTATGAAAATCTGATTCTGGGTTGAAAATTATGTCACATAATATTATGTGTGTAATATAATTTCAAATTTGTTTCAATTATATTAGATGTACGGTAATTCAAATGAGTAACTGACCTCAATATGATAATATGAGCTCTATCTAATTTACTCCTAGACTAGATCAACTGAAGCCAAATAAGGAGTTACCTGAAACACATACAAACAATGGTATGATTATTATTTAATTGAATAATGATGACATATCATGATAAATCATTTTTTAACCTTATTAGAGCACGTTTCGTTTTTAGTTTATGGAAACAGTAGAGATAATTTCGAGAGCAATGAACTTTTAAATATTTAAATTTATGTTTTATGATTTGAATGTAAGTGGTCGTTGAGTAATTGAAGTATATTGTGTTGTAATAATTGTGTTACATAAAATATTGTGAAATATATTGTGTAGTAATAATTGAAATATAAATAGTTTCCTCCCTAGGTTGTTTTCGAACACCTTTCAAGTATTTACTCAATTTTACACATTTTTCAAAAACTCAATTGAAGTATAGTCTGTCCAAGCAAAGAAGACCCTCTGTCAAGATGAGAAAATGACTTCAGCTCAATCAATATTGGTTCACAGAATATTGATTTGGTCTCAAACTTTGAATCAGAATGTTTCCTACGATTGAGACCAAATCAATGATTTTTGAACCAATATTGACCGAGCTAGAGTCATTTTCTCATCTTGTAAAAGGGTCTTCTTTGCTTGGACAGACTATAACCCTCATTTTTCTGGATAAATTATTATTTTTATGGAATATTTATTATTCAGTAAATACTATTCAAGTTTGAGAATTCACATATATTATAGTTAATATAGTTCATATTTATTCATCTCTCATCATCATCCTTCCCATTACATACGCAAAGGCCCAAGAGCCCATGTGGGCATCACCCTCAAAAAAAAAAAAATATATATATAGTTATAGTATTATAGTTTTCACACGTGGGTTTGATGTTTAGTTGAGTAGTCAATCTTGTGAGGCAGTTTCGTCAGGTACAGTCTGTATACGTCATCGTGTATGACGTCATCATTATCTATTTATTTCGTATTAATTATGAATTCCTTCACGTTGGTCCTATTATGAAGATGTGACTCAAACCGGCCTGAACTTGGGTCATCTATTCTCTTGTACAATGCATCTGATAAGAAGTTACCTGATTTCACACATGTAAGATAGCATTACACATTACAATAGGCCTGATATTGCATTATCAGTTCCGTAAACTAAGGTAAAACAATATTTTTGCTTGACTGGGTTCCGTCTATAATACAATCCAGGTATTGCGTGTAACTTATGACACGTCATGTTTGTTATTTCCAAATATAATATACATGTTTCTTATTTCCAAATAGTACTCTACCGGTACGGTACGTCTGTTTCCAAATAGCATTCAATACAAGATTGTTGTGTAGATATATTTTTCACCTTATTTCAATATATTCAGGTTCGATTAAATAAAGAAAATACATAGAATACGCAATACTGCACTTGTACGTGCAGTAGTGGGAGGATTAATGGAAGATTGATTTTTATCAGACCAAAAGACTACTTTTACAAACTTTCGCAACATTAGTGATCTAATCAAAGAAGACAGGGGCTGTTAACGTTTCATATCATAATCTTGAATAATTATATTATCTATTATAAAACATATTGTATAATGTTATGGTCCTTCTGAATAATTTTATTCCATTTCTTCATTCAAATACAATATGTAGATCTAATCGCCAAAGTACTTGTGACCAAATGATTTATGTTTCAAGAGTTTTTTCATTTCAAGATTCAAGAGTTTTTCCATTCAAGATTCAAGAGTTTTTCCATTACAAGATTTAAGAGATTTTACATTTCAAGATTCAAGAGTCACCCTTGTTGAGAAGTTATGAAGGTGATATTGTGGTTATTATCCGTATTAAATGATAAGACAAGAGATTTATCAAATTGTCAAACCATCGATTTATTAGAAATTGAGGTACCAGCTTCTTTTGCTATACCATTATCAATTTCTGGTGAACCAAAACTTGAAGTAAAGTGCAGTGGTATTATTCTAACGATCAAGCACCGCCATTGGTAGCTGCTTGAACCAATCACAATGATCGACTGTCTGTGTAGACGTCACGTCATCACCGGCAGACTTGCACTGTGATTGGTTCACGCAACAACCAATAGCAGTGTTTGGCCGTTAGTATAAATAGTGCTGTCGTTTATCATAAGTTTTAGTTTACCAGGAGATTGATTAGAGAGTTTTAATAAGAGAGTTACATGAGAGTATAGCAACCGAAACGTGTATCTCGATTTTTATAAATTTGGTTTGACAATATTTTGTCTTTTCATTTAATTTTATGCCAATTTTCTACCACTGGCGGCTCGTGCCCACGAAACAGGTGAAGTTCTGTACAGTAAAAGATACGGGCACTTCACCTATTTCGTGGGTACGAGGCGCCAGTGCAATCTACTATTATAGTATTTTATCAGCGAAACGGAAACCTTACTTATACATTATCGGAACATTTTTTACTAAACACAATTAAGTATAAAAAAATAAACATACTTTCCCCATATTCCATTTATTCGAACTACTCATTTACGTTTAAATATTTCTATTTTATCTTTAAAACTTTTTGTTCTTTACCGGCCATTCTCTTGTATTATTCTACTAGCCGGCAGGCTCGCTTCGCTCGCCTTCTCCGCCTAGCCAGGGGGCTCCGCCCCCTGGACCCCCGACAGTATCGGCAGTATAAGTGAGTCAAACAGGCTCGCTTCGCTCGCCTGCAAGACCTCTGTCAGTGTCAGCTGAGACAAACAGGCTCGCTTCGCTCGCCTGCAAATTCCGTTCAAAACCTGTTTACCAAATTTCAACATTTTCTGCCAATTGATTCTCGAAAAATCTAAGAAAAACTACAAAAATAGTAAAAAGCTAATATTGAACGCAACCTTAGGAAGTGTATTGGACATAGTTTGAAACTTGATTCAATATCTTCCCAATTAGTTCATCTATAATCTCGCTGAACCATTGAATTTACAGGTAGGATTGGTCGGATCAAGGCGGAAGATATGCAACCCGCAACACATCTACAATTTTGAAAACCTGATTACTGGCGTAATCTTGAACGGATTGCAAAGATATTTTAACATAACATTTCTAGACCTTATCTGACCCACCAGATATCAACATTTTCTACCGATTGGTTCTCGAAAAAATGAGGAAATCGCCGAAAAACTCTAGAAAAACAAAAATATTTGGCGTATCAACATGCCAAATTTAACATGCCTGCCAAATTTGAACGCATTCGGTTCGGTGGATTTTCAGTTCTGGTGATGAATGAATGAATGAATGAATCAGTCAGTCAGTCAGTGCCATTTCGCTTTTATAGATATAGATTTACTTCTAAAAGCAGTGATTAATTATTACAGGTTATTCATGCGTCTTCCAATTTTTTAGGACACCGAAATTCTGAAACAGTGATATGTTATCAATCATTCTTGTGTCTTCAAATGAGTTAAGAACACCGAAACATATTTTTTACATGGTTCAACGCCCTAACTGCGTTTTTTATTTTTTTAACGTTCTTTTTAGTAGAGGCCTACAAATAAATATATTTTCATTATTATCGGGTGAGTCATGCAGAGGAATGCACAAAAACCTATTAAAGATTACTTTCTGCAAATTGTTTCTTCCACAGTTTGTCCAAGCAAAGAAGACATTCTGACAAGATGAGAAAATGACTCCAGCTCGGTTAATATCTGCTCAAAAATTATAAATTTGATCTCAAATTGTAGATCAGAATGTTTCCTACAATTTGAGACCAAATTGATAACTTTTGAACCAATATTGATCGAGCTGGAGTCATCATCTCATCTTGCCAGAATGTCTTATTTGCTTGGACAGACCGTATCTGGGGGATCTGCCGAACATAATGGCGTAGGTCTAATTAGTGTGACAAGGGTAGGTTCAAGAATTCCCGAAAAGGGACCACTTCCCGTGTTTTATAAGTTTTGGCGACACAAATTAACGTTAGGTTAAAACTGGAGCGGATTTCTTTTGTTGAGGCCCATCTTCACAATGCTGAAAGCTTTTTCGAATGATTTGGAGTCTGTTTTCGCAAATGTACCGACTCTTTCAAGTTTGGGGTTTCCCAAGTTTCACCGGGCCTTCAAAAGACAGTTGAAATTGACAGTTAGAACAATATTTGTTTGTAAAATAAAGAAAGGAGGGCGAAGCGTCTTTTTCAAATAGATTCTCCAGGTATAGGGGCTCTCAGGTAATGTTTTCAATAGCTTTGTAACTCTATAGGAAACTGTCAGATAAGATGTTTTAATAGTTTTTGACGTGTGAAAAGTCTCTCCAACAAAGAAGACATTTTGGCAAGATGGGAAAATGACCACAGCTCGATCAATATTGGTTCAAAAATTATAAATTTGTTTTCAAATTGTAGACAACATTCTGATCTACAATTTAAAACCAAATTTATAATTTTTGAACCAATATTGACCGAGCTGGAGTTATTTCCCCATCTTGCCAGAATGCCTTCTTTGCTTGGATAGACTATATTAAAGGAATGATTTTACCTTCGAGTTGCAAATTCTTTTGGGTCGTAAATCTTTCAAGAGTATTGACTCATTTTGAAAATAAAAACTCAATTTGGAAATTCCTTGTCGGTAAAAACTGCTTGAAGAAATGTAGGACATCAAAAATGAGGTAAAATGATTCATGGATAATCTTCTAATGTTAATAGTTTTCTCTCACTAGATTCTTCATAGTGGAATTCCTTTCTTACCTAATGCGGAAGAATCAAATTATCAGAAACGTCAAATTTATACGTCGTTTATTTCGTGAATGTTGACAGGTGTTAATTTGTTAACCATTTAGAGTAACATAATTTGGTCTTTCATTTCTAAAAAGTGGTATTTATGACAAAATTTGACCGAAATTTTTATCTCTCATTCACATTATCTATGTCTGAGATTCTGAGAATGAGTTGTGAAGAGAAAGCATCCCTAATTAATTCACTGGCGGCTCGTGCCCACGAAACAGGTGAAGTGTCAGTATCTTTCACTGTACAGCACTTCACCTGTTTCGTGGCAACGAGCCGCCAGTGCTATGATAACATGATCTAAGTTTCAGAAGTAGAAACGTTTCTCTCAAGAATCGCGTTCTTCTGTATAAATTGTAAATTTTGAAAGTCAGAAATTCAATTGGTGAACGTAGTCATTCAATTATCATTCATTCATTATAATTCAATCATCTCAATAAAACTTGTGTAGACATTCATTTTTTGAAAAACAATTTACTGTACAATTATACTGTACAATTGTACTAGTACAATTCCTGTACTAGAGCCCAATAATTTAAGATTTTTTCTATTTATACATTAGAATAACTATTCAAAATCCAACTTCAAGAAATAACCTTCCATCGTTCAACATTCGTTTATTTTTCAAGTAAGTACCTCATATACAGGTTTATTATAAAACAATTATCAGATCTCAAAAGGCTCTATGTATTTAAAAAAGTAGTACATACACAGCAATGAAGTATATCTATTTTGTGATTGAAACAATACAAAATATTGTATTACAATGAATCTTTTCATTTGTATGAATACAATTTCATTTGTAATGAATCTTTTATAATAACTACCCTTCATACGTCTGTGAAAAATCCAAAAGTATTATGTTGAAATATTCTAACGTTCTATATCATTTCAGAAGTGGCAAGACTCTCCTTAGGAGCCACACCTCAATAAATATACATTATATCAAATTATAGCTATAATAATGCTAGCATTATCTCAATCACATTTACAATTTACTACACGAATTACTGTTTGACAGTTCTGTGACAGTGGTTTGGACTGAAATTTCCGCTCTAATCATTTACCAGTCAGTTACTACAAGAGAAAGTAAATACGGATATTGAAATAGTCATTAACACCTATTACTATATACACTCCCTATTTAACACTGACAGTCTCCGTCAGTATATCTGTGTATATTCGCTCAGGCAAGATCCGCGTTTGCAGTAAGCCTTGTTTGCTATTACCAGTTGCAAATTACTGTAATACGATATTTTTAAATCGAAATTCCTCTAAAACCAACCTTATTGCGTGTCCTGTAATTTCCAGAGAAATTTGTTGTTTATATCAGTCAACTTTATATACATAGTTATACATGTAGCGGTTGAAATGCAAGATTTTATAGCTTGTCAACTTTGTATATAGTAATACAGTAGTGGTTAAATTTTGAAATCTAGTATCCATCCACCTGTTGTAAAAATTCAAGTTATGTAAGTTTGGCATTAAACAGGAACTGCTGAAAATGTGATGGGTTTATAGGTTTCAGTACAGTAGTTACTTTTCAACTGTCATTGTAAACTTTTGACATAGTCACTCTGTTGTAGTCAAACATCCAACTTTCTACGATTCTTTCTGATGATTGTTTACTACTTTCTGGTAGGTTAACTTAATATCATGAGATTTGAAAATTGAATAGCATCAGAATGTGGATAAATGCAGTTCGAAAAGAATGAATCAATGAATTGATGAATTCATCTTAATAAATTTGAAACTTGTAAATATCGTAGCCTATAATGCCTGGTATAGCCTACCAGAGACAAGCCGATTCAATAAAGTAGATGCGTTTACAATATCTTGTATATTTCCATTCTTTATTCAAATAGTTGATTCGAAACGTGTGGATAGTCTTCATCATTGAATCAAATCACAAATAATGCATCTAATTAATCAACTCTTCGTATTGTCCATGCCCAGAATTCATGGTCTTATCCACGGTAAAACAATGGTGAAATGCGGAACAATATCTTTTTTACACTCATGATCAAGAAGTTGATATTGTCAAAATTATTGACCTCTATATTGATTAGATTTGACTTTCACTTTGCCTGAACTTGGCCCACTTTTATTAATTCCCAATTTCATTAACTGTCCTTTCAAACTTAATATTGATATCTTCGTTGAGAACTATCCTGGAAATCACAATATCTTTTTCGAATAATTGATAATGATTAATTGATTATTCAATCCCCTAATAAATGAAAAGACAAGATGTTGTCAAACCACTGATTTATCAGAAAATCGAGATACCGGTTTCGGTTGTTACACCATTATCAATCTCTGGTAATCTCTGGAGTTACTGGAATTTACCAGAGATTGATAAAGGTGTAACAACAGAAACCGGTATCTCGATTTTCTAATAAATCAGTGGTTTGACAACATTTAGACTTTTCATTTATTATGGATAACTACCACTATATTACCTTTACAACTACTCAAAGAGGCAAATTCCCCTACATTATTTATTACTCTATGATTTTCTTTTGAATGTAATAAAAAGTTTGATTCTTGAAGACAACCTTAAAGATGTCATCAGCAATCAAATAAGGTGTAGGGATTAAGCTAGTGAAATACTTTGATTCTAGTATAGTGACTTGATTTTTGAGTTGATCTAGTAGTGAATTATTGTTACTTGATTTTGATCGATAGTCGAATGCGATAAGGGCGCTCTCATTTGTTTGAAACTCACTCTCTAAAATCTGAAGACAAACCAAGGTTGACCACACTTTATTAAACAACAGTTAATAAACCAAGGTTTAATCGGGAGCACCTTTCCAATCATAATCCTCACTGAAATGTAAATGACCGCTAAAACTATCACATGACCTCTGTTTTAAATTCTCAGTTCATAAGTGATTGAGCTAACCTCCAAACTGAAGCGTGATACTGACTTCCGACATACGAGGATTTAATAGTTTGAATTATTTAATTCTCATGCAATCGATGACATTTATAGCTAGTCCCAAAAATTGAGACGGTTGGCAAATGACTGTTATAAATTCTCAGCTCTGTCAGGACAGTCGGCGAGCTGTCTGCGAGAGTAAATCGGAACGAGAGCGTTCCCAGCTATACTAATTCGCTCTCGAAGACAGCTTCAGACTGTCTTAACAGAGCTGAGAATATTAATAACAGCCATTCACCTACTGCCTTAACTTTGGGTATTATAGTCTGTCCAAGCAAAGAAGACCCTCTGGCAAGATGGGAAAATGACTCCAGCTTGGTCAATTTTCGTTCAAAAATTATAAATTTGGCGTTAAAAATAGATCGAATTGTTTCCTACAATTTGAGATCAAATTGATAATTTTTGAACCAATATTGAATGAGCTATAGTCATTTTCCCATCTTGCCAGAGGGTCTTCTTTACTTGAACAGATTATAGCTATACCAATGATTATAATCCTGATTGATTCGTTAAAGTTATGAGCAATCTTCAGTTGATTCCTAAGCCTCTAAGATCGACCCAAGCTAGATTGATATGTTTCTTTGATGACTTTGTTGGTTATGTAGTATGGCATAACCTATTATAATGAAGAACCTTTCAAATACCTTGCTCATTAGCTGAGATTGTTTTGGAGGCCATGATCTAAAAACTTTGAAAGACGAGCCAACTCATTGAACTTTCAGAGGTGTCAAAATAGTGATAATCAATGAAGTTATCATTATAGTCGATAAGATTTATCAAAAAATGTTCAATTATTTGTAACTGCCAATAATTAACTCGTTGAACATTCATAGGTGTCAAAATAGTGAAAATTGATGAAGTTATCATTATAGTCGATAAGATTTATCAAAAAATGTTCAATTATTTGTAACTGCCAATAATTAACTCGTTGAACATTCATAGGTGTCAAAATAGTGAAAATTGATGAAGATACCATACTAAGCGATAAAATTGATCAAAAAATGTTCAATTATTTGTAACTGCCAATAATTACCGCGGTTGGGGAATCACCGTTATTAGGTCTCAGCTCTCTCAGAACAGTGGGTGAGCAGTCTGCAAGAGTACATTGAAATCAGAGCGATCCTAGCTATAGACTACTAATTCGATTTCGGAGACAGTTTAAGACTGTCCTGACAGAGCTGAGCATTGTTAGAAGTCATACACCAACCACCTAAAGTTTTTGCAAACAGCTATAATACATTTGGAAATTTCATTTTTCCGATTGAACATAATAAATCGAAATAATTTGTGGGAAGATTTGTCAATTTCCTAGCTGAATCCTACATTTTTTCAAGTTCTTGACCGAATAAATTTCGCATACAACTTGTATTGTTGTTTTCAGTTCTGCATCATCGATTTTTTCACTTGATTCACAATCGTGACAGTTACTTTAGTCTGTCCAAGCGAAGAAGACATTCTGGCAACAAGGAAAATGACTCCAGCTCGATCAATATTGGTTCGAAAATTATCAACCCAGTCTCAAATTGTAGAAGGAACTCTGGTCTACAATTTGAGACCAAAATAATATTTTTTGAATCAGTATTAACCGAGCTGGAGTCATTTTCCCATCTTACCAGAATGTCTTCTTGGCTTGGAAAGATTGTACACCATTGTCTGTTTACAAATACATACCGATGTATATAGGTATGGAATACATTCCCAACAAAAATGCCTCGAATCTAATACATTATGTATTCAAGACATGCTTCTATGCGGTTTGTTAAGCAGACATAAATTTGAAATACACCTTTCTATAGTCTGTCCAAGCAAAGAAGACCCTCTGGCAAGATGGGAAAATGACTTCAGCTCGGTCAATATTGGTTCAAAAATCATAAGTTTGGACTTAGACCGTAGAGTAGAATGTTTCCTACAATTTGAAATGAATTTTCTTGTTTTTGAACCAATATTGACTGAGCTAGAGTCATTTTTCCATCTTACCAGAGGGTCTTCTTTGCTTGGACAGATTATACCTTGTAAAGCTTCACCAGTCAAGTATTACAAGAGCCATTGTTATTGGGTCCACAATTTGTTCACGTAAATTCTGAATAACTCGAGGCGAACCATTGTTTTGAGTCAAAAACTAATACGATATTATGTAACTCGATAATCGGTTAGTGAGAGATAAGTATTGAGTATTATTCTCATTCATCAATTGATTGATTATATAGTAGACTTTTATAGATATAGATTTAATATCGATATAGTATCAGATGTTTGAATCGTTGTAGCAACGGAGTCAAGGTACTTAAATTCCAATTTGCAAGGTACCTATATCTATTATTCCACTGTATTTATATACAGTATATTATTATACATATATAATATATAAAACAGTATTATATACATATATAGACCTAATGTTAGCCTATACATCACAGAATCATACAAACAAGCATTCATCACAATTCATTGATTATGTATTATGCAATAGTACACATGAATTTGTGGAAAGAACAAAATTTCTGGGATGCCTTTTGCTGTGTGAATGCATGCAATATTTGAAACTAATAGAATTTAGGTTTTTGCATACTTTATCAACAATGCATACTAGTACCCGAATTGTACAGCTGAACCAGAAGCTGTACAATTCCAGTACCTGAATTGTATTGGACTGATTGAAGCATATCGTTGTAGTAAATAAGCTAGAAAGAGTAGCCTATACGGTATACTCTTCTCCATTGTACTTCCTTATATCGATAGAAAAAGATAGAAGAAGATTTCACAACTACTCTAAGAGAGAAGAAAATTTATTCTACTTATCTTCTATCGTGGTAGAGTGGACATTACTGTTTAAACTTCGCCACGTCATTAAGATAAAGAAGTCATTCTATTCTATTCTGTATATTAATTATACTAGTATCGGCAGTGTAAGTGAGACAAACAGGCTCGCTTCGCTCGCCTGCAAATTCCGTTCAGAAGGGGTTCAAAATTTATTGAACACAGCATTTTTGGACCTAATCTGGACTTGTTTACCAAGTTTCAAATTTTTCTGCCAATTGGTTCTCGAAAAATGTGAGAAAAACTCCGAAAAATAGTTGAACGTTTATATTAAGCGTAACCTTGGGAAGTATATCGAACATAGTTTGAAACTTGATTCAATATCTTTTAAATTAGTTCATCTATAATCTCGCTGAACCATTGATTTTACAGAAAGGATTGGCCTTTTCAAGGCGGAAGTTATGCAACCCGCAATACAGTTACAATTTTGAAAAAGTGATTACTGGCGTACTCTTGAACGGATTTCAAAAATATTTTAACACAACATTTCTAGACCTTATATGAACCTTCTCACCAAATATCAACATTTTCTACCGATTGATTCTCGAAAAAATTGAGAGAACGCCGAAAAACTTTAATATTTGGCGTATCCTTATGAAGTTCCTAAAATCATTTCTTAGCGCGCGTCTAAACGTCCAACTGAACATGCCTGCCAAATTTGAACGCATTCGGTTCAGTAGAGTTTTAGTTCTGGTGATGAATGAATGAATGAATCAGTCAGTCAGTGCCATTTCGCTTTTATAGATATAGATTATACATCAGTTGTAGTTATACGCATTATTACTATTGAATATCAATTCACCTCCACAACTACTCAGAAAGCATTATTACTATATCCATAATATGTAGAATTATAACGGAATTAAGTAGGACCGTATCTGCAAGAAAACTCTCTGAAGATTGCTAAAATGAGAACAATTACAGAAAATTTCAATTCCTCATATTTTTCCGCATATCAAAATAGAAAAATCACAGATTTTGTCAATTCTACACTTTGATTTTTGTTTAGGACCACAAATAAAGTGTGTAATTAACAAAATCTGTGACTTTTTATTTCAGTATAGAACTGTTCAACATTATCAACAGTGACTCAGTCAAATTTGAAAGCCATTGAATCTTGAAAAAATTTGAAGTTCAACGAATCAGACAACTTTGAACTTGACCGCTAAGATGCATTCTTTTCTACCTTACCTTCAAAGCAATGTCAGCCCAGTGTGAACCCATCATTGTTTAGTGATAAAACTGCCATTGTAGTGGTGAAACCACTGTGTAAAACAATTATTGTAGTAAAGTCTGTCCAAGCAAAGAAGACATTCTGGCAAGATGAGAAAATGACTCCAGCTCGGTTAATATTTGTTAAAAAATTTTACATTTGGTTTCAAATTGTAGATCAGAATGTTTCCTACAATTCGAGACCAAATTTATAATTTCTGAACCAATATCGACCGAGTTAAAGTCATTTTTTTATCTTACCAGAGGGTCTTCTTTGCTTGGACAGATTATAGTGAGACTATTATTTTTATCAGGACTTGTGCGTGGGAGCGTATCCCATTCTCACGCCATGTCTTTACACACTTTCTTCATTTTCTTGAACACTAATTGTTTTGTTTTCCTGTCTTTCTTTCTTCTCTCTTTCATTTTTCCATCTTTCCGTCTCTCTTTTCATGTTTCCTTCTTCCTTTCCATGCTTCCTCAGCTCTTATCTCCATCAAAATTTGTTCCATTGTCTCCGCTCTTGTTTACAAAAATGTTTTATCAAACAGAATAATTTAGGAAATCTAGAAATAATTTTAATTTTTGTCATCAATAGTAAAGTCTGGCTGTATAAGTATATAAATAATAATAGTATAAATTTTAAAAATGGAGAAAGTTTTATATTTGAGAAAAAATGAAAATGGACTCAAGCATCAAGTGCTAATAAGATACGGCACTTCTCCATTTTGGAGTACGAGCCAGTGATGGAGCATCAATAAAATTTTCAGCCATTTGCAGTGGAATACATTGGGACCGCCTCAAAAGTGTTCTCGCAATACGATTGGTCGCCCTACTGTGCTCCTCCTAAAACAAGCCACGCCTCCACCAATCACAAGCCAGCCAATGTAAGTGACAGAAGGCGTGTCGTGCTAGTTCTCTAGTTTGCCGATGAATGTAGTTGGTTATCTTTAATTCGAGTTTAAAAACTGTTTAAAGTTTCGGTTCAAAATTCAGTGCAAGGAAATAATAGTGAAGAAGAAGAGAAGAAGAAAAAAGAAGGAAGAAGAAGAAGAAGAAGAAGAAAAGAAAGAAGAAGAAGAAGAAGAAGAAAGAAGAAGAAGAAGAAGAAGAAGAAGAAGAAGAAGAAGAAGAAGAAGAAGAAGAAGAAGAAGAAGAAGAAAAGAAGAAGAAGAAGAAGAAGAAGAAGAAGAAGAAGAAGAAGAAGAAGAAGAAGAAGAAGAAGAAGAAGAAGAAGAAGAAGAAGAAGAAGAAGAAGAAGAAGAAGAAGAAGAAGAAGAAGAAGAAGAAGAAGAAGAAGAAGAAGAAGAAGAAGAAGAAGAAGAAGAATAACAAAAAAGAAGAAGAAGAAGAAGAGAAAAGAAAGAACAGAAGAAGAAGTGAGAAAAGAAAAGAAGAAGAAGAGGAGAAAAAAGAAGAATGAAGAAAAGAAGAAGAAGAAGAAGTAAAAAAAAAAGAACGGATAAAAAGAAGAAGAAAAAAAGGAACAGCAGCAAAGAAAGAAAATTAGAGTATAGGAGTCGAAACAAAAGTTGGAATCGGAAGAACAAGCGATTAAACGTTAAAAGATTACTACCCTGTCATTAGTGTTCTAGTTCCATGAGAGATTGTATCACACAATGTTGATAGGTAAATGATCAGTTTTAACCCTTCCAATACTAGACTACTATCAACATGTCAACACTAGAAGATTTATGGCTATTCATCTATTTCTTTATCTTTCTTCCGCACTCCCCTATCATCAGTTTTTCTAATCTTTCTTTTTCTCCTTCACATGTTTCTTTTGTCTTCATCTGTCTCTTCCATACAGCTCGATATTCATCTCAATTTTTTTCCCTGTCTCTTTTCCATCAATGCAGGATACTCATCATAATTTTCTTTATCAACAGTTGTTCAATGGTTCTACTCAAATTTTTCTTCCTTTCCCTAATATTATTGTCTGCAAAATTAGAGAAAATTAGATAGAGAAATTGATCAATCATAATTCTACACCCCTCAATATAATACCGATTATTTTTCAAATTCCGAGGGACTAAAGTCTGTCCAAGCAAAGAAGACATTCTGGAAGATGGGAAAATAACTTCAGCTCGATGAATATAGTTTCAAAAATTTGGTTTCAAATTGTAGGAAACACTCTCATCTACAATTTCAGGGTAAATTTATACTTTTTGAATCAATATTGATCGAGCTGGAGTAATTTTCCCATCTTGCCAGAATGTCTTCTTTGATATAGATTTAAAAATTGTAAATTTGGTTTCAAATTGTAGGAAACACTCTCATCCTCATCTACAATTTCAGGGTAAATTTATACTTTTTGAATCAATATTGATCGAGCTAGAGTCATTTCCCCATCTTGCCAGAATGTCTTCTTTGTTTGGACAGACTTTGTTTCCAGAGAGATGGAAATAATTCGAAAAGGGTACTTTGATAATTATTCAAAATTAAAATACAGATAGATGGATTATTGAAAACATAATTATTCATTCCATCGATTCAAATTGTTTTGATACTGAGAAACTAATTCCATTTTAATTTGTCACATCAATCAAAAAGATTAGGTTCAATTATAGTTGACGCCAAAAGTTAGGCTACGTCACGCACAAGAGACAGAAGAAACGGCTCAAATTTCTGTCGTCATTTATACCTGATAAAAAGTAATTAGAGCTCTCCAGTACAGTTTCCGTAAACGGAGCATCCGGAAATAGAACATTTTTATCAATGGATGATCCTGGTTTCAAATTAATTGAAAAGAAAAAATCCCGTCGTAAAGCAATTTTTTTTGAATCGTGGACTTACATATCTACGAGTTTCAGCCAGTAGTTAGTAGGCCTATACTTCAAGTTTTTCTAAAGATAATTACTTTTATGAGCATTATTAGGTGTAAAATGACACAATGTTTTCCAGGAGTACACTGGCGGCTCGTACCCGCAAAACAGGTGAAGTGCCCGTATCTTTTACTGTGAGGCACTTCACTTGTTTCATGGGCACGAGCCGCCAGTGCAGGAGTATAATCCGGAGTGCCTTTTTCAAGTTCGGTTTTAAATTATGAATGAAATAAACAAGCTTACTATCAAAATTTGACTGTATTAATTCATATTGTAAAATTATTCATGTAGAAGATCTCAAACAAAGAACATTCTAAATAAAACATTCTGGAATCATATATTAAAAAGCTTTATTTGAGATATTGTTCGCGTTTTCCCGTAGTAGATTTATGACTTGAATGTCTTCGATAATGAAGATATTGAATTTATAATGCTCGACTAGATATAGTCTATGCACGCAAAGAAGACATTCTAGCAAGATGAGGGAATGATTCCAGCTCTATCAATATTGGTTCAAAAGTTATAAATTTGATCTCAAATTGTAGGAAACATTCTGCTCTACAATTTGAAACCAAATTTATAACTTTTGAACAAAAATATTAACCGAAATGGAGTCATTTACCCATCTTGCCAGAGTGTCTTCTTTGCTTGGACAGACTATATTTATAAAGTTGAAATGCATGCATGAATAAGTTACATAAAGTACCCGCATGTTAAACATAGGACACGATTATTCATGTCGCAGATCATATTAAATAAGATGATAATAATTCTCGTGACTCATTTAGAATTATTGTCTGGAGGATTATTCATTATTCCCAAGTGCAAAATTTATATTTAGCTTCAAAAGCTTATTAGAAAAAAATAACACTTGAAGAAGAGAATACATATTTTTATGGATAAAGTCTCAACTTCTTAAAATATGTCATATCGTTGGAAATAACGAATATGTATAATTTCAATTTATTGTACTTTTAAGGAATTATTTCAAAAGTACTATAATATAATTCAAGGGTAAAAATCATATTCAGCTCAAAAGTGTAGGCTATAACGTAGATTTGGTAGACTATTTGGTCTTATTGATTTTGTGATTTTCTCGTATACTTGGTCTATAATTATAACTTCGAAAGGGAAGGTAAATTGCTCTTTATTCCGAATAAAGGTTTCAGATTTCACTTGTAGCATTGATAATTCATATTGCTAAGACTGCTAAGTAGATAATTTTACAATAATAATAATCTCTTTCGTATTCCCCTATTGCAGCGACGTTTTTCTTGAGAAATCAACGTAATTTCTCTTCTAATTGAAAAATAAATAAAAATCAAACACCCTTTTTAAAAAACTTTATAAAATTATTGAAACACAGACATGTTCGGGCACATTAGGCCATTATCAATGTGGATAAAATAGTATTTATTTTAAAATTTATTTATTTTTCAATGATTTTAAACAGCCCTAAGTTTTAAAGTTTAGTTTTCTCTTATAATTAAATTTGAGAAATATTTTTAACCAATTTAGTTTACATTTAAATTCACAATATGAAATTGAAGTTGATCAACCAATATATTTAAAATTATGTCATGCTACGAATTTCACGAGAATCTATGAAAGAATTTGTCATGAATATAATATAATTATATGATACCTAACTATATCGGTTGGAAAAAACTATTAGACCCACTCAAGGCTCGTACCCTCGAAACAGGTGAAGTGCTGTACAGTAAAAGATACCTGTTTCGTGGGTTCGAGCCGTCAGTGATTAGACCTCTGTGTAACTAACAGAAATATATTAAGCGGTATTGCTCATTGATAAGTGAACAAATAATTGAATTGAAGAGAAACAATACGAATTTAACTTATCAACATGATCTTCTGATAGTGATCGATAACAAAAAATTAACTCCTTCCCCGAGCTTGCTCTTTTGGGGAAGTAGTTCCTTATGTTTATTTGTTTCTGTTATTGATTCATTTTGCTGTTATATTTCTACATTGTAAATCATTGAAATGCTTCTTCAAGTAATAAATGGATAAATCTATCGTAATAATATAGTTTCAAATCAACACAAACAGTAAAAATATGAAAATATTTGATTGCTACTCATAATGTTGGTAGTCATACCCAATAATAAAGCACAAAGATTAATGTTCCTCATTAAAAACTTGTATTTACCACTCATACATATGCAAATTTACACCTTCGGAACTGTAAAAAGAATAATAATTTGAATTTGTTCTCAAACTGATGTCCAATAATTATTTTCACTGGGATTCCCCAAGCCTATTCTTGAAAACGAAGTCTTACATTCTTCGAAAGCTATAAGAAATACATACAAACCTTGAAAAATATCTATTCTTCTCTACGTTTTAGATTAATTTAGAATTTAGACAATGTTTCAATTCTCTTGAGGAACACCTCCCCTGCATTTTGGACCCCTGTGGTTCTATTCTCTTGAAACCTTCCCCTGAACACAATCAAAATGAGGAAATCCCAGAACTCATCAGCTAAATTGATTCAAACAATGTTTCAATTCTCTTGAGGAACACCTTCCCCTGCATTTGGGACCCCCTGCGGTACTATTTTCTTCCCCTTAACCTTCCCCTAAACGTAAACAAACGGGGAATCCCAGAGTTTCTTCCACCCCTATTTGTAAGCGTATTCTGTAACACATTTAGGGCTGTATTCTGTTAAGTTTAGGGCTACCCCGTCTCAACAAAAGGTTTACAAATTTTTGCTCATCCTGTTTGGGACCCCTGGGACTCTATTTATCCCAAAACCAACCATTCCTGAATGTAAACAAGTAGGGAATCCCCAAGTTTTATTTGCGAAAATCTCCTGATAACCAATAAGGGTTGTCTCTTTATTTACAAAAGGTTGAAGATTTCCTGACAATCCTGTCTGCGACCCCTGCGGTGGTTCTATTTATTTAGATCGTCCCTTGTAAAAGTGGGGAATCCCCGAGTTTTACACACCCTTATTTGCGAAAATCTGCGATAACCCTTTAGAAGTCCCCTGCTTTAACGAAATGTTTGAGATTTCTTGACAGCTGTAATTCAGACACCTGAAAGGTTTTGACAACCTTGTCTGGAATCCCTGTGGTTCTATTTTTTATAGGAACCACCCCTTATACAATTGGGGAATCCCCGAATTACATCCACCCCAATTCGCAAAAATCAGAGATAACCCTTTGGGCCTTACCCGTTTTAACAATACGTTTTGAATGGCTGAGTGAATTTTCACATTAGAGGTGTCGTGAATTTTTAGCTGAAAACCTCTCGATATTTGAAGTCTGTCAAGCAAAGAAGAAATTCTGGCGAGATGGGAAAATGACTCCAGCTCGGTCAATATTTTTCCGAAAAATATAAATTTGATCTCAAATTGTAGGAAACATTCTGATCTACAATTTGAAACCAAATGTAAAATTTTTGAAGCAATATTGACCGAGCTAGAGTAATTTTTCAATCTTGCTAGAATGTCTTCTTTGCTTGAATGTTGGACAGACTGTACTGTTCGGGTAACAATGGAATCTGTTATCTTATCCATTCTCTGAAAATACGACATTTGTGAAGTGTTTATCAACTGTGAACTGTCATTATGTTAAAAAAAACTCAATTCTCATGTTTGTTTATTTTCAACTCATTTGGAGCCTAGTTGACGGAGATGGTATTTGGTAGCCGTAAAAATAAAAGGATTTTGGGGAAGAATCTGACCAACCTAAAAATAATATTGACCGAGCTGGAGTCATTTTCCCATTTCGCCAGAATGTTTTCTTTGCTTGGGTTGAAAGACTGACCAACCCTAGTTTAACAAAGACTGAAAGATTTACAGCTTTGAGCAATTTGTCTTTTCAGATGTAGGCTGTAGTAGACAATAATAATTTTTCAATTATTTTTACAGTGTTCAGTTATTTGTCTCTTCAGATTTACACTACCAGATAATTATATTATTCAATTTCTTTCACAGTTTATTAATTTGATGATTTTTTCCTAACAATACTTGGTTGTACGCTTGTAACTCTGTATAGCTAACGCCAAAAATTTAGACGGTTTCATCTGCTCATCTTGCGCTCCAACAGCTGATGTTGTCAATATTGGTTTTGTAATTATTAGAGTTGTCATTTAGCGTTCCCTAGATGATGTTTTTCAAATTTGAAGAGACAATAGATGCTTTACATCAGCTGTTAGAAAGTTACATCACGTACAAGAGACAAACGATACCGCCTAACTTTTTTGCGTCAGCTATCAAAAATCAAGTAGAAAATCAATTATGAAATCAATTAAATGGGAAGACGGTGAGATGGAAGTCATGGCTATGGAAATAGAATAAGATAAAAATTCAAGTGATCAGAAACTAAATTTACAAACGGAGGCAAAATGAATGGCTTTTTAAATAAGTTTCGTTCCTGAAATGTTCACTTATTTATCAAATACAGTTATAATGATGGGAACTTGTCGATTAGTAACATGTTAAGCTGTGTGTCCACAATTCAATTTACTTTATAAAGTAACATCAAATTCCACACATGATACGTAATAAACCATACAAGACGTTTCCATACCATTGATACAAGTTCTTTCAACCCAACTTCTCATTTGATACATGCTATATTATCGTATCTTATTGGATGTATCATCTTGAAAAAGAATTGAACCGTGTCTCCAAAGACAAATTGAAGACGGGCGTCATCCACCACAGAAAAGTAATTTATTAACTCGTTTCCTGTTTAGAATTGACACAATTTCCTGAGTGAATTTCAGCGAGACGTCATGGTCTGAAATTTTCTAGGCTACTGTCAATTTGTATGCTAATATTTTCACTACTGATGGAGAGATGGGTAGTGCTTGTAATAGACAAAATAATGTCGATTTGTCAATGCCCATTAATTCATTGTATTGAGTTGAACCACTGGCGGCTCGTATCCACGAAACAGGTGAAGTGTCTGTATCTTTTACTGTACAGCACTTCACCTGTTTCGTAGGCAAGAGCCGCCAATGCAAACATCGGTTGGATTATGTTCTAATAACTTATGTTCTATTTTGTTCTAATAACTTGTTCAATGACGTGTTTTATGTAAATGGGGTCGCCGTACCCCATTGCTATACAAATGATTGCTTAAATAAATAAATAAATTTTAATAATTTTAATGAGTCGTTGACGATGTTGAATAATTTCCATAATGGAATGAAATTTAAGATTTAACACACTGATTATGCAAATTCTACGGTTTACTTTAATAAAATAAGTCTACGAAAAAGTGACATATCACAAATATGTCGAGAAATAAGTTTAACGAAAGATTTATTACACCATCATCAATTTCTGATGAACGGAAATTCAGAGTTAAGAGTAGCAGTATTATTTGTACCAACAGTCGAGCACCGCTATTGGTAGTTGCTCGAACCAATCACAGTGAACGTCTGCCATTGGCCAAGACAAGCCCCTCCCCGATTACTGGCTAATACAAACGTTACAAAATGGCGATTCAAACAGCAAACACAGTAATGGAAGATCAATTATTATAAATAGTTCTAACTACTTATGAAATAAGTAGACGAATGTTAAGAAAAAATGGGGAAACAATTTTTCATGTACTGTATAAATGCTTATAATTTCGTGAATAGATCTCTATTTGAATTGGAATGGAATACATATCTTAAGAAATGACTAACAATTTGTGGTATTGTACTGGAAGAAATAAATCTGGTTGTTTGAACTGATCTTTGCATAGTCTTTCATATTACTATTACAGCTCTAGAATTGAGAACCTGATGAACATGAGAATAATATTTATAGTATGAGAGGTGGCGTAGCTGAGTGGGTTGAGTGCTGGCGTCGCAACCCAAAGGTCCCGGGTTCAAACCCAGGTCAGACCAGAAATTTTTCTCAAGCCACTTCCCCGTGTTTCGGATGGACACGTTAAGCCGTCGGTCCCGGCTGCCTAAAAACAGTCGTTAAGTCATGCCAGAGGCCCTGAAATTGATCAGGAGCGACCTGAAAACTCTGACACCAGACCTGAGCCAGCCAGGTTACACGAATATTATAATATTATTAGTATGAGAAAGAAGTTATTGATGTTATAACACCCGCTCAACCTTGTAAAATTATATCAAGTCTTTTATCGCATTAGTACTTTTAGCCCAGAATTATTAATAACACACCACACAACATGCGTGAGTGGAATTTGTAAAATTATATCATATCCGCTCCTTAAATGCGTGGTATAGTCTGTCCAAGCGAAGAAGACACTCTGGCAAGATGGGAGAATGTCTTCAACTCGGTCAATATTGGTTCAAAAATTATACATTTGGTCCCAAATTGTAGGAAACATTCCAGTCTACAATTTGATATGAAATTTGAGAATTTTGAAGCAATATTAACCGAGTTGTAGTGATTCTTCCATCTTGCCAGAATGTCTTCTTTGGTTGGACAGACTATAAAGGCGGTCATTACCGTTCAGATTTGTTCCAGAAAGAACTAACGAGGCTGGGTTATGATTTTAACCAGTGTAAAAAAGCTGAAACTCGCGCCAAGCAGTCTGGAAGACCTACAACTGGTTCGAAAAAGACCTTCGACCTACACTACACTGGAAGACCTTTCTGTTCACTTCGGAAGTGGTTGAGTTTTTATGTACAGGATCTAAGTTGAAATAAAGCTCACTTCTTTCCAAGCACAGAATACATTCTTGCAACATGAGAAAATAACTCAACCTCGGTTAATATTGGTTTTAAAATCATAAATTTAGCCTCAAATTGTAGATCAGAACGTTTCTTATAATTTGAGACTAAATTGATCATTCTTGAACCAGTATCAATCGAGCTGGAGTAATTTTCCCATCTTACCAGAATGTCTTCTTTGCTTGGACAGACTTTAAGTTTGAGTCGTGATTCAGTTCACATTCATCTGACATTTTGAGCAGAATATTTTTGTGAGTTACCTTTCCGCAGTTCTAGATCTAGATTGAATGAAATCGAGCTTCCGAATGGACGAAACTTGTAACTAAACGATCTGACATTTAACGAATATTTCGGTCAATCTTGTTATTTAGGGATTGTGGTGGAAGGGAGATGAATGTTTAGATAAGATATGGAATTTCTTGATTTTAATCCATGAACTATGATTGTGTGATGTATACTACACTAGATTCCGTTTGGCTCTAAACATTGTTTATAGAATTTCATTTGGAAAAAAGAAGGTAAAGAAAGCTAGTCATCATTAATAGCATAATAAGACTTTAAAGAACTCAATCACTTATTAAAAATTGGAAGTTTACTGCTACAGAGTCCAGAATTGATACGGGAATGAAGTTCGTTGATATAGATATAGTCTGACCAAGCAAAGAGGAGCCTCTGGCAAGATGAGAAAATGGCTCCAACTCGGACAATATTGGTTCACAAAATAGAAATTTGGTCTCAAATTGTAGATCAGCATGTTTCCTACAATTAAGACAAATTCATTAATTTTTGAACTAATATTGACCGAGCTGGAGTCATTTTCTCATCTTGCCAGAGGCTCTTCTTTGCTTGGTCAGAACTATACATTGATGATATAGAGATATAGAGACAAGTTCGTTGTTGTAGGAGAGTTTGCTCATTAATCATCGCCACATTGGAAGTGAAGATGATTAAACATTTTGAGAGCATTCAAATTAAGTTTGAATAATTTGTAAGTTGAATTAATAAAAATAATAATGAAATACTAATGCCGGGTTTTTCCAAGCACACTCAAAGTTGAGGGCCCCTCAAATTTTGATGAACAGCTGACATTTTCTATGATAAGTATAGGAAATGTAGTAAAGTGTAGTAAACTTAAGGGTTCCTCAAATTTGAGTGTGTTTGGAAAACCGGGCATAAGTTTCAGTCAGCCAATAGTTATTCTCTCCGGTTACCGTCATTGTCAAATTAGTCATTATAAATTAATCATGAGCTAACTCCACTTTGAAACCCCAGGATTCATACTACACCCCAGGATAAAACCCCAAACATTTTGTGTCAAAGAGGTTCCTTCCTGTACGATTTCGTATCAATTTTGGACTTCTGTATCATTTCTACGTGCTGAGTATCATTACTGCGTATCCGCCCTGTGAGGCCTACAAGCAGTTGATATCAGGGTGATTATCAATGAACTACAATAAAGGCTAAAACTGATCTCAGTAGGCTACAGGCAACAGAGAAGGAAAACATTTTTCACTGAGGAAAATATTTTTATTTGTGTCTACATAAATTCATTTTCGTTGAAATTAACAAGTAGACGAAGTATTTGATGTTGAGATCATTCGTCCAGAGAGAAGAGAAATACACAACGGAGAGAAAGACACAAAAAGCAAGAGAAAAGATAGCAAGTTGAAATAATGATTGTGGTCGTCCAAGCAAAGAAGACATTCTGTCAAGATGGAAAAATAACTCTAGCTCGGTCAATATTACTTCAAAAAGCCTTGAATTTTGTTTCAAATTGTAGGTTTGAATGTTCCCTACAATTTGAGACCAAATTTATAATTTTTGAATCAATATTGACCGAGCTGGAGTCATTCTCCGATCTTTCCAGAAAGTCTTTTTTGCTTGGAAATACTATAGCTATAGTTATTTGACCAAGAAAACCACTCGGGCAGTGCGTCATGGGTCATGGGCTAGCGCATGTCAAAAAAAAAACAAAAAAAAGTGCTGACGCCATTCTTTTGAAACCACCTGTCCTTCCCCCTCCCTCCAGCTTTTCCTCTCCACCCTTTTCCTAGTCTTCTTTTCCCTCTTCACCTTCAACTCTTGATATTTTTCTCTTCATTCTCATCCTGTCTTGCTCACACCTTGTTCTTCTCTTGTATACTCTGTTCAAGCAAAGAAGACATTCTGTCAAGATGGAGAAATGACTCCAGCTCATTAAAAATTGGTTCAAAAATTATAAATTTGGTCTTAAACAGTATAAAACATTTTAATCTACAATTTGAAACCAGATTCATAAGTTTTGAACCAATATTTGCCGAGCTGAAGATATTTTCCCATCTTGCCAGAATGCCTTCTTTTGCTTGGACAGACTCTACACCTGTCACAGCCTGCTAAATCACGTGACCAATCGATTTTATCGCCAGAATTCTATTATTGCGGCAGACGTCAGTTTGGTACGGTCTGTCCGCACATAGAAGACATTCTGGCAAGATGGGAAAATGACTCCAGCTCGATCAATATTGGTTCAAAAATCATAAGTTTGTTCTCAAATTGTGGATAGTAGAACGTTTTCTACTATTTAAGACCAAATTTATAATTTTTGAACCAATATTGACCGAGCTGTAGTCGTTTTTCCATCTTGCCATAATGTCTTCTTTGCTTGGACAGGCTACAGTGGCAATCAAAACAGGCTACTAGGCATGGCACCTGCCTAATTTCTACTTGCTTTATAACTATACAATATCCTTCAGTGCTATTTACTATGTAGTACTTGCTGGAAACAGTATACTGTGCAATAGTTGGCAGGCAGCCGAATAGTGACTTTTTGATATGAATTTGATATGATAGTTTATACACAGTTCAATTGCCATTTAAAAAGATACAAAAGTATTTATAATTATGATCATCAAGTATTCGAAATCGTGTTTTTCAATAGAATAGATCGTAATCAATCTAATACGATATAATTAATATAATATGTAATATTATATAATATAATTAATATTTTTGATCACTATTTCTGAGTTTTGGGTAAGATTTACACAATCGCTGCCATCTAACTTTTCTTTAGAATCCGACTCTCTTCAACTTTCATCAATAAAAAATACAATTTTATGATTTCTTATCCAGTTATAACCCTTATTGTTGAAAAATGGCATTTTTTAACATATTTTTCCGATTATCTCAATAACCGTTGAAGTTACAGAACTGGAAGTGGTTTCATTGAATTTCTCAGCTAATTTTACATAGAAATTGATTATTTTAGACCTTACTACAGCCTCTAAAAAATTAGAAAAATTAAGAAATTTTGAAAAATCTCGAATTTTCGCCATTGTAATCTCAGTAACAAATCGTTTTTGGGGGTTGGTCCCATGGAACTCTTTTGTCTACTTGGTGTAAGCAATCAGCCTGAGAAGTATTGCACATTCCTCCTGAAACACCCTGTATAAAATCAATAATGTACTCTTGTGTTAGAATACTATATACGATAAACTTGATATCACGAATATAAAGTATACATGTATCAGCTAATCAATCAGCTGTTCTCCTCAAGGCTTTCCATTGGATACATTTGATGAGAAATCAAATCGTGTACATACGGCTTATCAGTGAAGTCCTCGTTTTCAAATTTGACATTCAAACGCATCAAATTTGTAAATTAGGTTCACTAAACGGTCTACTGAATATTTTGGAGAGCGTGTCAGCATAGTTTTGATAACTTAATACGAGATTAACGAGTCGAGAAACCTGTAATAATTTATTTCGACTTCCAAGCTATTTATTATCAAAACAAGCCTCGTCCTTTAACATTTAACTGGCATTTGGATGATATCATTAATACTTACCGATGATGTAATCTAATACAACTTCAAGGTAACTAAAGGTATTCGAATTAAGAAATGTACAAGGGCAGTGACTGATTTTTGAATTACGGTAAGTTATGATGATTGATGCTATTTTTAGCGTACAACACATAGGTTATTAGCATTCATTTTTTAGCTAACTTTTTATTTTGTTTTGATTGTCTACTGGACCCAGAATAAAGCAGATAATCTCTCTTTTCTCACAGAATATTAAAATAGTAATAAGTTGATAAATCAAATCAAATAAATATCACTACATCTCAGCAGACACATAGAAAATTATACGCTCATATTAATTCAAACCTGCTTACTTATACAATCAGCTTATCAACTTAAACACGTAACTTCCATTCTTTTTTAGGTATGGTACTATTATTATTATTATCGTATGCCACGTTTGGTGGGGAGTCCTAAAAGGATGTACCACCGGCAAAATAACCTCAATAATTATCCTCGATGGGAAATTATGGTATGGTACTTAATCTACCCCTAAGGAGTAAACTTAATTAGTACAGTCTGTCCAAGCAAAGAAGACCCTCTGGCAAGATGGGAAAATGACTCCAGCTTGGTCAAAATTTGTTCAAGAATTATAAATGTGGTCTTAATGTAGTAGAACAAGTTGTTTCCTACAATTTGAGATCAAATTGATAATTTTTGAACCAATATTGGTCGAGCTGGAGTCATTTTCCCGTCTTGCCAGAGGGTCTTCTTTGCTTGGACGGACTATACTACATACTGGACTCATCTGATGAAATATAGTCATCAATTCCAGCCTGCTCACCATTAGCCTATACAATTATTAGTTTATGAACTTACAAACATTATGAAAGAAGGCTATTATGCTAGAAATTTCAAATTGGAGCAAATTCAACTAACATTCTAATTGTGCTCAAATTTCATTATGTATGCTATTAAGCTATATCGATATGCTAGATAGCATTATTCATTCTTATTAGGTACTGCGCATATTCTAATCTAGAGTAAATCTAGTTGGTTAATACTCATAAAATATAATTGCCAGTAAGCAATCTAAAATGATAAAAAAATTCGTTCCGGCAGCTGGCGGTCGGAAAGAGTGCATTTCAAATGCACTTCTATGATGGCTCAAATCATATGACTGATAATGAGCTATTCAGGGTATGAATTCAAAGGTGCCGTTTTCGAAAAACACAATTTTCGGCATATTATTCGCCATTTTCTATTGGATTTTTTTCGTTGATGGCTCAAATTGTAGGGCATAATAAGGGTATTATACACACCAATTTTCAAAACGATCAAGTCATTGATCGATTTGTAGTGATTTTTCAAAATTTTCATCCCCTAATTTCACCCCCTTCCCTTGGACCAATTTGGCTGGTTAACGAACTTGACCGAGATATTAACACTAATGATTTTTGTGCAAAATTTGGTCGCTCTCCGACAAGCCCTTCGGGAGTTATCGTGTTAACAAGAATCTGTACACATGTATCTGTACACATGAATCTGTAACAAGAATCTTTATAAATAAATAAATATATAGTATTCATATATATAGATATATGAATTTGAACGGACATCAGATTCGTGTTCTGGGGGCTCGGAAACGTGTAAAAAATATATTGCATCATATATTTGCGATTATCCGGTCAAGACCAATAGTGCATTTTTTTCAAATGAAATGCACTAAAATCCATAATTGACTGGAGTCTTGAACAGTATAGAATCAATGATGAAAAATGAAATTTGTAATTCTGCTTCACAAAATGGAGTATCTCTGTCAATATGACAAAACGAAAACTGAACAACCAATGAGAGAGTGTCAGAAATGGGAGGGTTCTCTTAGTCGCTTGTAATTGGTCGAAGCTGAATGACGTCATAGACTACAGTTGCCATTTTGGCATCCACCAATAATGCTATTCTGACGAACAATTCTCTGAATTCTTTTTACCACTTACTTCTCTGTATACTCTCTGAACAATTGTCTGAAAGCGTTTCTGACGAGCGTTTCTCTAAAAGCATTCTTATATTTATATAATTTTCTTCGTTTTTATAGATTCGATTTTCTTCCGTAAATAAATCGCTGACTGTCCTGAAAGAGCTGAGAATTGACAATAGTCATAATTTAACCTCCAAATTTGTTGGAATCTGCTATAGCTATACGGTACCATTTTTAAAGTCAGTAGCCTAATTGAAAAAAGCGTTCAATAACGTAATAGCTCTGAACTATTTCTACTCATTGTTTGCACTGGCGGCTCGTGCCCACGAAACAGGTGAAGTGCTCGTATCTTCTACTGTACAGCACTTCACCTGTTTCGTGGGTACGAGACGCCAGTGATAGTTTGTAACTTGCAGTTTTGGGGCATAAACCTGTTGACCATTCAATTTTAGTAATATTTTATACATAAATAAAAATCAATACACAAACTATAATAACCCTCAACACTTTTCAAATCTTACTTAATATAGCAAAATATTGTGATCCAAGTTTCTAAACAGTGATATAGTCTGCTCAAGCAAAGAAGACCCTCTGGCAAGATGGGAGAATGACTCAAGCTCGGTCAATATTGGTTCAAACACCATCAATTTGATATCAAATCGTAGAAAACAATTTGATCTACTATGAAGATCACATTTATAATTCTTGAACAAATATTGACCAAGCTGGAGTCATTTTCCCATCTTGCCATCAGAGGGTCTCCTTTGCTTGTACAGACTATAAGTAGTTGGTGAATATTAAGAGAATATAAATCTCTTTCGCTAGAGTATAGCATTGAATGGCAACAAGATATCTCTAAAATGCATTTCTTAAATCTCTAATACTAGCCTGAAGGATAACATTCACTTTCACACTGGGTTAATTATAGATATTGGAAGATAATCGATATTGTAATAATTTCACTTCTTATCTTTCTATTTTATCAGCTCAAGGAATGGGGTGTAACAGTTAATCAATCTTAGTAGCATATGTATATCGATTGTAATTTAGACTATGAATGCACTAGGAGCTAGCCTGTTAAATTGCAATAACTGTTAACTTGTTATACTGTATTAAGTAACTTGATGAATCGCCTCTTCTCATAGAATACTGTTCTAACTGATTATTATAATAGGCCTATTAAATGAAAAGACAAGATGTTGTCAAACCACTGATTTATTAAAAAATCTTGTCTTTTCATTTAATACGGATAACAAACACAATATCACCTTCACAACTACTCAAAAAGTGATTATTATAAGTTCAATTAAATTGGTGATGGAATAATAATCTATTTATTTATTTATTAAAGATAGCACAATAATACTTGGATCTGGAAACACATAAACATGTTCAAAACGTCTTTTGCCTAATTTCGATTACACATAAGTAGTGGAGCATTAATGAACAAATCCTTCTACAATATTTTTGTTCATGAATGGAATCAACTGAGGTTAATTATTTTAATATCACAGAATAACAGTAATTTCGAAAAATATAAACAATAAAATTCATAAAAAATTCTAAAATTTTGAACGAAATCACCCATAATCGAGTCCTAGAACACATAGACTTTGGAGTTGAAAGGCAAAAAATTAAAAGATTCACAAAGAAACACATCAAAATTGTCTCACTTAAAATTATATTTATTCCATTAAAAAACTAATTAACAACGAATACAATGGAAACGTTGCTCAAATAGTAGTATTGGAAAGTACCAATCAACTAGTGAAAACCAGAACTCTCTATGTGGCCTATGAGCCGAGATATAATCGAAAATATATGGCGTGTTAGAGATTTTTCCCTACACATAGTAACTAGATATAAATGTATAAAAAATGACAATTATTCATTAAAAAAAGTACAGTATAAAAAATTATTTGCTTCATCGGTATTTCCAACTCCTGGAATACTGCCTGAAACAGTGAGGACATTATGGGAAAAATATATTTTTCAAGTTTTTTTCAATCGATTCTCAAGTTACCTATTAATTTATAAACAGATTACATTCTGATCGAGCGAAAAAGTCATTCTGGCAAGACTCGGTCACTATTGGTTCAAAAATTATTGATTTGGTTTCAAATTGTAGAAAACACTCTGATCTACAATTTGAGAACAATTCAATGATTTTTGAACCAATATTGACCGAGTTGGAGTTATTCTGTCATCTTTCCAGAGGGTCTTCTTTGCTTGGATAGACTATGCACAGTGTATCGGTATAATCTGGTCGAGCAAAGAAGACATTCTGGCAAGATGGGGAAATTACTTACTAGAAATTACTACAGCTCAATCAAT
Source organism: Sogatella furcifera (assembly GCA_017141385.1). NCBI lineage: Eukaryota > Metazoa > Arthropoda > Insecta > Hemiptera > Delphacidae > Sogatella > Sogatella furcifera. The sequence continues at coordinate 2,591,572 of CM029554.1, forward strand.
ATTGGTTCAAAAATTGAAAGTTTGGTCTCAAATTGTAGAACAGAATGTATTCTACCATTACAAATAGATTTTCAAACCAATAGTGATTGAGCTGTAGTAATTTCTAGTAAGTAATTTCCCCATCTTGCCAGAATGTCTTCTTTGCTCGACCAGATTATACCGATACACTGTGCATAGTCTGTCCAAGCAAAGAAGACCCTCTGGAAAGATGACAGAATGACTTCAACTCGGTCATTATTGGTTCACAAATTATTGAATTGGTCTCAAATTGTAGATCAGAATGTTTCCTACAATTTGAGACCAAATCGATAATTTTTGAACCAATATTGACCGAGTTGGAGTTATTTTCTCATTTTGCCAGAGGGTCTTCTTTGCTTGGACAAACTATAGACAGTCTACCGTGCATTTTCACGATTTGAACGCCAACCTTGACTTTTCTAGCTTTAATTTTTCATCTTCAGTCTTGTCTTTCCTATTATAATCTTTTCCATTTAATCATTCTATTTGGCGTTGACACGTTTTATTCTAGAAAAAATGTTGAACACGAAACACGATCTTCGGCGTTGTCTCTACAGTTTCATGGTTAGTGCGGTTAGCTAGCTATAAGCCTATCACGCGAGGAGAAATAAGAAAAGTAGGTATTGTTGAAATAATATAACTGAAAAATGAGAAAACAGAAGAAGAAGAAGAAGAAGAAGAAGAAGAAGAAGAAGAAGAAGAAGAAGAAGAAGAAGAAGAAGAAGAAGAAGAAGAAGAAGAAGAAGAAGAAGAAGAAGAAGAAGAAGAAGAAGAAGAAGAAGAAGAAGAAGAAGAAGAAGAAGAAGAAGAAGAAGAAGGAGAAGAAGAAGAAGAAGAAGGAAGAAGAAGAAGGAAGAAGAAGAAGAAGAAGAAGAAGAAGAAGAAGAAGAAGAAGAAGAAGAAGAAGAAGAAGAAGAAGAAGAAGAAGAAGAAGAAGAAGAAGAAGAAGACGAAGAAGACGAAGAAGAAGAAGAAGAAGAAGAAGAAGAAGAAGAAGAAGAAGAAGAAGAAGAAGAAGAAGAAGGATAAGAAGAAGAAGAAGAACTAGATGTAGAAGAAGAAAATATGTTGTTTGGGAATTGCGTTTATAGATCTGTTACAACAAACAGCTTATCGCATTTCAAAAATCTTTTCTTGTAGGATTTTAAAAGTGTTTTTTTTCTAATACTTTTCACACGTTTATCTAGAAATTCAATCTAAGTGAATCCTGTAAAAGTTTGTGATGTAATCGCCCCATCGTAGTGAATTAATAAAAACCAAAACGCGTCGATTTCATATTAAGTTTATTCCAATCGATGATAATATGAAACTCATGTAAGAAAGTTGTAAATCCCCTATTGTCGAAAACAAGAACAATACAAATGAACCTACTAAACAACTGAAACCAGAATAACTAATATGCAGTATTACAAGTTCATATTTCAATTATCATACGAAATCATATAATTTCGAATAATCAGATAAAAGAAATATGGAAATACCTATTTGTATATCTAAAAATATATTTTTTTATATGATCTAGTATGAAAATCTGGTACCGATCTTTGCTCTGAAGCTGCGGTCGAACTGTTGAATTACATAAATATGTTATTGTAAAAAATCAAGGAACCTCCTTGTAAAAAATAAATTCAAAATTGATATGATCACCTCTCACAATTTTTTGACAGTCATGAACATGTGTTATAGACTTGAATGTAACTCCATTCACTCCAGCTGGATAGCGTTGGTCAGCTAACGATAACAACCATTATACGCAGTACTTGGGATTATGCCTGAATAAGGAATATTTTATTCTTTTATTAATCCTGACAGAGTGTTTTCCCAGGCATGAGACCTGGTTCAATCTTATTTTTTCATTACGGTTATATTACATTTAAATTTCAAGAAAATCGTTAGAGCCGTTTTCTAGATCCGTGGTTCCACATACATACAAACATACATACAGAAATTACTCGCTTAATATAATAGGATTATGATTTCGTATGATAATATTACCCTAGTATAGTCTGTTCAAGCTAAGAAGACCCTCTGGCAAGATGAGAAAATGTCTCCAGCTCGGTCAATATTGCTTTAAAAATATTGATTCGGTCTCAAATTGTAGATCAGAATGTTTCCTACGATTGAGAACAAATCAATAATTTTTGAACCAATATTGACAGATCTGGAGACATTTTCTCATCTTGCCAGAGGGTCTTCTTTGCTTGGACAGACTATACATGTAATACAGGCCTAATCTCTGAAAAGGCAACAGGTGTCCTATAGTCACGTGTACAATACACGTGCTAGTGAATTATTTTTGGCGCCAAATATGGTAACTTGTCGTCTCGTGTGTCTAGACCTGTCTGAGGGCCTTCTCAGCTATTTTCTGACCTATACCTTGAAAAGTTCATACACAACATATTATTATCATATTATACAGGAGCTATAGTATAGTCTGTCCAAGCAAAGAAGACCCTCTGGCAAGATGAAAAAATGACTCCAGCTCGGTCAATATTGGTTCAAAAAAGATTGATTTGGTCTCAAATTGTAGATCAGAATGTTTCCTACGATTGAGATCAAATCAGTAGTTTTTGAACCAAAATTGACCGAGCTGTAGTCATTTTCTCGTCTTGCAAGAGGGTCTTCTTTGCTTGGACAGACTATACCACTTCTGTTACTTCTAGAGCTTTGTCTGTCTGTCTAGCATTTGTGACTTTGAAATCTTTGCTCCATAATTAATTATCTAGTATGAGAGTATATAATTTGATAATCTTTATAAATTGTTTTTTTACTACAAGCTTCAATCTATGATTTGAATTGTAATTTTATTATAGTTGAAAAACTTTGAGAATTTCTTGTGATTGTGATTTGATAATAGTTAGAAAACAGGCCCGGTCTGGCAGGGATGGCAACCTGGCGATCACTAGGGGCCCCCGAGCCAGGGGGCCCTAAATTGGAAAAATTAAGAACTAAAAAATAATTTGGAATTCATGATTTTATTTAAATGAAACCCACGACTTGTACTTCACAATAGACGTTGCTTTAAATATATAGTTTCCATTTATTTAAAACAATTTCATTTAGAAAAATTATATTCCTGTTAATAAGTGATTGAAAAATTTTTATGTTGACTGAATAATTATTACACTCAATGAAGAGTGGATTATCGCAGGTTTTTGAGTCAAATAACAAATGAAAATGCGGGTTTTCTGAATAATAATAATTTTAGAACATTCTTGGGGATGACTCCTGGACGGGACCCTTTTCTTGGCTGTGGGGATATTCAATACAACAAACCCCCCCCTCCCAGTGTGGGGCCCCAGTTGATCAATCCCCAGGGGCCCCCAACCACCCCAGACCGGCCCTGTTAGAAAATTTAGAGAAGTTGTGATCAATTTAGTTGAATCTTTGATCCAGTAGCACTATTCTATGTAAACTATAATATGATGTGATGTAATGTTATTATGTAAATATAAATCTATATATGTAAATATGAATCTACTAAACGTAAAATATGAATCCATGATAAATGATAAAACGATAGACTGTCAATCTGATTTAATTGCTCTATATTACCAGCTAGCTCTGCAAAAAAGACATTCTGGAAAGATGGGAAAATGACTCCAGTTCGGTCAATATTGGTTCAAAAATGATAAATTTGGTTTCAAATTGTAGAAAACGTTTTGCTCTATTGTTCTAGAATAATTCGAGATCGAATTTATCATGTTTGAATCAATATTGACCGAGCTGGAGTAGTTCTCCCTTCTTGCCAGAATGTCTTCTCTGCTAGACCAGACAATGAAACGAGGAAGATCTATAGCAAGGCCGCCCGCACATAGCGGGATAGCGGCCACCTGGAATGATGATCATGATCATGATTATGATGCTGATGACGAATTATTGTCATTCTGGTCATTGTCCTTGCAATAACAACTCACGCACACACACTGACACACACAATGACATGTCACTCATGTATATTTTTATTGTATTGTACATACTCTATACATCCTCATCTACACAGTACATGCCAATAAACCAAGCAGAATAATAACTCAGCAGAGGAGTGGTCAATCGAAGAGAAAGACGAAGAAGAAAAAGAAGAAGAAGAAGAAGAAGAAGAAGAAGAAGAAGAAGAAGAAGAAGGAGAAAAAGAAGAAGAAGAAGAAGAAGAAGAAGAAGAAGAAGAAGAAGAAGAAGAAGAAGAAGAAGAAGAAGAAGAAGAAGAAGAAGAAGAAGAAGAAGAAGAAGAAGAAGAAGAAGAAGAAGAAGAAGAAGAAGAAGAAGAAGAAGAAGAAGAAGAAGAAGAAGAAGAAGAAGAAGAAAAGAAGAAGAAGAAGAAGGAAGAAGAAGAAGAAGAAGAAGAAGAAGAAGAAGAAAAGAGAGGAAGAAAAGGAAGAGAAGAAGGATAAGAAAGAAGCAGAAGAAAAGAAGAATAAGAGAAGAAGAGAAGAAGAAAGAAGAAGAAGAAAAGAAGAAAAAAGAAAAAAGAAGAAATAGAAGAAGAAAAATAAGGTTGAAGAAGGAGAAGAAGAAGAATAAGAAGAAGAAAATACATGAGTAGAAAGACAAAACAGAAGCAGAAGAGGAGATGAATCTCATCTCATAGGAAAGTAGTATAAGACGAAGAAGAATGTTGGGTGTTGGTAGAAGAAGGAGGAAAGAAGGAAAGAGAGAGAGTGAAATAAAGAAAACAAAGAAGAAGAAAAAGAAGGAAGGGAGAAAAGGGAGGAAGAAAGATGAAAACAAGAAAAAGCAGAAGCAATAAGAGGAGAAGAAGCGGAACAGAAATATTAGTAAAATACAAAGAAGGTGGTGGAGGAGAAGACATGGTGAAAACAGAAAAAGGAAGAATAATGAAAAGGAGAGAAAAAGAGAGCGTGATAGAAAGTACAGGAGAGAGAGAACAAGAAAATACAGCAAAAGAGAAGAAGCTGACGGGAGCAGGAGGAAGAAAACAAAGAAAGAAGGATGATCAGTAATAAAAGGAGGAAAGGTAATAGAATAAGCATAATATGGTGGTAGAATAGTGGGATGAAGAGGAGAAGGTAGAGGATTATATGAAGAAGAAGAAGAAGAAGAAGAAGAAGAAGAAGAAGAAGAAGAAGAAGAAGAAGAAGAAGAAGAAGAAGAAGAAGAAGAAGAAGAAGAAGAAGAAGAAGAAGAAGAAGAAGAAGAAGAAGAAGAAGAAGAAGAAGAAGAAGAAGAAGAAGAAGAAGAAGAAGAAGAAGAAGAAGAAGAAGGAGGAGGAGGAGGAGGAGGAGGAGGAGACGAAGAAGAAGAAGAAGAAGAAGAAGAAGAAGAAGAAGAAGAAGAAGAAGAAGAAGAAGAAGAAGAAGAAGAAGAAGAAGAAGAAGAAGAAGAAGAAGAAGAAGAAGAAGAAGAAGAAGAAGAAGAAGAAGAAGAAGAAGAAGAAGAAGAAGAAGAAGAAGAAGAAGAAGAAGAAGAAGAAGAAGAAGAAGAAGAAGAAGAAGAAGAAGAAGAAGAAGAAGAAGAAGAAGAAGATCAATGCCTCCATAAGACATAGTAATAATGACTTGTCACCAGTGTTAATTAACATTTTTTGAATAAGATTTTGTTAATTGAATCAGACGCAATAATCATAGACTTCATTAGGCGGGATAATAGTTTTTGACGTAGTTCTCATGTGTGTGGTCTCCATTATTACTGTTTCTTTCTTCCTCTTTCTTTTTTTGTTCTTTCTCCTCTTGTTTCTTCTACTCCATCTCCATCTATTTGTATCTCTTTTTCTTCTCACCACCAACTCTCATCTCATTTGGAGAAAATAATCCAATCTGAATCAACTTCATTTCATTTTTTTTCCAATTTTTTGTTGTTAAATCTATCTTCTTACATATTTGATTACATTATTTGAATTATAATATTTTCTATTAATAATGATTTAACTACAGGATAATTTGAAATTCAATTCAGTTAAATAGAATCATAAATAATTTTGAAGTCGACCAAATCCAAATTCGGAAATTGGACCTCATTAATCTTCTAATTTCAACCATTCCTCGTTGACTTTAGTCTGTCCAAGCAAAGAAGACATTCTGGCAAAATGGGAAATTGACTCCAATTCGATCAATAATTGTTCAAAAATCATAAATTTGGTCTCAAATTTTAGATCAGAATGTTTTCTACAATTTGAGACTAAATTTATAATTTTTGGATCAATATTAACCGAGCTGGAGTCATTTTCCCATTTTGCCAGAATGTCTTCTTTCCTTGGTCAAACTATAGATATAGAACATACCGTTGATAAAAGACTGTAATTATTCAACACAATAACTCGGTTATCTCTAAACTTGGCTTAATCCCAGTTTAATCCACGCTAGAACTGAGTTCAAGTCTCCATGCAGACTGTGAAAGACAACCTTCTTTTGAAACAGGTGCCAAGATAATTTGCGTTTTGAAACAAGTCCAAAATAATTTCAGAACATTTTGGCGAAAATTGAGTTGAATCGGTTGAGTTGATATCACCTACATCTGTTTCTCGAGGATAAATTCGTACAGTTTGGCGAATATCCTGTCTGAATTTCCAAAAATATCATCAAATTTATACGAGATAAACTATGAAGTGAGAAAAGTTTTCAAATTTTCATTTGATAATCCAAAAGATAGTATAATCGTATATCTGCGAAATAACTACATTATCAAAAATGAAATGTTTTTATGTTTCCATGTTAATATTATTGATTAACAATAATAGTATAATAGTAACATCTTCCTCTGAAAATTTTCGCCAGTTTCCATTTAAATTCAAAGAATGAAGTAAAATTAGCTTTAGAGTGAATAACATAGATTTTTCAACTTTTAAGGCAACTTCCACAAGTTTTTTAAGTTTATTCAAATGTTTAAAGTTTTTGAATATATCAATTTCATGTTTTTCATTGAAACTTTATTGTAAGTAATTTTCAGAATTTAAATTTCTTCGTCTTCCGCTTTTGGTATCTCATTAAATTTTAAACAGCAATTAACACTCTCTGCGTCTTTTGTCTTTTTTAATTTCAAGAGAATCAGTTTTGGGCTTGAAATCCTGTTGTGGTTCGTCCAAGCAGAAAAGACATTCTGGCAAGAAGAGAAAATGACTCCAACTCGGTCAATATTGGATAAAAAATCATCTATTTTGTTTCGAATCGTAGAAAACATTCTGCTCTACTATTTGAGACAAAATTTATAATTTTTTAACTAATATTGACTGAGCTGGAGTCATTCTCCCATCTTGTCAGAATGTCTTCTTTGCTTGGACAGACTACAGACCTACTCTTCCATGTGGAATATGACTCAATAAAGATAATAATGTACTCATCTCTAGAGTATAAAGTTCAATCAATTTGAGAAAATTCTCCGTGAAATTCAAGAAATATGCAATTATACATGGGAGAAAGACGAAACAAAATAGTGATGTTAAAAGCTCACGAATGAAAAAGTAAATGAAAAATCGAGAAATGAGAGTGAGTTGATCGAAAGCTCCCAGACAAACATGAGATCAAATTTAATGAAGACAGTTTTTTTCTCTGAGACTGGACAACCTATCATTAACTTCTGTGCGAGTTTCTTCAACTGTTATTAATAAGCTGTTTAATTCAGTCTGTCAACACTGTATCCGGAAATAAATGAACGGATTCCTGTCTCAACTTTTTATTCTGATGGCGAATGTTGACTTTTTAACTTGGAATCAAGTCTGGTTTGCTAAAAAAGTGCCAAAAACAGTTTTGATGTGAAACGATATCTTGGATCTTGGTTACTTTCGCAGCTTGTTTATAAGAGGCTTAATTTACAATTTTAAGATACTTTTATAATGACCGTTGTCATGTACTATAACGCATTGTATTTGAGGGTACTTTGATTTTAATTATTTGAAGTTTTAACGAATACAGTAGCCCTAAGAGAAAATAAGTATTGTATAACCTATTTGTATTATTAGATCAGAAAAATTTGATAAATTATCCACGAGTACAGAATATTCATAGACATTATTATCATTGTATTGCTTTATATCGTGAGGAGACCCGAATGGTGTTCCACCTCGCCGATAGGAAACATGGTGGACTTTGTTGATAATTTCAAATTCAGAAAGTCTAGAAACATCACAAGTCAATACTGTATCACTAATCAAAGAATGGAAATTTTGAATTTTTCAACAATAATATTTATCTTTTTGAGATTCCTCTGGAAATCAACCATCTAATGAAGTTATAAAAATGATAGCCTATTCATAGTACAGAAAGAATAGTAATAAACTAATAGTAAATAACAAAATAGTAATAAACTTATTCATAATACGCTTGTCAAGACCAGGAAAATGGCTGTTTTTGAAAAGTAAAATGGCGTACCCTAGTGAGACTACGATGAAGCTCTGTGATTGGACGATACCTCTCACTCCCACTTTCAACTCCGGGGAACGCTGACCAATGGGAGTCAAGCATTAAACATCGTTCAACAGTATACTTGACCAGAGAAAGTAGTAGCATAATTTTAAATTTAACGATTAGTAATTCCAATTGGATACCAAGGATTAAGATTTTTTCCAAATTCTGGACATTTTTTCCAACATTCTCTCTTCATTGCTATAAGTGGACGAAGGCCGGTATTACACAATAATAGTTCTATGATCATAGTTGATCATATGGAATGAGATGAAAATATGATTTCGTATTTTCATCTCTTTCCATATGATCAACTATGATCATAGAACTATTATCGTGTAATACCGGCCTAAGTCCAAAACTCCTTCATATAAGAGACAACTTATTCTTCAAGTTTCAGTCAATCTTTTGTTCCCTTCTACTCATTTTACATCCTTCACCTTTGTTTATACTCTCAGCTTGTAACCACTTTGAAATTACAGCATGCCTTGAGGCGTCAAGCCACATTTAAAACTGAAGCAAATTGAAGTTGCATGTAATCTATTTTAGCATAAAAACAATCTGCTTCAAATGCTTGAGGCATGCGTCACGATGCATCATAGAGCATGCCTCATATGCGGCACGAAAGAAGCAAGTGTAGCATGCCTCGTATGCGTCACGATAGAAGTAAGTAAGGCATGCCTTTAGTAGAACAGATGAAAAACGCATGGGTTAATAACATTGGAAAGATAACGAAATCTTGAAATTGAAAGGAAAAGTGAAAATTTCGTGAATTAGTTATAAACTGAAAGTGTTTGCTAAAGCTGGTGCAAATCATAGAGACAACTGTTCTCAGCCTTCTGTTTTTTCAATAATTTTTAAAGATTCAAATGCAACAAAAGAACAGGAAAAAGTGATTGAAAGAGGAATATTGAAATAGAAGAGGGAAGAATAATAATTGAAAGAGGAACATTCAAAGTTGAAATGCACCTCGAGGCAACTAAACGCTATCAAGGTCATGTTGTACTGTGCAACTAAGTTATGTGAATGTTATAGGTCAGGGAGTGAATCACTCTTTTTCCATTTGTTTCAAGATCCTGAAGATTACTGAGGGTCTCAGTTCACGTTTCTATTACACCTTACACCAAATCCCTGAGACAAGTAGCAAACTCTACTTAAGGTAGGTTTCCATAACTGCAAGTCGCAGACACAAGATGCAATAGAAACACGTAGTTTTGTGGAGCAACGCAAATCAAAAATCAGCTGATCAGTGTGCGTTGCTCTATACAACTGCATGTTTCGATTGTATTAATTGTATGCTAGGCACATGTGCCCGTGTTTTGTAGTAATAGGAACTTCCTTTATCACTTTTCAGACTTCACTTTCCATTCTGTAATAATAATGAAAAGTAACAGTAATGTTTTCCAAGTTCACCCATTCAATATTTCAAATTCTTCAATCTTCATGACATTTCTAAGTTGAACTATGTAACTCATTCCTCCATTGAATCAATCCCGATAATCATTATCATTTATTTAATAATTTACAATGGATAGTACAACAGGATTTCTTACAAAACTGTTATTCTGTGACCACAATCACCAGAAAATTACTATAGCTACTAAATTTATCACTACATAACTAATGAATGCAGATTCAGATTACTTAATTCATGAATTCAACTCAATTCACAGATTTTTTCAATAAATTCTGTCCAAGAAGAGAACACCCTCTGGCAAGATGGAAGAATGACTCAAGCTCGGTCAATATTGGTTCAATAATTATAAATTTGATCTCAAATTGTAGGAAACAGTTCCTTCTGCTATTGGAACAACATTTATAATATTTTTGAACAAATATTGACTAAAGTAGAGTCATTTTCCTATCTTGCCAGAGGGTCTTCTTTGCTTGGACAGACTATACCAAGATCTTTATATTATAAGTACAGTACTTATAGTACTAATAATCCAACATGACCTTTATTAATGGAAACCAATTTGAATTTGGCACCTAGATAATCCGATATTCTTTGAACCGCTAGTGAAAACTTTTCTCCACAAAAAAATCTGAATTAGAAGAAGAAGAAGAAGACGAAGAAGAAGAAGAAGAAGAAGAAGAAGAAGAAGAAGAAGAAGAAGAAGAAGAAGAAGAAGAAGAAGAAGAAGAAGAAGAAGAAGAAGAAGAAGAAGAAGAAGAAGAAGAAGAAGCGAATCTTGTGATCTCTTAGTTCCTTAGAAGAGGCTGGTTGGACAATTCAAGTCACAGCGACTGTCTTGTATAGTCTGTCCAAGCAAAGAAGACCCTCTGGCAAGATGGGAGAATGACTCTAGCCCGGTCAATATTGGTTCAAAAAATATTGATTTGGTCTCAAATTCTAGATCAGAATGTTTCCTACGATTGAGACTAAATCAATAATTTTGAACCATTATTGACCGAGCTGGAGTCATTCTCCCATCTTGCCAGAGGGGCTTCTTTGCCTGGACAGACTATAATTCACATGGTTGCATCAGCACACACTTCTCTAAAAAGAACAAGCCTTGTTTCAGCTCACGCCAAAAATTAAGGCGGTTGGTGAACAACTCTTATCAACTCTCAACTCTCTCAGGACAGTCACCGTGGTGTCTACCACAGCACATCGAAACAAGAGCAACCCCAACTATACTAATTCGCTTCGGAAGACCGCTTCAGACTTTCCTGACAGAGCTGAGCATTGATTGAAGTCATTCGCCAACCGCCTAAGTGTTTGGCGTTTGCTATAGTTGTTACACCAGTTGTGTGCTGCACTGTCAATGTTGGCCTAGTTGCTGACCCACATTTATGAAGAACAACTGTTGGACTTGGAATATCCACTTGATTCCACTTGTATTATCAGTAAAATGTAAGTTTAGTTGGACTTACTTTAATCATTATCTGTAATTCAAATCCCTCTCTGCCTCTACATATGAATGAGAATAAATGTAAAAGCTTCAATGGGAAATTTTCATTACTATTTTAATATGAATTATAATCATACTATGAATACTATAACTACCTTGAATAAAAAAGTTTGCAAACGTGATACAGTATTATACTTTTGAATCCTTCATTAGAAATTTATTATAGTGATTTCTACCAAAATTCAGCTTAGCTGCTCTCATTGGGAGGTTAAATCCTATATATAATGCCTGGACTATTGAGGCTCCTATGAATATGCTTGTTTGAAACCACTGGCGGCTCTTGCCCATGAAACAGCTGAAGTGCTGTACAGTAAAAGATACGGGCACTTAACCAGTTTCGTGAGTACGAGCCGCCAGTGTATTGAAAAGCGTCCGCAACTCAAAAAATCGTAGAAAGTTGCATTGCAAGTGGAAGTACATTGTATTTATTTTAATATTATTAATTAATTTATATTAATATTATTTATATTAATTCATATTAATCTTTAGAGCTGCAGTTTCAAGAAGTATGGATATTGGATAAACTCAACAATCAAAATAATGAAAGTCAAGTAATGAGAGGGAACACAGTACCCTTAAATTATTTGTTCAAGCGACACCTTTTTCCGTTTCATTTGGATTGAACCAGCAAGAATAGAATATAAATATTCATATTTTTATATCAATTTCTCGCTGGATTAGACCCATTTCTACATTTTTATATTCTATTCTTGCTGGATTATACCCATTTCTAAGAGCAGATAACCAATCAAGCAAGTGCAAAACTCTGTGCAAGCAAAGAAGACAATCTTGCAAGATGGGAAAATGACTCCTGCTCGGTCGATATTGGTTCAAAAATAATAAAATTGGTCTCAAATTGTAGATCAAAATTTTTCCTACATTTTGAGACCAATTTTATCATTTTTGAACCAATATTGACCGAGCTTGATAAAATTGGTCTCAAATTGTAGGAAACATTCTGGTCCACAGTTTGAGAACAATTTCATCATTTTTGAACCAATATTGACCGAGCTGGAGTCATTTTCCCATCTTGCCAGAAGGTCTTATTTGCTTGGACAGACTAGAACAAATGATTAATGTGCAAATCAAGAACAAACTAACCAAAATCAATCTTAGGGCCGGTTTCTCCAAAAAAGTTAATCTGAATTTTGGATTAAACCATCAGCTGGCTGAATTGAAACACAAGTTAATAGAAGTGACCATGCACTGACAGCTGATAGTTTAAACTAAAATTTCAGTTAAACGTATTTGGAGAAACCGGCCCTAACAGGCTATTTGTGTGTAGTAAAAGTGTTCTGGTAAAAAATTAAAAAAATATGAATTTGAAGCTTATTGGAGGAAACTTAAAGGAGGTACAATGAATGGCAGATACATCTTCATCACATAAAATTTGACAGCAGATATTGAAATGAAATATTATCCTTGTATTGTTTTGACTTGACTAGGTCATTGGGTCAGACAATAGTTTATTGACGAAAGTGCAAATCGCATTCATTTCAAAAAGGTCAATAATGATAGTGAGGTCAGAGTAACAATTATTCATAATATCAATTTTGTTTTGACTTTTATTTACTTCGATCAAATGATGCTATCTATAGTCTGTCCAAGCAAAGAAGACCCTCCGGCAAGATGGGGAAATGACTCCAACTTGGTCAATATTTGAATAATAATTATAATTGTGGTCTTGATAGTTGATAGGATTGTTCCCTACAATTAAGAGATCAAATTGATAATTTTTGAACCATTATTGACCGAGCTGAAGTCATTTTCTCATCTTGCCAGAGGGTCTTCTTTGCTTGGACAGAGTATATCAAATATTGACAAATCATCCAATAAAAATGTGCTGTGATAGTCGAATATTGCCAAATCATTTATGAAAGTATATTTCATGAGAATTTTTATTGACTTGTTCAGCCTCTAATGTTGAGGCCTATCCACACATAGTGTAAACGCCTCTTTGATACGCTGTAATGATACAAAGGTCCAAAATTGATACGGAATTGTACAGGAAGGAAACACATACTAGATATTTGCAACGTGGAGTTGTAAAATTGATGTTATAGGCTGTCCAAGCAAAGAAGATCCTCTGTCAAGATGGGAAAATGACTCCAGCTCTGTCAATATTGGTTCAAAAATAATGAATTTGGTATCAAATTGTAGAAAAAAATGTTTACTACAATTTGAGATCAAATTTGTAATTTTTGAAAAAATATTGAGCAAGCTGGAGCCATTTTCGAATCTTGCCAGAGGATCTTCTTCGCTTGGACAGACTGTAGTTTATTTGACAAAGGCAAATCGAGGAAAAATTTCCTGTGATATAGACAATATTGTGCTTTTTAATTAGTATTACCTATAACTGAAACTTAGTGTATTGTCATTTTTTTTATTAATACAACTTAAAAAAGTACCAAACCATGTTTTAAATGCTTTTCAAATGTTTAATCATCGCTTATTTAAAAAATGGCGGTAATCCATGATCACTGCATATGTCTTGTATCAATTAGCTTCCTTCCTGTATCCATTTTGGACTCTGTATCACTACTGCGTATCAAAAATCCAAAATGTTTAATCATCATATTTGAAAAATGGCGGCAATCCATGACTATTGCAAATGTCTCGTATCAACGAGCTTCCTCTCTGAATCAATTTTGGACTCTGTATCACTACTGCGTATCAAAAATCCGCCGTGTCAAGTGGCCTTCACGACTTCTCATTGCATCTATGTAATGTCAATCTATAGAGGGTGTTTTAGGAGGAATGTGCAATACTTCTCAGGCTGATTCCTTACACCAAGTAGACAAAACATTTCCATGAGACCAACCCCAAAAAACGCTTTGTTACCGAGATTACAATGGCGAAAAATCGAGATTTTCAAAAAAGATTAATTTTTATAATTTTCTAGAGGCTTCAGTAAAGTTTTAAAATAAGCAATTCCTATGTAAAATATTAGCTGAGGAATTCAATAGGTTTTTTCCAGTCTGCAACTTCAACGGTTATTGAAATAATTGGAAAAATATTCTAAAAAACGCCATTTTTCCAACAATGCTTAACTGCAATGTTATAACTGAATAAGGAATTATAAAATTGTATTTTTTATTCTTATTAATGGAAGTTGAAGAGAGTCGGATTCTGAAGAAAAAGTTAAATGGCGGCGATTGTGTAAAACTTACCCAAATCTCAGAAATAGCGATCAAAAAACGCAAAATCGCTACCAAACACAAATTTATCACTTGTGTTATTTTTTGTCAATTTTGCGATTTCTGATCGCTCTTTCTGAGATTTGGGTAAGATTTACACAATTGCCGCCATTTAACTTTTTCTTCAAAATCCGACTCTCTTCAACTTCCATTAATAAAAATATTTCAATAAATTATTATTGAATATAATTAAATATTCCTCCTGAAACACCTTGTATAATGACTATGTAAAGACAAAAATTTCTCCAGAAATCAATAAGAAATTTCTCACCATTGGTTGTACTCTTTGAAGTTCCAAAGGATAAATTCAAACGTCTATCAAAGTAAACTCAGAAATTCCGAAACAGTTAATAGTTTGTTACGGGAATGTCGTTGACTTCACAGAGTTTAATTGATATTGAGACAGGATGCTGTACCGTACTAATTCCCTCTCAGATTACCCACAATCCACCAGCCAGAGCACAAATTCATTGCAGTGCAGCGGAAGTATTATGGTCTGTCCAAGCAAAGAAGACCCACTAGCAAGATGGGAGAATGACTCAAGCTCGGTCAATATTGGTTCAAAAATTATCATTTCGATCTCAAATTGTTGGAAACAATTTGATCCACCATTAAGACCACATTTATAATTCTTGAACAAATTTTGACCAAGCTAGAGTCATTTTCCCATCTTGCGAGAGGGTCTTCTTTGCTTGGACAGAATATACTCATTAAATCTCATTCAACCGCGCAGGTGAGAAAATTCCATTGTTGCCTTATTTTACTCGCTCAACAACAGCCATAAGCAAAGAAAACATTCTGGGAAAATGACTCCAGCTCGGTCAATATTGGTTCAAAAATTATAGATTTTGTCTGAAATTGTAGAAGATAATGTTTCCTTCAATTTGAGACCAAACTTATAGTTTTTCAATCAATATTGACCGAGCTGGAGTAATTTTCCCATATTGGAAGGATGTCTTCTTAGCTCGAGCAGTCTAGAAGTTCATTGCAAGATACTCAAGGTTAGTGATCGAGACATTCCTAAAATATCTTGATTTTATTATCAGAAATATCAAATTTTTATTCGTCATTAAATTGTTCTTTATTCAGTAGATGTAGTAGGCTATAATTTTTGTAAGAAGTCACTCTTTGTCAAAATCATGGAAATAATCATTTAATTATTATCGTGATTTCGTACAGTATTTAGAATGATTTTGGCGAGAAAACACTATTCAAGTGTGAATAATTAAAATTATAATTTAATATTGTACTAACGAATTGCACTCGATTTATGTTTACATCTATTTGTAGACCAGTTCATCAACGAAGGTTAAACTATCAAGTTTTGGGAAGTCCTTCTCTTTCATTTATAAGAAATTTCAATTGTGCCCGACACGTTTACAATAAGAATAGTTGAAAGATTGATCACGTTATTCATGCATCAAAATTCAATTATTTTGTATTGTGTAAATAAACACTATTTGGGGGAGCGATTGTCACGGTCTTCCAACAACAAACACTTGATCGTAGTATTACTTATCATGAAATTAATAGGGAAATTAGTATTAAAGACAATATTAATTCAACAATTTGATTATTAACAGTAGATTGTCTTTAGTAGAAACGTTCCTCAATCTTGAATTTTTTAGACTTGGCCATCATTCTCATGAAATTAATAGGGAAATTAGTATTAAAGACAATATTAATTTAACAATTTGATTATTGTCTTCAGTAGAAACGTTCCTCAATCTTGGATTTTTTAGACTTGGTCATCATTCTCTGAAATTTTATTGAATATTTCTGATCCAAAAAATATTGCTCACCATTTTCAATCAGCTTGAAATATTCATCTATAAATGTCAACTCGAATCAAATTTTAACTTAAGAATATGAACCAAATAGTTTTAGCCGCAAAAATTTGATGATCCAAGTTCGACCTAGACCTTCAGCAAGAACAATAACAATTGTTCATAAAATTCCAGGTAATATTGTGCACAATAAACAATGTCTAATTCAATCCAAACAAACGTTGATTAACAATAATTATAATAATTTCATCCCAGCGGTATTGAAAGAGTTTACTTTCTCCTCTGGATTCCTTCACTGTAATTACAAACTTGAATTACATTTAGAGATATGAATCATAACATGAATTATTATTATAGACTGTCCAAGCAAAGTAGACATTCTGTCGAGATGGAGAAAATGACTCCAGCTTGGTCAATATTAGTTCAAAAATTATGAATTTTAACTTAAATTGTAGATCAGAATGTTTCCTTTAATTTAAAAACAAATTTATAATTTTTGAACCTATATCAATCGAGCTGGAGTCATTTCCCCACCTTGTCAGATTGTCTTCTTCGTTTGGACAGACTACTAAAGTGCTTCATTCATGAATTCCATCAGAGCTCCCATGAATGTGAAAACGTTTTGTGATATTATCGGAGTGGAATGAACTTTATAATTTCGAGGTAGAACTTTCGTTTTTCAAGAGATTTAGTAAAGGCTGTCCAAGCAAAGAAGACATTCTGGTAAGATGTAAAAAGAATCCAGCTTGGTCAATATTGGTTTGAAAATCATGAAATTGGTCTCAAATTGTAGATCGGATTGTTTCCTACAATTTGAAACAAAATTTATCAGATTTGAAGCTGCAGTCATTTTCCCATCTTGCTAGAATGTCTTCTTTGATTGGACAGACTATAGTAAAACATAGATATAGATAAACACGAAGAAGAAGAAGAAGAAGAAGAAGAAGAAGAAGAAGAAGAAGAAGAAGAAGAAGAAGAAGAAGAAGAAGAAGAAGAAGAAGAAGAAGAAGAAGAAGAAGAAGAAGAAGAAGAAGAAGAAGAAGAAGAAGAAGAAGAAGAAGAAGAAGAAGAAGAAGAAGAAGAAGAAGAAGAAGAAGAAGAAGAAGAAGAAGAAGAAGAAGAAGAAGAAGAAGAAGAAGAAGAAGAAGAAGAAGAAGAAGAAGAAGAAGAAGAAGAAGAAGAAGTAGAAGAAGAAGAAGAAGAAGAAGAAGAGGAAGAATACAAGCATCATATGAAGAAAAATAAGGAACAGAAGATCGAAAACAATAAGAAAATGAAGAAGACGAAATGCTTAAAACAGAAAGAATGGAACCGTGAAGTCGATAAAGCAGTACTCAGGAGTAGAGAAAAAGTATAGCAAAGTAGAAAAAGAATACAATAAAAGAAGAGCAGTAAAAAGTAAAAAGATGCTGTAAACAGAATGAGTCCCGGATGAGAGATTTTTATGAATTATGTCGATAACGATCATCTGTTATCCGACCTTGAAATGATTCCAAGGTCACCTTGGGAGAAAGTCCTATGTACACACTGCCCAAGCAAAGAAGACATCCTTACAAGATTGGAAAATTACTCCAGCTCGATCAATATTCAATCAAAAATTAAAAATTTGTCCTCGAATTGTAGACAAGAATATTTTCTACAATTTGAAACCAACCTGATTCTTTTCGAACCAATATTGACCGAGCTGGAGTCATTTTCCCATCCTGCCAGAATGTCTTCTTTGCTTGGACAGACTAGCGGCGCCCAGTGCATTATTAATGCACTATTCCGTTGCTTGGATGCACTTTTTTGGTTGAGATAAAAGAAAAAGTGAATCTCTCGGAAGCGAAGGTGTTTCGGTTACTTTCACTAAATTTAGGAAGTGAATGCATTTGTGCTTGAGAAAGAAACACGGTACATTGGCTTGAAAATGATTGTCGGGATTGTAGATCGACTAGGAAGTAAATTGAAATTGGTTTCTTTTTTTACGAACAGAAAGCTTCAAACAAAATGAGAACAGTTTTATTCTTGAATTACGAAATAATACGGTTATTTTTGAAATAAGAACCGCCAATCGTCCAAACTTGTATATTATTATCGTCTAATGTGTAATCATTGTAATACACAGAAATTTAAGTAATGAAGGAATTTGGTGGACTTTTATAACGAATGAAATACTGAGAAAAAAACAGGCATAGTAATTGTGTTATCTCATGAGATAACATCCTTGATCATCCTCATATGATTTTCTATTTAGGCAGAAAAGATTTGATAGATTTTGATAAACAAAGTTTATGTAAAAAATTCAGATAGCACTTGTATGGAAGTATAGATGGAAGTTAGTATATCTAAAAACTTTAGATAGATTTGGATGGAAGTATAGATAAGTACCTATAAAATTATATTTAAAGTATATAATGCTCTAAAAGTATAGATTAAGATGTACAGATCTTCACTAGTAAATGATCTGTATCCATAATAATCAGATTCAAATTGAATTACTTCTAAACGGTTTCCATTCATTTGTCTTGGAAAACTGCATCTAAATCATGTATAATATGTCCACCTTCTCATTTAAAAAGTGAAGTTGGATCTAGTATGGCGGATCCAAGATGGCGGAAAATTTTTTTACCACCTGAAAAAGTGAAGAAAAGTGTTATATGAGGCATAGTCAAGGTCTCACTTCGATATCTTATGCCGTTTGCATTATATCCAGATGTGCCACTTTGAGGTTTTCACTCTGTAGGCCTATACCTTATATTCACTGACATAACCGTAGTTTAGAATATTTTTATCAAAAATTCTGGATCTTAGACAATTTGGACGTTCTGTCTGTGATTCATCCATAATGTATTGTATTGTATTTTGTAAATGAATGAATATTAGAATTTACTGAATATATGAATTATACTAGAATCATCTCATAAAGCCCTGAATAAAAATGTGGGTATGGAACCAGTTCGATGATATTATCACAACCTCATTTCGGTCAAGTCAACATTGTCAACAAAAAATTATTTGGAGAGAAATAGTACAGGCTTTGCCTAGTTTTTCTTCCCGATTCAAATGTTCTGCTTACATAAATTAATGAATGAACTTGAAAAAGCTTTTAATTCTTCATAAACGTTTATAAATTGACGATTAGATGCCAAATTGTCAAAAACTAAATACTGAACACATTATTATAAAAATTATATCTATTACTCATAGGATTGTTTCATTAACAAATTTTATTCTAAAAGAGATTTTGAAAATATAAAATCTAATTGATGTTGGAAAAATACAGAATAAAATTTGACCATAAATTTTCCACTTCAGTCCAGTTATCGTGCAAGTGAACAAACCCAAACAGTATTTATTTGTGACCTTGACAATTAAACTGACCATTGTTGTGATTAATGTTGAGGCCAGTATTGCAACAAAGCTATGTTTTACTGCTCTGGAACTATCAATTGTGTGCAATTATTATTTGTTAGAGTATAGTCTGTCCAAGCAGAGAAGACATTCTGGCAAGATGGGAAAATGACTCCAGATCGGACAATATTGGTTCACAAATTGTAAATTTGTTTTCAAATCGTAGATTAGAATGTTTCCCACAATTTTAGACTAAATTCATAATTATTGAACCTATATTGACCGATCTGGAGTCATTTTCCCATCTTGCCAGAATGTCTTCTTTGCTTGGAAAGACTATGTATGACTCCTGATTCAATTTTTATGTACCAGTGGTAATCAGAATTAAACTGACATTTAAGGAATAGTTCCTGGTTAGGAGTCGTGTTTCCGTACTTGTGTAAAATTAGTGAAAACAGCAACGTTTTTGTAGGAACTTGAGTGCGTTTCTATAGTCCATTCACGATGGCTTGAGACGAGATAAACAAAAGCTCTGCATGTGTGTGTGTTCGACTGGAGTGGCTTCGTTTTAGCCACGACATAAACAAGTCACAGCAATGCCGAAATCCCGAATTTTGTTGTAGGCAATTCAGAATAAGTATCTCTAAGTAATCTTTTTTATAGGTACACATTAGAAAATTGATTGTTTCGGTTGTCTCTCGACTGCATGAATCTAAAATGAACAAACAATTATAGTTAAAGTTTTTGTCTTAATGCTTTGATTACAGTCCCGATAGCAAAATTTGGGATTTCGGCATTGCTGTGACTTGTTTATGTCGTGGCTAAAACAAAGCCACTCCAGTCGCGCGCACACATGCAGAGCTTTTGTTTATCTCGTCTCAAGCCATCATGAATGGACTATAGTGTTTATATTGCCTCTTTTACACGGCGGATTAGTAATATTTGATACGTAGTAGTGATACAGAAGTTCAAAATTGATACGCAATCGTACAGAAAGGAAGCTCATCGACACAAGACATTTGCAACGTGGGGTTGCACTCATTTTAAAATACCGAAAATCGGGTAAATCTAGAACTTAAGAGTTTATTATTATTTTTTATTAATTCAACTTAAAAAATGCCGAAACTAGGTTTTAAAGCTCTCAAAATTTTGAATAATTGAGAAATAGAATCAACTATTTCCATCAGCATTGAAAATGTCTTGTATCAAAAAACTTCCTCACTGTATCGACTTTGGACTCTGTATCACTAATGCGTATCAGAAATCCACCGAATAAAGAGAATTTTAGTATTTTTGAGTGTCTTCAATATATCTGCAGAAAATGATCGATAACTTGTAGTAGTAGTTTAATGGTATTTATTTATTTATTCAAGAGTTTACTATGAAGGGTGAAAGCACAATTCAGCCCAAAACGTTCTATTCCCAAATTTAGATGAATAAGTTTGAAAAATATAGGTTATGTTCACTTGTTTCTTACCATTTCGAATGGTAATTGATATAAGCATATATAAATAGTTTCTGTACAGAATTTCCAGTTTTAGAATGTTTTTACAATCGTGGGTTATAATAATATTGTTAACAGAATAATCAATGTAGGCTACCACGAAATAATTTTAATTCAGTTCAAGCTCATTATATCTATGAAAGTAAATCCGAAGTCTATGAAGTAAAGCTGAAGTGTATCAACTAAATCTTAAAAAGTGTGAAGTAAATATGAGCGAACTCAATGTTGTCAAGCATCATGGTGTCAAGACTTCTCTAAATTTTACAATATGTACCAATGGCGGCTCGTACCCACGAAACAGGTGAAGTGCCCGTATCTTTTACTGTGCAGCACTTCACCTGTTTTGTGGGCACGAGCCGCCAGTGATATGTACAACCTTTAAGTATGGATATAATTTATATAACTTAGTACAAATACACGGAAATTAAGTGAAATGAGACAAAATCAAATAATCAATGCAAGAAATACAACAGTCAAATTCAAGTGCTATCTCACTGAAGAGACCCGTTATCTCAAAGCTTCGATCAGCTCTTCTTTTTCACAACTTCTTCTTCTTCTTCTTCTTCTTCTTCTTCTTCTTCTTCTTCTTCTTCTTCTTCTTCTTCTTCTTCTTCTTCTCCTCCTCCACCTCCTCCTCCTCCTCCTCCTCCTCCTCCTCCTCCTCCTCCTCCTCCTCCTCCTCCTCCTCTTTCAAATCGAACTCTCGATAATTCGAACGCCAAACTATTTTTATGCTGAACTAATCGCTGGACATAGCTACTATAGTCTGTCTAAGCAAAGAAGACATTCTGGCAAGATGGGAAAATGACTCTAGCTCGATCAATATTGGTTAAAAAATTAGAAATTTGCTTTCAAATTCTAGATGAGATTGTTTTCTAAAAATTTGAGACTAAAATTTTGATTTGTGAACCAATATTGACCGAGCAAGAGTCATTTTCCCATCTTGCCAGAATGTCTTCTTTGCTTGGACAGACTATGGATAGGAAGGCCTTCCTAATCCTTCCTTTTCCGAGTTAATCTGCTGGCCTGCTTCGTAGTCTAGTAAAATAATAATTTCGAAGAAATGCTACGTGGAAAAATGCGGTAGTGAGGCTAGTAAGAGGAGCCTATCAATCTCATTTCACTGGTTATAGCACCACTGCTCCTTCGTCAAATCGTGTGAATGGCATTCCTGCGAATATCATGTTTCATTCGTGATACGTGCAATAATTTATTACTGTATTTTGATACTTATTTCCTTCGAATCATACTGTATTGTCTTTCCGGGTGCATATTCATTTATTCATTATTATTATTATTTTTTTTTTTGAATTTGAAATTTCTTTATTTGTCCAAAATAATGTAACATACATAAAATATATACAGTACAAAATACAAAATAACATAAAACAAAATCATATAGGCCTAGCCTAACGCATTAAAGATCATTGGAGCAAATAAAGCCCAAGGTAAAATACCTGTATGGGAAAAATAAATGTACATTTCATATGTTCTCACTCAAGAGACAAACCGTGCCTGGAATACAAACTGAAAATAACGTCTAATTTAAATTATTCATTAATTCATTTATTCATTTATTCATTAATTCATTTATTCATTTAATTCATTCATTTATTCATTTATTCATTTATTCATTTATTCATTTATTCATTTATTCATTTATTCATTTATTCATTTATTCATTTATTCATTTATTCATTAATTCATTTATTCATTTATTCATTTATTCATTTATTCATTTATTCATCTATTCATTTATTCATTTATGCAATCATTCTTTTATTCATTTAATCTTTTATTCATTTATTCTTTCATTAATTTATTCATTCATTCTTCTATTCATTTATTCATTTATTCATTTATTCATTTATTCATTTATTCATTTATTCATTTATTCATTTATTCATTTATTCATTTATTCATTTATTCATTTATTCATTTATTCATTTATTCATTTATTCATTCATTCATTCACTGATTAATTCATTCATTTTTCAAGAGATGACAATATACCATACACATCTCTGTTTATTTTCATGCAATGGAAATTATGATCTACTTTTCTTTGGACTCATGAGTTAGTTCTAACTGAGCTGACGTAAAATTGTTAGGCGGTTTCGTCTGCTCCTTGTGCGCTCCAACAGCTGATGTTGTTGATTACAGTTTTTTTTAAGCTATTCCCAGATGATGTTTTTGAAATTGAAAGAGACAAAAGATGCTTTACAACAGCTGTTAGAGTCTGTCCAAGTAAAGAAGAACCTCTGGCAAGAAGGGAAAATGACTCCAGATCGGTCAATATTGGTTCAAAGAATATTAATTTGATCTAAAATTGTAGGGAACAATTTAGTCCACTATTGAGACCACATTTGTAAGTCTTGAAGAAATATCGACCCAACTGAAGTGATTTTCCCATCTTGCCAGAGGGTCTTCTTTGCTTGGACAGACTATATAAAAAACTGTAGGTTACATCACTTACAGGAGACATACAAAAACTTCAGACTAACCAAACTTTTTGGAGTCAGCTATAGGCCTATCTACAAATACTTCATATTATTTTCTGTACAAGTTTCAACTTTTCTCCAATACTTTGTGATTAAAAACTCTTCTTCACTGAATTAGAAATTATTAATCAAAATCACAATCAAACTCAGCTTTTATTCAATAGTTTTATAAAAAGGTGACTGCAAAAAGCTAATGCCCAAAACTTATCCTCTAACAATCTATACAACAGTCCAAAACATGATTATAAATTTTCAAATTTCTAATTTCAAATTTAATTGTTCACATCATCAGTAAATACATTATAAATTATAATCAACTCATTCAAAGATCATAGTAGTTAATTAAACCTAATACCAAATTTTTCTACTTCAAAAAACATTTTCACCAAGTATTATCTAAATGTTTTACTTTTACATTGTACTGGCAATTGGTCTCTCGGTGAGGGTGATCTATCGGTGAACGTGATGTTAAGTCACGAACACTGTGGACTGCACTTGGATGGGTGACCGGATCTGGGCAAGTACACATTGGCGAGGTGGAACTACCCGTAAGGGTCTCCACACCAATAAAAGACATGAGAATATATATTTTTTTTTTTTACTTTTACATTTTCACCATAAACAACTTTGAATTTTGATAAAGGTTCACTCCCAAGTTCAAAAATAGACATATAATCGTAGTTATATTATATGATTGAAAAACTTTTAATCAGTTATATTTTCAATTCTACAATTTAATTGATATTATTGGAATGAATTTATACTGTGAACATATTCATAGCTTCAAAGATAAGAGATCCGCGTGTGTACTGTATATTGCACTAAGCCGCCTTCCTTCCACTGGCGGCTCGTGCCCACGGAACAGGTGAAGTGCTGTACAGTAAAATATACGGGCACTTCACCTGTTTCGTGGGTACGAGCCGCCAGTGCTTCCTTCCCTATCCTTGTACACCTGTAGGCCTTGACCGAAGCTATCATTCCACTCAATACCAGTAATTCTGCCCGATATAGTCTGTTCAAGCGAAGAAGACATTCTGGCAAGATGAAAAAATGACTCCAGCACCGTCAATATTTGTTAAAAGTTGTGAATGTTATCTAAAATTGTAGAAAACATTCTGATCTACAATTTGAGACCACATATATAACTTTTGAACCAATATTGACAAAGCTGAAGTAGTTTTCCGATCTTGCCAGAATGTCTTCTTTGCTTGAACAGACTATACGGTATACTACATCTAGGTATATATAGTTATACTTATATTGTTAGCATTGTGTTCATAGCTGCAGTTGACTCACGGCAGAGATCTGCAAATTCCCAATAATTTTGATCGGCGACAAATTCTAGCGATTGAAGGTGGCAGGACAAGAAAAATGAATACGGTAGTGGATGAAGAACAAGTATCAGAACAAGGAGAAATAAATTGAAAAGTAGGATCAGAACAAGCAGTCGAAGATAAGTAGAAGGAAGAGGAGGATAAGAAGGGATAGGAGGAGAAGGAGAAGAAGAAGAAGTAGAAGAAAAAGAGTAAGAAGGAGATAAGAGGAAGAAGGAGAAGAAGGAAGAAAGAAAGAAAAGAAAGAAGAAGGAGGAAAAAGAGAAGAACAAGCGGAGGAAGAAAAAGAAGAAGAAGAAGAAGAAGAAGAAGAAGAAGAAGAAAAAGAAGGGGAAGAAGATGAAGAAGAAGGGGAAGAAGATGGAGAAGAAGGAAAAGAGGAAGAAAGAGAAATAGATTAAGAAATAGAAAAATAGGAAGAAGGAGAAGAAAGGAAAAGAAAATGAAGAAGAGGAGGAAGAAGAAGATGATGATGATGGAGAAGAAGAAGAAGAAGAAGAAGAAGAAGAAGAAGAAGAAGAAGAAGAAGAAGAAGAAGAAGAAGAAGAAGAAGAAGAAGAAGAAGAAGAAGAAGAAGAAGAAGAAGAAGAAGAAGAAGAAGAAGAAGAAGAAGAAGAAGAAGAAGAAGAAGAAGACGAAGAAGAAGAAGAAGAAGAAGAAGAAGAAGAAGAAGATGATGAAGAAGAAGAAGAAGAAGAAGAAGAAGAAGAGGAGATAGTTTCCTGCTGCTGTCAAGCAAATACTTTCTTGCTTCATTTGTGTTTGAATTTAGTGCATTTTTCTCTGGTTCACTGGTTCTTCTATTTCTGCTCCACCTATTTTATCTTACCCATTCCTTATTTTATTCTCACAAATTTTCTTGTCCTATCTTCTGTTGTTCCACCTTCATTTGCTCTCTATCATTCCTTCATTCAAGCTATTCCAATTTTCATCCCTTTGTTTCTTTATCTCATTTCTATTTCATTATTCTTAGTGTATTCATAATA